>JAQQAC010019400.1:13933525-14097543 GCA_029783875.1 Phataginus tricuspis | reverse complement strand
ATGGAGAAACAGGCAGAATTAGAGATTGAGGGAGGAGGCAGGCAGAGCAGACAGAAAACACAGGAGGACAGAAATAGCGAGGCAAGGGAGAGATCAAGACCCCCGCCAGGGAGGTGCCCAGCACAGACATGAAAGGAAGGCCAGGAAGGAGAGTGGCAGGGGGGATCAAAAATAAAAGGAAGAAAAGTGAGGGGGAAAAAAATGAGAAAGGGAAAAGGGGTCAGGTGTGTGGGGGAAGAGAAAAAGCGAGAAAAATAAATTAGTGGGGCATTCCAAGGCAAGAAAATGCTCCCATGACCTCACCCCTCAGCTCGCCCCCAGCCCCCAGCCCATTTTTGTCGCCTATTCCGGTCCCTGCCCTCCTCCCCAATTCTGAACAAGAGAGAGTCACGGTCCAGGCTGGGCTGTGGAGTTGGGGGCACAGCTGTGGAGAGCTGGGGGCGGGGGTCCCTGGCTCCCAGCCCAGAGCAATTTAGTAAATTAGAGGAAATACAGCATTTCTTCCTGTGTCCCCTGTTGAATACGCGCTGCCTCGGGTGGTCGGGCTGGGAGCCCAGACTCCTGGCTCCTGGGTCCGAGGGAGGAGGGCACTGGGGGTCTGGACTCCTGGTTCCCAGAGAGGGATTGGCGCCTGCATTAGGGGCTTCCTGAAGGGGTGGGGGTTCAGATAGGGAGGGTTCTGTCTTGGCTGTCAATCAGACTCCTTTCCGGTTGCCATGGTAGCACAGGCCTCAGTCCACCCCAGACAGTCAGAATGGGGGAAAGGCCCACACCCCCTCTTCTGCCTAGAGGCTTCAGCCACCGTCCCAGAGATCCTGGGCCACTGTCTCCCCACGGGTGGGGGTGGGGGCTTCTGGCATGCCTGTCCCTCCCAAATCCTGTCTCCTCCTCGCCCCTCCTCTTTTCTGCCCTTCCCAAAGCAGCTGGCTCAATCAATGCTCAGAATAGCCCCCCTTCTGCCCCAAAATAACCCGCAGCTGTGGCCTGGCCCCTGGTGGGGCTAACACTAGCCCTCCCCTTCCTTCCTGGTGGCTGCTCACCCCTCAGCCCCTCCTCTACTTCTCTCAGACCCACCCCTGCCTGGCCTCTGCCCTTGGGGACCCCAGGGTCCTGCTGCCTGCTGAGGCCCAGGTGGATCCAGCCCCACCCTTCTCAGGCACCTGGATGCCCAGTCTAATCCCATGAGGGATTTGGGGGAGCAGTGCCTCCCTGGGACTGAGGTGCCGCATCCCCAGCCTCTGGGGGACTCTAGAGGCCCAATCCCCAGCCCTACACTGTCAGGGATCATACCGTCCAGGCTCTAGTCTCCACTTTCTCATGAGTCCCCGTACATACATCCAGCTCCATGAGTCCAGAGTCCAGCCCCCTATACCTGGCCCTGTCAGAGATTGAGGAAACTGAGTCCCCAACCGGCCTCCTCCTTCCTCAGACACAGAAGCCCTATCCTCTAGCTTCTCCCTAAAGACTCAGGAGTCCTGGCTTTCGGCCCCTCCTCGCCCAGGACCCAGGAGTCCAGGCCCCCTCCTGCCCCTAGACTCAGGAATCCAGGTGCACAGCCTTCCCTGTGCCCAAGACCCAGGAGTCCAGGCCCATAGCCCTCTTCTCCCTTAAGGATCCCATTTTTTTCTCAAACCCCATCAGTCCCAATGTCCTGGGCAACCCCCAAGCTTTAGCCTCTCCAGTCACCCCACTCAGGTCCTGTACACAGCACAGCCTGTCCCCCAACTGAAGAGGAGGAGGGTGCCAGAGATTCCTGGGGTGTCCCTGTCTCCATCACTCCCCTCCAATCCATCACAGAAGAGCCGAGAGGCCACTTTGATCAACAGCCAGCACCCCCCCAACACTGCCTCGCGTCGTGCTGCAGACGGCGTCCCGTTCCCCCCACCTCCAACACTGTTCTCTCCCCACCCTGATCCTGGTACTTGGAAGAGGCTGGAAGGGTATTCCAGAACCTTGAGGAAGGGGTGGTAGCCTGGGGCGAGGGGTGCTGGGGCCTGGATGCCCTCAAGGTCCTTGGCAGGGGTATTAATAGCAGACTCATAGCTCTGAGAAGGGAGCGGAGAGCCAGAGGAGAGAGGGAGAGGGCCGGCCGGTGAGGGGGGGAGGCTATTGTGGGCAGGGGGGTGCAGAGGGAGGGTGAGACAGAGAGGTAGGGAGACAGAGATGGGGTGTCAAGTCCATGGCGCTGGGGAGATGAGATAGAGTGTCAGAGAAATGGGGGGTTAGGAGGTCTGAGGTGTAGAGACCCTGGGAAAAAGGACTCAGGGAGAAAGAGAGGGGGTGGAAAAGTGTCCCTGAAAGACAACGGAGTGGGGGGCGGGTGGCAAGACCCCTGCTAACCATGCAATCCCCCCTTCCCTGAGGCCCCTGGCCAAGTATCCCTGTTTTAGATCTGGGGGTCCACGTTCCCACCCCCACCCAGCACCCCCCACCCTGCCTTACCTTTTCATGACCCTGTTCGGTGGGGGGAATTGCGGGGGGTCAGGACCAAACTGGAGTCCAGTGACTCGAAGCTTCGGCAGCGGAGGGCTCAGCAAGCCGCTGAGGGGGCCAGGCCCTGGGGCGGCAGTGGTGGGGACCTCCTGCCTGTCCCTGGCTCCGGCTCTCTCTCCTCTTCTTCGGTACCGTCCTGCCCTGTCTGTCCCCCAAGGTTGCGGCCACCCTGGCTAGGCGAGGACGCCGCTACACATGTTGCGCTGGAAGTTGGGCCCCGGACATTGCGGAGGCTGTAGGGGTGTCCTCTCGCCGCCCCGACCCCGTGGGGATCCCCCCTCCGCCCACCCGGGGTGCCCCCCTCTGCCGCTTCAGCCCCGCCTCCTTCCCCCGTCCATGTGTCCGGTCCCGCCTCTCCCTGGCTCATTCCCACCCCCTCTTTGTGCCCTCAGCACCACCCCCCACCCCAGCGTCTGTGTCTGTCTGTCTGTCTGGGTCACCTCTGAAGCCGCAGGCTGGTGTGTGTGTTGGTTTGAGGGGCAGGAGACTGCCTGTCGGGGGAACTGCTTTCCCCTTTCTCGCTTGGCCACCTCCAGACCCCCCCTTGGCGCCCCCACTCTCAAGCACAGCCAGAAACACACACATACACACGCACACACGCATAACCTCACTTCCCTGGGATTCCCCCTTAACACCCCCGGAGCTTGAGGAGGGAGACACACACACACACACACACACACACACACACATAAACACACACACACACACACACACACACACACACGGTCCGGTGGGGGCCGGGCTGCCACTGCCGTCTGGGGCTGTTTGGACAGACAGGAGGACACAGGCAGCTGGGGACGCCAGATGCCCGGCCGGACGCAGGCAGGAGCACAGAGCCCAGGTACCCACCATCCATCCGGATTCGGGGGACTGGGGAGGAAATGGGGGTGGGGGAGGTGCTCACGACACCCAGCCAGGAGGCTCCAGGGTCAATACAGACAGACAGACAGACCCCTCCCTCCCTCCGCCGCCGCAGCCCTTACAGACACACCCCCCCCTCCACCAGCCCAGCCCCAGACATCCTGACACACAGATCCTCACCGGGCAGCTGGCAGACGCACGAGAGACCCCTGGGGGCCGGGCGGACCCACCCAGGCCGACACCCCTCGGCTGGGCACTGGTGGCCGGGGAGGCTGCGGGTGGAGGGTGGTGGCGGTAGTCGCGGCTTGGAGCAGCCGGAGCGGGAGGGACTCGCACGCTCGCTCTGCTCTGCACACACACTCACTCGGGATGCGATTAACATTCAGTCCCCGTCCGCCCTGCCGGGAGACCCACGGCCCCCCTTCTTGGCCTCCCTGGGGACCCCTCCTCTTGCCAGGGCTGGGGGAAGGGGCCGTCCCCCACACCCAGCTCCCAGCCTCTGCCTTCCTCCCGGGACAAGAGAGTGAGGGCCAAAAATAAGGAGGGAGGAGGGGGTGCAGGCAGGGACTCAGAACCGGCATGAGACATCAGCTTTGGACCTGGACTCCAGAGCCTGGGGGCTGCTGCCCTCTCCCCACTTTGAGGCTTAAAAAGCAGGAGACCATTCCTGGACTTCAGTCTCTGCCATGCTAGACCCATCATTTGGTTTTTATTGCCAGAAGGCGAGGCTTGCAAACTAGGTCTCCATCATGAAGCCAGGAGTCCAGGCAGCCCCCTCCCCTCTCAGACCCAGAAACTTAAGTCCTCAGGCCCCTCCTTCCGCAGGGCCCAGGAGTCCAGGCCCCGGGCTCTGTTTTTACTCAGACCTAGGACTCCAGGTGCCCGCCCCCTCCTCCCTCAGACCCAGGGGTCCAAGCCCCCAGCCTCTCCTCCCTCAGAGGCAGGAGGCCAGGCTCTGGGTCTGTTCTCCACTGGTGCCAGTCAACTGGGTCCCCTCCTTCAGGCCTGAGTCCTTTTTAGGCACTCGGACAAGCCAGCCCCTAAGCGTAAACCACCCTCAGGGGCCCATGACTCCAAAACTCATGGGCAACCCTCAGGAACCCCATCCATCCAGCCCTCTGAAGAAGCCAGTACCTCTGAACCTCTTCTTCTATTGAGGAGCCCCTGCCATCGGTGGGGACCCAAACATCCTAGAGGAAAGCAGTGACTGCCCCCTCCTAGACACAGCCTGACCCCTGGAGGGTCCCTCAAGGCCAGCTGCCCAGCTCCTGCCCTCCTGCTAGAGAGGATGGGTCCAGATCTTCTGCAAAATGTTGGGGTGGAGTGTGGTGCAGGACCCCTGTCCCCCACCCCCTCAGGGGCGGAGGCCAGGAGAGAGAGAGAGAGAGAGAGAGAGAAAGTGTGTGTGTGTGTGTGTGTGTTTTCCTGTGAGGGGGCAGTTCTGGAACAGGGTATGGAGCCAGGGCTTTAGGCTACTGATTCCAAGGGTTGGGAGAGCAGCAGTGAAGGCTCTCATTCCTGAAAAAGGAGAGACTGGGGTCTGAATTTCTGGGTACCAGGGGGAGGAAGGAATTGTGCACCTACATTTCTAGGCTCAGATGATTGAGACACAGATGGTTGAGGTGGGACCCTAAGTCATAAGGAAGGGGGCCTGGATTCCTGGATTCCTGGAGTCCTTGAGTAGGAAGGTGCTGGGGCCCCAGGTTCCTGAGTCTGAGGGAGGGGCTGGAGGCTGCTTTCTTATCAATTGGGTGGATTGAAGCTGGAGGCCCCTGAAAAGGGGACAGAAGCTGGCAGCTCAGCCTCCGGGTCCCTGTCTAGAATTTTTGGAGCTCAGAGGCCAGCCTTCTGAGTCCCTGTTATGGGCAGAGGCTGGACGGGTGGACTGCGACCCTTATAGAGGCACAGGCTGCCTGCGGGAGCAGGTGACTGATCTGAGAGTTTACCAGCGACCCGCAGGTTCCTAGGAGGCGGCCTTGCGGGTGCTTTCAGTGCCTACTCTGCAAGCCAGGAGGATCGGGGTAGAGGGCGCCCGAGAGACGGGACTCCGCCCTCGGGGGCGGAGCCTCCCGCCTGGACTCCGCCTCCTCCCGCCCTCCTCCCTCTTCCCAGCTCTTGCTCGGCCACCAGCTCCCGCCTCGGCTCCCCCTCCCAAAGCCCCCTCCCGCAGCGGAGCCCACCGAGGGCCCCGCTCCCGTCCCCCAGCCCAGCCGCCCGGCTAGAACAGCAGCCGCGGGGGACAGTCCCCCGCCAGCCTGCCTCCCCGAGCCCAGCCCTGCCAGAAGCCCAACCATGAACCTCTTCCGATTTCTGGGCGACCTCTCCCACCTCCTAGCCATCATTTTGCTACTGCTCAAAATCTGGAAGTCCCGCTCTTGTGCCGGTGAGACGCCCACTGGGGCGGGAGAAGGCGGTTGAGTGCGGGGTGGGGGAGGCATCCCAGAGCCGGGGGAAGGTTTTGGAGGCGCTAGAGGAACGGGTCCCTCCCCCCATTGCTTGCTGGGGCTCCCCCTTCCAGATCCGGGGTCACCGAGGGGTCAGCCCCCTTCCCCAGACTGGGGGGTGCATACAGCTTGGTGGGGGTGGTTCCAGGAGTCCAGTTCAGCCTCCCCTGTCCCTTATCTGGGCGGCCCCAGGGATCCGGGGTTGGGAACAGGGAGCCGTGGCAGGCAGGGAGGTGGCCGAGGGTTGGTGACGTGGACCGTGGCGGCCAGGGAGGGAGTGGAAGGGAGGCGACTGGTTCCTAGGGCTGAGGTCAAATGGGGTCCTCCCGAGGCCTCACCTTGGGTCTGGACTGTGGGAGGATCCCGAGGGGGCCAGGGGCTGTCCCTGAGGCCTAGCCTGGGACAGAGCCTTGGGCTGGAGTAGCTTCCGGCAGGGCTGCCCCCTGGCTGTGGGCCGTGGGAAAGGGCTCAGGCCGGCGGGCTGGGGAGGCCTCCAAGGGACAGCTGCAATCTAGAGCTGCCTCCAGGCTTGTCCCAGATGCTGGGTCTTGGTTTATTCCCCATGCTGCCCACCTCCAGCCTCCCCCAACCCCCTTCTCTCTGCACCACAGGGATTTCGGGGAAGAGCCAGGTTCTGTTTGCCGTGGTGTTTACTGCCCGCTACCTGGACCTCTTCACCAACTACATCTCACTCTATAACACATGCATGAAGGTAAAGGCTCTACCCCACTTGCTGGTCCCTCCTTAGTGGGTAGGCAGGTGAGGATCTGTGGGATGAGGGAGCATGGGTGCTAGACTCCTGAGTCTGAGAAAGGAGGTGATGGACTGGGACTTCTAGGTCTGTGGGAAGAGGGGCTGGGGTTCCAAACTCTTGGGCTTGAGTAGGGAGAGACTGGGGGCCTGGACCCTGGGTCTGGGGGGTGGAGGGGGCCGGGGGCCTAGGTTGGAGTGGTGCAGGGGTTCCAGTTTCCCGGGTTCAAACCTACTGGGGGCCCACGGGGGTTCAAACCTACCGTGAACTAAAGTGCCTTCTTCCTCATCCCCCTCAACAGGTGGTCTACATTGCTTGCTCCTTCACCACAGTCTGGATGATTTATAGCAAATTCAAAGCCACTTATGACGGGAACCACGACACATTCCGGGTGGAGTTCCTCGTTGTTCCCACGGCCATCCTGGCGTTCCTGGTCAACCATGATTTTACCCCTCTGGAGGTAGGCTACCTGGCAGAGTCCCTGTGTGGTCGGATGTGCTATGGCTCAAAGGCTTCCTTCTGCAGGGTTTGCTCAAACTTCCTTATTCTAGGACATATGGGTTCAGCACATGGCTCAGGAGTCAGATGGTAGTAATGCAACAGCAGCACTCATGCGTTCTGGACGCTACTCTAGGCGTTTCTCGTACATGAACTCATTACTGTTCGCAGCGGCCCCATTTTACAGGTGAGGACACTGAGGCTTAGGGAGTCTTAGACTTGTTCAAGGTCATCTATTGGCCTAGTGAATAGCTCAGGAATTGGGGACAGGGCCTGTTGACCCAGGCTAATGGATTTGAATTCCAGATCTGTTACTTTCTGTTAACGTGACCTGACCTTGGGCATGTGACTTGACCTCTCTGTGACTCAGTTTCCCTATTTGTAAACTCAAGATTAGGTTACTGTGAGGATTTACAGAGATTTTTGCAGCATGGCCTAGTGGTTTAATGTGTAGAATCTAGAACCAGAGAGTGGGGATTTGAAGCCCGCCTCTATTACTCAGCACCTGTGGGACTTTGGACAAGCACATAGTTTCTCTGCACCTCAGTTTCCTCATCTGTAAAGTGGGGATAATCCATTCCTATTTCATAGGGTTCTTTTTTTTTTCATAGGGTTCTAATGAAGGGTTAATATTGGTGAGGCATAGTGTCTGGCACTAGATAGAAAGTGCTATGTCAACATCTGTTCAATGACTGGTGATTAGTACCAGGCTGACACTTTCACTCCTTATGTTACTGTCATGGTTTCTATTCCATGGCATTTTGGTGGCACCTGTACAAATTCCTGGGAAGCGTTTTGAGAGGGCCTGTGCTCAGTCTGTGGTCTCATATCTCCTGGGACCTGGCAGGAATCATAATTTGAGAACAGCCTTTCCTCTCCCAGACCCATTCTGGCCTTGTAGGAAGCTGATTCTGGGTGGCCAAGCATGCAGATGTTTTCAACAGAAGCCACATTTCAGGAGTTTTCCTGAAAGATCTCCGTTTTGGCCTACAATTTGGGCTACAGACTCAAAAAATGTATTTCTAAAAGCACTGTGCAGACCGGATAAATCTGACAGAGGGTGGCCTAGGCCCATAGGTCTCAGAAATGTCAGAGGGAGGCTGCACCGAGCTGTGGCGGGAACCCCAGGCTTGGCCGCAGGCCCTGGTGTTTACAAACACATCACTGTTACCACCTTACCCAACCACTCACCCAAGCCAGGCCCATTTTGCAGACGGGGAGTCGGGGGTTGATGGAAGTCACTGGGGCTTGCTCTGGGTGGAGAAGGCTGGACCAGAACTCAGATTCTCTTGACTCCAGCTTTTACAGTTCCCTCATGCAGAGTTGAAACTCATTTGTGCAAAGTATTGGCACTAGTTGGGTGTCTGGCTCCACGCTGGTCATTCCAAGTACATCATCATCTCTGATCCCTTAGCCACCCTTGGAGGCATACATCCTTATCCCCATTTCTTGGGGGACTGGAGCATGAGGCTCAGAGCTGGGAGAGCTACAGGAGTTGAGCCCAGGTCTGCCTGCTTTGCAGCCTGTTATTAATTGGTGCATGGTAAAGAAATTATTTTTTAATCATAGAAAGAAACTATTCTTTAAAAATTCAGACGGCATGAATAGATAAAATAAATGTGATGAAGATGTCGTCTTCTATCTCTTCTTATGTCATGATTTATTCCCCAAGGGTGACCCTAGGGGTAACGGTTGGGAGTGCGACAATTTAGTAGGTACATTTCTTGAGAGCCGTAATTAACCTGACTTGCTAAGAGCCTTGCGGGAGGATTCTGAGCGATTATGGGAGTAAGCCCTGGAGTCCAGCCGCCTGGGCAGGCCACCCTTGAATTTTGTGACCGTGGGCCTCAATCTCCTCCTCTGTATAATGGGGATAACATTAGGGCTTCCTTCACAGGGTTAAGGCATGAGCCAGTTAGTTCCTGTAGGTGTGTGGATAAGAATCTACAAGCATGAGTTGTGAGTCCATCCTGATGTGCAGTGCTTCCCTCCCACAAACCAAAACAATTGCCAAGGAGCCACACCTGCCACTTGGCCTTGTTCTCTGAGGGGAGGTTTCTGCGGGTCTGTAGATCACAGGTCGCTCCAGGTGGGACTTTCAGGTTGCTGAGGACTGAGAAGTGGCCAACAGATGTCTGCCATCTCTTCTTCCCCTGCTCTTGAAGACCTGTCCTGCCCAAGAGTGATGTTTGTCACTGCTCCTGAATGGTGGCCCATGACAGGCACATGGGGAGCTCTCTACCATTCAGTCACTCATGCATTCAGGCATCACCATGTGCCAGACACTGTGCCAGGTGCTGGGACTTGGGGTGAGCAAGACATACGATCCTGGTCCTCGTGGAGCCCTTGTTCTGGTCAGAGCTTTCAGGAAGGCGATAAGAGGAGATGATGTGACAGTCCCGGGGAGAGGATGGGAGGGGAAGACTTTCTTGGGGGTAACTGATGAGCTGAGGCTGGAAGGAATTAGAAGATGCAGAATGGAACAGTTTAGGGGAAGAGCTGAGGGAACAGCAAGTGCAAAGGTCCTGGGACGGAAAGGACGTGGCATGTGCGAGGACCAGATGGAAGGCCTGGGTGGCTGCAGCCTGGAGAGGAGAGGGTAGACGAGGCTGGGCTGGGGAGGGTCTTGAAGGCTGAGGTTAGGAATCTGGAGTTTATCCTGGTTGCAATAAGAGGTAGCAACTGGAGGATTTTAAGCCAGGGAGTGACAGAGTCTGACTTATGGCTCTGAGGATTACACCTGGAGTGTAGGGCAGGAAAATCATCCCCATCATAGAACTAAGGAGGCAGAAGCTTAGAGGACCTGGGTCTCTGGTGCAAGGTCTCGTGGAAGGGACGTCTCCGAGCCCAGATTCCCACCCGCTCTGCTTTTGGAGCAGCTTCATTGCCAAGTGCTCATGAGCACCGGCTCCTAGCCCCTCATTCAGGTTCCAGCTCTGCCATTGACTGAGTCTTGGACAAGCCTCTTACCCTCTCTGGGCCTGTGTCCTCATCTGTAGGATGGGGATGCTAATCCCCATCATGGGGTCGTTGTGAGGATTAAACAAGGGAACGTGCGTGAGGCCGGTGGGGTGGCGTCTGGCACATAGGGAGTACCCTGCAGGCGTCCCGCTCTGCATCCTCCTGACTTCTGCCTTGTCTCCCTCCTGCCCCTCCTCCCCGCAGATCCTCTGGACCTTCTCCATCTACCTGGAGTCAGTGGCCATCCTGCCACAGCTGTTCATGGTGAGCAAGACTGGCGAGGCAGAGACCATCACCAGCCACTACTTGTTTGCACTGGGCGTCTACCGCACACTCTATCTCTTCAACTGGATTTGGCGCTACCACTTTGAGGGCTTCTTTGACCTCATCGCCATTGTGGCAGGCCTGGTCCAGACGGTCCTCTACTGCGATTTCTTCTACCTCTACATCACCAAAGGTAGCCAGCACGGAGGGCTGGCTGGAAGGGGTCCTGCTCCTCACCCAGCTCCTGTCCCCCCCTGTGTCACTCAAGAGAGTGGGGCCTCCTTTCTGTTGACTGATTTCTGCCCTCACCCTTAGGGATTCAGGCCCACCAAAATTCATTCACTCATTCATTCGTGCAGCCAACAAAGTTACTGAGCATGGTCTGTGTCCTGGCCAGGGAAGGTTTTGGGGACTCCACAGTAGGAAAAAACATGGAGGTCCACCTCTCCCTTGATATCCTGTTGGGATGGGGGTATGTGTGAATGAAGAGTAAAGAGATGGTTGCAAAGAGTGAGAAGGGCTTTGAAAGAAAGAAACCGGGGATGTGTTAGCCGTGGGGGTCGGCAGGGCCTCCGATGAGATGAGGAGTGCAGCAGAGACCTGAGAGATGAGGAGTCAGTGTGGAGGAGAGAGGGGAGAGTATGGTGGAGGCCTGGAGGCAGCCTGTGGCCTTCAGGATAAGGCTGGGAGGGTGGGAGGGGTGGTCTGGTGCAGCCAGCTCTGCCAGACCCGCTGACTCCAGCTCCCTCTGAGATCCAAGGCCTGTAGCCCCGAGAGTCGTCCCAGGGTGGGAGAGGGGCAGCCGGTACTGGAGGGAACGGGGCCTCCTCTTGCCTCCATTACTCAGCCCCTAGGACGAGATTAGGGTCCCCCAGCCCCACCCCTCGGTAATCCAGACCGACTCCCCCAGTTTATAATCTGGGGTCCCGGGCCGACCCTCCTTGTCATACCCGAACCCTTTCTCTCCTCACAGTCCTAAAGGGGAAGAAGCTGAGTCTGCCGGCGTAGCCCAGGCCCCTGCCGTCCTCTCCTTGGTGGCAGCTGCGGGAGGCGGAGGAAGGCGAGGAAAGACAGGAGCCTTCCTGCAAGACGAAGAAAGAGCCTTCCCGTCCCGGGGTGACTTTTTAAAGAACCAGCCTCTCCCCACTCCCCAGTCCCCTCCTGCCTGGCTTCAGGGGACCGTGGAGGACCCAAGTCTTGGGGAACTCAGGACCTGGGCTGTTTGTAGTTTTTTGCCTTTTAGAGAAGAAAAAAAATATTTCCACTATTTAGTTTTTGATTCTGATGACTCCTTTCTCTTCTACTCTCTGGTCCTGATTTTTATAAACTGTTTTTGAGTGGGGGTGGGGGAGGTGGGCGGGACAGGGTGGAGATCTTTTCCCTCCTCCAAGCCCCTCAGCTCCCTTCCAGATCCTACCCGCCAGCCCCGCTGATTGCCAAACACTAAATCTGCTGACACCGGCCTGCTGCCCTCCCCCCCATGGCTGTGAACCCAGCCCCCGCCTGTCCCCCAAACTTCTGGGTTGGGGACAGGGAAGAGGGGAGGGAAGATCTCCCCTTATTTTTCATAATAATGTTTATCTAGACTTTGGATTTTTTGGTCTTGTCCTCATTTTTTGGCAGTTCAGCAGGGCAAGGAGCCAGGCGTGGGAAGGGGGCTGGCCTGAGGGTCACTGTGGCTCTACTGCCGTGTTTTTGTACAGAATTGATGGTTGATTCTTTGTTCTCTTGAAATAAACCGAGGAAAATGATGCCTCTCTTCTGCTACCCCTTGCCCTCTCTTTCTGGTGCGTGTGGGGTCCCCCAGCCCCTTTGTCTGCTTCTGCTTTATCCTGTCGACCATCCATAGGGGACTGAGGCCTGCGAGGAGCAGGAAGATAAATACTGGGTTTCCCGAGACTCTGGGCTGCACCTTGACTCCACGCAGCTCCTCTGGGTTTTGGAGGGAAGAAAATCTCTAAGATTCTTATCTTGGCACAGAACTTTCTGACAGTTCTCCTGAACCTCAGGGTTGCAGAGAACCTCTAAAAGCATCCGTTTTGGAGGTCGCCAATGGATAGCCACCATCCCACCCTCTTTGGGCATTTTATTGAGCCACTCTGTCTCCTTAAAAAAAGAAGGAAAAAAAATAGGTTGCCAGCCTTTGAAAACCAGATTTTCACATTAAAAATCTGGGTTTTTGGCTTCCCTTGAAAAAAAATACATCACTCTGACAATGCCGGGTCCTGGTTTCTGGGTGGCAACAGATGGCTAGAGCTGAATGGATGGGATGTGAGCTTTCCACCACAGTCCCTGGGACTTGGCTGAGGGGTTGTTACCATTTATTATCAGGCCTACACTGTCATTTTTTGTTCTTGTTTTGTGGAGTTAAAAGGAGAGTGAAATATTTTCCAGATCTCCCTCCAGATTGGCTTCACACCTGGCCTAATTGCTTTGCTGGTATTACCTGCGTGGCCCTTGTAAGCTTTTGGAGTTTTGTTCCCCGATTTAGTCAGACTCCCTAGATGTCTGCTAAGACCTTCTTGACTGCCTCAGTTCTCCTGTGGGATGGCTCTGGGAGCTTCAGGAGGCCAGTAACTGGCACTTTCCAGGCATACATGCCAGACGGTGTGCATGACATCAATGAGCCCACTGGGCCCTCAGCACCCCCTGAAGTGGGGGAGCACCTTGCAGAGGAGGCACCCAAGGTGAGAGGGCAGGTGGCAGATGGGGGGTTTGTCCCTGGGCTTCCTGATGCCAGAGCCTGTGTATTTAGTCACTGCTGTATAGTTTTTCCACTGTTTTTGTTTCTTTCTTTTAAGCCAAGGGACCTTCTGTTTAGAGGAATTTTGCCCAGAAGCCTGATGTGGAAAATGCCAGGAACGGGGCTTATTGGGTTGACTTGGGGCAGGGAGGTGGCACCTCTTTGAATGCATTCTGAAAACCATCAATCTAAATCTGGCCCAAGTCTTTGGTCTTCCAGCCAGCACAGCTCCTGTTTCCCATATCAGAACGCTGCCCACTCCATTGCATTGCTGCTGTTCCCTCCAGATGCCCACAGGGACTATTCCTTTTGTGCCTCCAGAACCGAGTGCAGGGCCTGCCACTCAGGAAGCCTCAAAGGGACCATAGAACCCACATCTGACCTCCCACAACTGCTATCCCTTTGTCCGGTTTATAAATAAGTGCACTGCAGGGCAGAGTCCTTGTGTGGGTGTGATTTGTTTGGCCTGCATAACATTAAAATGTTTTTTTGGTGTTTGTTGCCAGCTAATTCCACATAAAAAGAAATGGATGTCTGATTGTTCTGGAAAAGCCAGAAGGTTCTAGGGCTATACTGTCCAATATGGTAGCCATTAGCAACATGTGACTGGTTGGTGCCTGAAATGTGGTGAGTCCAGACTGAGATGTGCTGTCAGTGTGAATACACAATGGATTCCAAAAACTTAGTAGGAAAGAACGTAAGATACCTCAATTTTTATATTGATGACATGTTGAGACATGATAACAGTTTGGATATAATGGGTTAAATAAAATACTTGAAAATTTCACTTGTTTCATTCTACTTTTCTTAATGTGGCTACCAGGCAATTTAACATTCTGCCCCCTGTGACTCGAGTTATATTTCAGTTGGACAGCACTGCTCTAGATACCCCAGGCCCTTGGTGCTGAATGGCAGGTGCTGACTTAAGGCTGCCCCTCCTGGACACGGCCCGTCCCACCACTCCCTTAATGGGTACTTCACCCACTGGGGTTAACTGCACAGCCCCGACAGGCAGGAGTGTTCTGTGGCGTTTCATGAGTACCCGATTACCTTACAGATTCTACAATAAAATCCCTTCCTCTTTGCCAAGAGAATCTTTCAAATATTCGAAGACAAGAATCTCCCCTGATCTCATTCACACACCTGCCATCTCCTGTTCCTTCAGTGACTCCTCACACAGCTTGGGTTTAAGCTGGGCCCCCTGTCCCTGGGGTGAAGGAAAGTCTTGGGCTGGGACGTCGGCGACGGCTGGTGCCAGTGTTGGCCCCAGTTTCTTCTTGGTGCTCTCTCCAGAGGCAGTATCGTTTTTCTCTCTGCACCCGAACTTCGTCAACTGTGCATCGGGACACCTCGAGCCTCCCTCCCAGGGCTAGTGTGAGGATTAAGGAGCTTGGTGTGTAACAGCCCGAAAGAAATGTTCCCTTCCTGTCTCCACCTGAAACCTGCCGCTGTCACTGACCCCCAGGTGGAGAGTCCAGGGGGTGGTACAGAAATGTGACCCACTGCAAGATCCCTGAGGTGACCCTGTAGGATTTTCCCCCACCGGATCACTCAGGGATTAAAGAGGAACTGACATGAGAAGGACAGGGGGCTGTTTTCAAAAGTCCTTCCGGAGGGAGGACTGTTTCTTTACTGACGTGGATGAGGGTGTTTAGTTGTCGGGCATCATAGGGAGGCGGGTGGCCTTCAGAGGGGTCAGATAGGGGGACAGGGCAGAGCTGGCATAACTTGGGCTGTTGGGGCCAGGGGTGGGGATGTTGACGGGACTGGTGGCAGAGGGTGGGGAGAGGGTGGTCAGCGCCACACTGTCCTCATCCAGGGAGCGCTTGTAGGGGATGGAAACATCATGTCGGAGGTCTTGCAGGGCCAGGTAGGCCTGGAATACCTGTGGGCAGAAAGGGCCTTGGTGGAGGCTGGCTTGGACTTGGCAGGGGCGGAGAGAGCTGGGTTGGAGACTGGCCTAGGAGGGAGAGGCAGGGACAGCTGTACCTGCTGCGCACTGGACAAGGGCACCCAGCACAGGGTCTACTGCTGGGCCATGTCTGCTCAGAGGAAAGGGTGATTCCTTTCTGATTAGTCCAGAGTCACACAAGGGGCTAGCAGAGGCCCTGGGAGGAACCCTCCCCAGACTTTCAGGGCAGAGCTGGAATGTTCTAGCCCTCCCAGCCCTGCCCCGCCGAGGGGACCCGTCCTCACCCAGACAAAGATGGAGAAGAAGGCAAAGGTGATAGCGGCCTTGGCACTGCTGCTCCCCAGGAGGAACTCTTTGGGTGGCGAATGCTGCCACTGGTTGACCAGGAAGCAGAAACCCACGAACCAGATACCTGCCCAGAGGACTGGGGTTGGGGGTTGCAGGAGAGAAGAGGGGTAGGGGGAGCTAGCTCAGGAAGGGCTGCTGGGGTGCGGGGAGGGTGGGGCTGGGGCTGCATGGCCCCTCCCTCCCAGCCCTCTGCTGGAGCGGAGCAGAGCTGCCCACTAGGGGAGCCACCAGCCACACACGGAGGCCGTTTACACTTCAGTCAATTGAAACAGAAGTTTTAAAAAAATGCAGCGCTCAGTCACACCGGCCATGCTTCAAGAGCTCAGTGGCCACATGAGGCTGGTGGCTCCCATATTGGGGAGCGCAGGTACAGAGTATTCCCACGCTCACAGAAAGTTCTCTAGGCCGCCCAGGACTCAGTGACCTTCACAGGCCCTCCCATCCCGAGATGCTGCAAAAGGCCCTGTGGGGGGAGGAGAAGGAGGAAGAGTTAAGATCAGGCAGACTGAGAGGAAGGAGCCCGGGACTTGAGGAAAAGGAATACGCATTAATTTAGCGCTTACTGTGTGCCAGGCTCTATCTAGAGGGCTTGGCAGATGAGACTTTGCTTTGAAGCCTGGATCTGCCACTTAGCATCTGGCGGGCCCAATAACATACCCTCCTCAAGCCTCAGATTCCTCCTCTGTAAAATGGGAATAGGCACAGGACTTACTCCCTCAGGTTGTTCTGAGAAATAAATGAGATGAGGCATGTGGAGCCCTGGCCTCCATGCCTGACACTAGGGAAGTGCCCAGAAGTCAACATTACAGGTGTCCTTTCCTTTCATCCTCAGATGAACCCTGCAAGGTGGGGTTTTCATCCCAGTTTCTACTGAAGCTCAGAGAGGGGAAGCGACCTGCTTAAGCCTGCAGGGCGAGGGGGTGCCAGAGTTGAGATTTGGAGCCCGGGGCTGCCTGGCTCTTTGCTCTGAACCCCACCTCTTGACACTGGATGGCTTTTCAAGAAATGTTCTGTGAAGAAGAGAGGTGAATGCAGGAGAAAAGCCGCTCAGGAGGTGGGCTTCTAGAATTAGTCTGGGGGTCAGAAGAGGTGCGCTGAGTCTAAAGCGTGAGAAATAATTTCGAGGGAGGAAAGAGCAGGTGCAGAAGAGCTGCCGGAAGGGAGGGACGGGGCTTTGGTTACGTGTAGGCAGCGCGAAGGCGACGGGTAGCTGGAGGGCCAACGGTGGTGTCTTGGGGGCCCTGGGGAGCCGGGGCTGGAGCAGGGGCAGCTCTGGGTGGGCCGTCCAGGGGCTCACCAGCCAAGGTGGAGTCCAGGAGCTGGAAGGCCATCTTGAAGAGGGTGCTGGTGATGCAGCTCTCGTGGGCATCCAGGGCAAGGAAGGCCAGGCAGCTGAGGAAGGCCAGGAAGCCAGCTTTCACAGCGAAGCTGCAGGCCACATTGTTGCTGTTGATCACACAGTGGAGCTGCGAAGAGTCCATCTTGTTCTGGTAGCCGTCAGTCATCAGGGAGGAGAAGATGATGAGGGAGAAGACCTGCGGGTGCGGGTGGGTGAATCCCGGGCGCTAGAGTGGAGCTCAGCATCCCCAAACTTGCCCATCCTCCAGGTCCCCATCTGTGGACAGCAGGCCCTGCCCTGCCCTCCTGTTGCCCATCAACCCTCTTCTCCATCCTAGTTCAGGCCTCTAGTCTCTGCCCTCAGGCCATCCCCCACATGGCCCAGAGGCGTTGTCCCATAGCCAGGAACTCCTAGCTCCTTGGACTGCCCAAGACAGAGTCGCAGCCCCTCAGCCTGGCCTTTGAGGTCCTGCGTGGTCTGTGCTCTCCTTGGAATTTTATTTGCCCACTCATCCCTGCCTCTCCCATGCTCCCCTTCTGCCAGCCCTGCGGTTATCTGCCCCCAAACCCAGGTGCCATTATACAATGCTTAGCCCAGTGCCCAGGACACATGAGGAGCTCAGTAAGTATTTGCTAAAGTGATTATTCCCTCTGCCTCCCTCTCCAAGCTCTTCCCTCGTCGGCCTGCAACTTCTTCCTTCTCTCTCCCAGCTCGTTAGTTCCTATTCATTTTCTAAAATGAGTTTGTGAAATATTCCAAAGACATGAAAAAGTACAGAGAGAAATGTAACAAGCATTCAGTACCTAACAAACACTACCATTTTGCTTTTTTTGTTTGTTTTTTAGGCAACTACATCGCTGATATGCTAGCCCTTCTCTGTGCACCCTGCGTACAGCACGCTGTAGTATGACTGCGTCTATACTCGTCTCCTGCGGTGTTCATTTGTTAAATGCCACTGAAGTATTCCTCAAGCACTAACTAGGCCGTGTTGTTCTTACCCTAGGATGTGGGCATTACTAACGGCATCCGTGTTTTAGATCATGGAACCGAGGAACACAGAGGATGAGGAATTGCCCAGAGTCAGCCAGCTAGTAAGTGGCAGCACTTGGATTTGAACCGAAGCTGCCTGGCTTCTGAGTCTGCTTTAAGCCCCTGCAATACTGCCTCAAGCTGAACCAGATGCCTTGAGGGCAGGGTTTCCTACCAGTGTCACTTGGGGAAGATTTTAAGCCCCAGTGATTTGTCCCAGACAGTCAAAGTGCAGCGTGGCAAGTTCCACGCCAGATATGGAAGGAACAGGTGTGTATATGGGGTGGGCACTGTGAGTTACTCCAGGAAGGCTTTCTGGATGAAGTGATACCTGTAAGGGTAAGAGAGGTTAAGGAATGGATTCACTGTCTGGAGGGCAATAGGGAGCCACAGCAGGGCTATGAGCAGGGGAGAGCAGGGGTCAGCTCTGGGGCCATGTAGAGATGGACCTGAGGGCGTGAGACCAGAGGTTGGGAGGCCTGGGAGGATACTGGGCCTGGGGTCAGGAACAGAGTCAAGGATTGAGCAGGAATTGAAGCTGTGGGATGGATTTAGGGGGGAATAAGGTGAGATCGAATTTCACCTTAAAGAATGAGGAAGAAGGGGCATCCCAGGCAGGGCAACCTGGTATGCAGAGGCCAAATGCTGCAGAATGGGGCTCTTTTGGGGGTTGGAGAGAAATCTCATTTAAGGGGTCCCGGGTGAGATGAGGCTGGAAAAATGGGCAGGCACTAGGCCCTCTGAGGCCTTGAACACCACACAGGAGTCTGGACTTGGTAGCTATGGAAAGTGAAATTTCTTACTCGAATTTAATTATATGGAAGGGATCTGAGCAGTGGATGGCCAGGGTCAGACCTGGGAGTCAGAGACAATGTCCACAGGTGTGATGGACCAGATGGGGCAAGACATGAGGCCAACAGATCAGAGAGATCGGTGGGAAGGCCCAGGCGGAAACGCTGAGGCCTGAGCTGAGGTTGGAGCTCTGGGGAAGCCAGTGATATTTAGGACATAATAGTGGACTTAGTGAATGATTGGATGTGACTGTGCTGGGGGCCAAGAGCAGGGGTGTAGGCTGGGGAAGGGAATCCACTGGAATTTGAACTTCTGGACAGAGTCGACATAGGACCCGTCTGTCTATCGGCAGCACCTGACTGGACCTCAACAAATGTGTGTGGAAAGTGAATGACTTCTGCCCTTTGCTCTTGCCCTGCCGTTCAGAGTGGGGGTGCGGGAGGCAAACGATTGAACCCTAAACTCCTCAGCCCCTGTCCATCCTCCTCTCTTTTTTGCCTTAATTGACTTCTCTGAATAATAAGAATAACTAATCCCTCTTTTTGTCCAGCCCTTTAGCATAACCAAGGGTATTCACATCCATTGCCTATTTTGGAGCTGAAGGGTTGAAAAGGGGAGCGGCTTGCCCTGCTGGTCTGAGGCAGAGCCCGGTTGAGGACAGGAAAGCCTGTCGATCGATTTTGAGCCCGTATTCATTTTACCTGCACTATGTCCCTGAAGCCTCACACCAGCCCCACGTGGTAGATGTTACTAATTAATTTCTGTTTCACAGGTGATAAATTGAAGCCATTATGGTGGAGTGGAAAGAGCCAGATGCATCTGACTCTGCCAGCTGTGTGGCCTTGGGCAAATTGCTCACTGCTCGGAGCCTCAGTTTCCCAGGATATCTCTGTGCTGCGTGGAGAGGGCCTGAGGGGGTGGGGGACTGGCCCTGATGGTAGTTGTCATGCCTGGCCCAGACTGGGGACGCATCCTCTCAAGGTCAGTCAGCAGTGGAGGAAGGATTGGAATCCAGCCCTCCTGACTTCCAGGTCTGTCCACTGACCCTGAAAACCTTGGGCTGCCGCGCAAGCCCAGGGCACTGGAGACACAGGGAGGGGCCTCAGCTGGGCTGGAGGGAGCCTAGGCCTCTGAAGCCCACGTCCAACCTCCTTCCACACCCTCCCTGGCCTGTCCCCAGGGAGGGAGCAAAGACTCATCAGTTAAGGCACCAGCTGGCAGGCGGGACTGAGAAGGACAAGAGCACCAGCTGCCCAGAGACTCCCTGCTGAGAAGCCAGGCCAGGGGGGGAAGGAGAGGGCAGGAGGGAGGGAAGATGGAGGCGGCAGGCAAAATCCGTGACGAAAACGTCTGGTGTGGCCTGCGGTCCCTCCACCCCCCCTTGCCCACACCAGCTGGATGTCCTCTCTCACCACCCGTCCTTCCTTCCAAAGCTTTGGAGGTGCCTGGATCCTTTGGACTTGCTCGCCAGCTAGGTGATGTCCTTGAGCAAGTCACTCAACCTCTGTAAGTGTCAGTTTCCCCATGGGTCACATAGGAGTAGTGACATCTGTGTCATTGGGTTGTGATGAGGAGCAGAACTAGTACCAGTGAGGCTCCTGGAACTGGGACCTGGGGCTTGGAATTTCCCTCTTCCCCTGGGTGAGAACAATGGGGACACATCCTCTAGGCTCCCCCCCACCCCACCCCAAACTCATCTCTCTCCTCCTTACAAGCAATGCTTTGTCCCAGTAATAGTTGCTATTTAAGGAGAGATTGCTGGGCCCATGCTAATTAGTTTAGGGGCATTAACTAGCTTCGTTTTCACAACAGACCTTCCTACAAGCAGGGTATTAGGGTCCTTTTCTTATACATGAGGGTATAGAGGTCAGAGAAATCAAGTCACTTGCTCGACGTCATATAGAAATAGGGTGGCCAGCTTAAGTTAGTGAACAAAATAGGGCACTTCTTAGAATGGAAGGGGGTGCTACTGATAATGACACCAGGACTGGCCAAGGCAAACTGGGGAGTATGTCACCCTACATGGAAAGCATGTAGCCAAGATTCTAAGCCAGGCCTGTGAGATCCTCCTCCGACTAGAGGTTCCAAAAGGGGTAGGGAGCAGATATTCTGGATTAGGACGCTGGGTTCCATCCAGGTCACCCCCCTACTCCCATGACCCCGATCAAGTCTCATCATCCTCCTGGGCTGCAGTTTCCAGCTCATCCGAGGAGAGCCATGGAGGCAGAACAGCGTAGAGCCCAGGGTCACACAGCGAAGGCTGGGCTGAATGGGGATTTGAGCTCAAGTGTCTCGACTCTTCGGGAATGTGATGATGATGAAACGAATACCTGGCTTGGCACAGTGCCTGGCACACAGTGACCACCCAATACCTGGTCTCTTGGATCTACGTTACCTATTCCCTTCCCACCTCTGTGTATCTTTCTTCCTAGAGGCCTTGTTCTTCTCCTAGTTCTTTGTCTGAGACGTGGGAAATCAGTGCGAATCCCGGCCCCGCCTCTTACTGTGCGCCCTTAACCGACACTACCCAATGGAATTTTTTGCCATGGTGGAAAGTTCTAGATCCACACTGTCCAATGTGATAGCCACCAGCCAGGTGTGGCTGTTGGGTGCTTCAAATATGGCCACTGTGACTGAGGAATTAAATATTTTAATTAGTTTAAATTGTAGTAGCCACATTTGGTTTGTGGCTACCCTATTGGACAGCACTGCCTTAAAACAATTATTTAAGTTTCTCTGATCATCAGTTTTCTTATCTTGGAAAATGAGGCTCATGGCCCCTACTTGGAAGGGTTGTTTTGCCCTACGAGGGTTAACAGGTGCTCAGAAGAGCACAGGGCCTGCAATTAGGTGATCAGTACAAGGTGACTTTGGTTATTCGCCCTCTTGCGCTCCGTCTTCCCATGGTCCCTTCCTCTCCCACGCCCTCTGCACTGTGTCTGAGAGGTGGGAACTCCTGTTTCTATCACTTATAGGGTAGTTGGGCCCTGGGAGGGCCTCACCCCTCCGAAGATCCGTGCAACCGTCTTTGGCCTCTTCAGAAACTGCACAACTTCTCTGTCAGCCAGGTCCTGGAGGCTTGCAGGGATGTGCATGGCGGCCGCGGCCCCGGGAAGTGGGAGCGGAAGAGGGATGTTGGACGCTGCCTGCTGGGCGCTGTCCAGAGTCTCCAGGCCCGCCCCGGAGCTCGGCTGCTGCAAAACAAGTTGGATGTGGGAGGTAAGAGTCAGGATCATGGGGTGGAGGGGTTGCCAGGGTCCCCAGGAGTAGGGGTGATGGGTGTGGGTGATGGGAGGGTGGGGGGTCCCAGGAATGGGGGGTCGGGAGGGGTGAGAGGTCTGCCAGGGTTCTCAGGAGCTTGGGTATCAGGTGAAGGGACTGCTGGGGCTCCCAGAGGTGGGGGTGCAGGGCGAGGGTCCCAGGAATTGGGGCACGGGGTAAGGGGGCTCCCGAGAATCCAGAGGTAGGAGGAGAGGGGGAGAGGGGGAGAGGGCTGCTGAGGCCCCTGGAGTCAGGAATCCAGGCTGAGGAGGCTGTAGGGTAACGGGGCTCCCAGAGGTGGGGGTGCAGGGCGAGGGGACCGAGGCCAGGGAGGAGGATTCCGGGCCCATGTCCCTGACACAGGAGCCAGAGGGCCCGTTTTAAGGACCCTGCTCTGTGAGAGGACCCCGGGAGATTTTCCACGGACTAGGGGGTGCCGGGATGAGGATCAGAACCCTGGGGGGCGGTCTGAACCAGGAGAATCCCTTTCAAGTTTTGAGGTGCCAGCGCCCGTAATGGAGAATCCAGGCATTTACGGCATATTTTACGCTGTCCTGGTTTTGGGGTTATTTTCTCAGAATAAGGGCCTCCCCTTAGAATTCAGCCCCATCTTCCTAAAAGTACATTTCCTTAAGCTGGGGCTCTGGACCTCAGATGTGTGGGGAACATGGATAATGTCCCCTCAGAATTAGGAGGCCATGTCCCCTGCGCTAACGTATCTTCATGAAATCAGGGATCTTTCCTTTAAAGATGTGGAAATGGGGGTGGTAGGGCTTGGGGATGATGCTGCCTGGCAAAGCGCCACCCCTACTCTGAGGACCCGCTTTGCGTCACCTGGAGACCCACTCTTCCTTCCGCCCACTCTCTCCTCCTGGTCCCTGGCGCCACCTCGTCCTTCTTGAGGTTCCGCTTTTTCCCGCCTTTTCGCTCCTCCACAGCTGATTGGCTGCGTCCAAGTGCCGCCTCCTCTCTTTTCCCACCTCCTCAGGAGCTGACAAGAACCGGGGCGTGGCCTCAGCGGACGTTGGGCTGCCTGCCGTTGGCTGGTGGCGCGCGAGAGCCCTCCCCCAACCTGCCCTCCCCGGGGCTCGCGCCCTCCACCCGTAAGACCCCTTTCCCTTTGAAGCTCGCGGACAAGGGGACACTTCTGCGGCGCATGCGCCGCAGCCAAACAAGGAGAGTAGAAAAACAAAAACAAAAACAAAAACAGGAAGATCGCGCATGAGCAGTCGAGACAGGGTGGTACAGGAGAAAAATGGGCCAGGCTTTGCGCATGCGTCTTAGTTCAGGCTGAAGCTGGACCTCGAGGGTCCAAGGACGCCTTCCTACACATGCGCAGGAGGCTCAATGACAGTCGAGCGTTGGCTAAGGTGAGGGAGAGGGCGGAGGACTGCATGGTCCGGGGAGGGCGGCCTTGCACACTCTATGTAGCCTTTCCGAGCATCGCTTATGCTCCTAAGGTCCGCCTTCGGCCCAAACCCCGCAGAAACCACTTGTAGCACTACAGAGTCACTGGGCCCGCAAAACCGCCCAGGACCTGAGACCTCTAAATCCCTGCTGGGACCTAGTCCAAAAGAACAGTGTGGGTAGGACGGGCAAGAGGTGTTACAAGGCGGGCTGATGGATTCTGCGCCGTTCCGGGGGTGGATGGCCCCTGGAGGTTGGGGCGTGGAAGTGGAATGTATAAGCTTTTCCTCCGGATGACCTTTGACCCTTGTTCATTTCCCTCATTTAGGCTCCGGGGAAAGGGTCTGGCCATGCTACATATGACCCGGGGGGCCTGGGGATCCGGGGTCCGAATATGGCCCCTGTTGCCCGCAATCCTCGGGCGCTCCAGGGCCCTGTCGTCGCTGGAGGCCAAGATGGGGGAGTACCGAAAGATGAGGAACCCCACGGAGCCCCGTGACTGGGCCCAGCAGTATCGCGAACGGTTCATCCCGTTCTCCAAGGAGCAGCTGCTCCGCCTCCTGATACAGGTACCTCCAGTCCCGGGTTCTAGATCCAGGGGACTACGACTCCCGGCAGGCCTTGCAGCGACACAGCCCTAAGTCTGTAGAGGAACACCCTGGCGCCTCCTGGGAGTTGTAGTTCTCATTCCCCTTAGAGTCCCAGGTGGGCGCGGGATGACTTGAAAGGCTGGGGTAAGACCTCTGAGATGCATATGTAGCTGTAATTCCTGACTCGAGCTTGTTTTGGGGCCTTGCAACAAGCACTTGTTGGGGCATAGTTTTTCCTTCTGCAAAATGGGATAATCAGCCTCATCATTACTATTCCTACTATCCACTGATATTGTGAAGCTCTAATTGTAATTATTATCACACTGTTTGAGCTGTCACTCTATGGCACGATGTTAAGCATTTTTCACGTATTATTGAATCATCAGAACAACCCAGTAGGAGAGATACCACCATCATCCCCATTTCGCACAAAGGTAACTGAAGCAGGAGAAGGCAAGGGATTTACCCGGGGCTATGATGTAGTGGTTCAAATTTGAACCAAGTAGTCTGACCCTAAAGTAGGATGGGGACTAGGCTGAGGCAGTAGGCACTTGCTTGACTCTTAGAGTGAGTGTCTCTTTAAATTTTGCTTCATTTACCTCACCTGGTCCATCTCCAGAGCTTAAGCTCTTACCCAGCTATGTTCATCACACTTGCATTATTGAAGATCATCATTCATTCATTTAACAAATAATTTATTGAACACCTCTTTATGTACTAAATCCTATCCTCAGCTTTATCCACACACACACACATACATAAACATACACTCATATGTGGACAGCCATAGTTGCTTTAAATTCTCACCATCACTCTCTGAGAAGAGGGTGTGATTCTCTGTTGCTAAAAAGAAAGCAGGCTCAGAGACGTGAAGACATTCACCCAGGGCACCGAGGTAGGACTCACAAAGAAAAGGTTGAATATGTGTGCTCTGGGGTGAGGCATGGATTGGAGTGTCAACTTCCGGTTGTATAGACACTGTGGCCCTCAGCAAGTGATGACTTCTCTGAACCTCAGCTTCCCCCGCTGAAAACTGGGGGTTATAAATCCATCAATTGCTGTACATTCATCCTCTGGAGGATGACACTATGACGCTGTGCCGGCAAACAGTGCCAGGCAACAATTAGCATTGTGTGAATGTTGCTGAGTAAGTGTCGAAGCAGGAACTTGACCTTCTGTGCTTGGAGCCATCTGTTTTTCACTATATACTGGGCTATCTCCGTTTCTTGGTCAGTAAAATTGACCAACCCCTTTCTACCTCCCCAAACAAAAATCCCAGAACTGTGATTGTCTGTATCAGGCTGCCCAGCAAAGAATTGCCATGAGGAAGGGGAAAGAGGCCTAAAGAGAAGTTTTGCTTCCTGGGGTAACAGGAATTCCACTCCAGCCCTGTGGAAAAGACGGCTTTGGAGGAGTTCTCAGCCCACGTGGACTTCTGCACCTTGTTCCACTACCACCACGTCCTGTCCCGCCTGCAGGTGAGGATAGGGGCCCCTCGGCCCCGTCATGCTTTTTTGCTCACCTACTCTTTCCGTAAATGTCTGAGCACCTGCTTATTGCCTGGCCCCATTCTAAGCACTGGGGATTTGGCAGTGAACAGGACAGATGAAGCCATGCCCCCGTGGAGCTGACATTCCAGTCAGGAAGACAATAAATAAATAAATAAATATAAAATATGATGCTCGGGAGTGGTAAATGCGAGGAGGAGCAATGAAGCAGAGTGGCAAGATGGGAAAAGATGGGGGCCTGTTTTAGACAGGGTGATCAGGGAAGGCTTCCCCGAGGAGGTGACAGGGGGATTAAGACCTGAGTGAAGACACGGAGGGAGCCTGGTAGATGTCTGGGGGAGGATGTTCCAGGCAAAGGGAAAAGCCACTGCAAGGCCCTGGGGTGAGAGTGTTGGAAGAACAGCAAAGGGCCCACTGGAGGGGAGAGAGGGGATGGGGGTAAATGGTGCCTCGCTCTGTGGGCAACGGTGAGGACTTGGATTTGGCTGTAGGGGAGCTGGGAGCCACAGGAGGGATGTGAGCTGACTTAGGTGTTAGCAAGATCCTTGTGGCTGCTGTGTGGGAGCAGACTTCAAGGCAGGAAGATCTGTCACGGAGTCTGTTATGTTGGCCCAGGTGGGGGATAATGGCAGCCCCAGCAAGAGTAATGGCAGTGGAAGTGGTGAAAGGTGGTCAGATGCTGCTAATGGTCGGAAAGGGGGAGCTGCCATGTACTGAAATACAGGAGATGGGGCAGGGGCAGTAGGCAGATCTGCGAGGAAGCTCGAGGGCTCAGTTTTGGACTTTGGAATTTGAGCTGCCTGTTAGACAGCCAGGTAGAGAGATGGACTCCACTGTGAAGTCTAGAGGTCAAGGGAGGGGTCTGGGCTGAGAAGGAACCCTGGAAGGATCTAGATGGCACTAAATGAGAGTACCAGGGGGTTAGCTGAGCCCTAGGGCGTGCCATCCTGGAGTCAGGAAGGGGAACTGGAGACGGTGAGTGGGGGCAGACAAGGAACAGCCAGAGAGATGTGCAACCCCAGCAGAGAGTGGTCTCAGGAAGCCCGGTTCTCAGTGTCCACCTCCTCCTCTCTACGGCCTGCCTGTGCTGGGGGTCTCCGGGACCACCCTCAGACTCAGACTCCAGAGCGTTTTCTAGATGGATTCACAGAGCTCAGAAAAGCTTACAGCAATAGTTTATTAGAGCAAAAGGATAACAAACGGAATCAGCAAAGAAGACAGGCAATAGGGCAGGGTCCAGGGGAGGCCAGGAGAGAGCTTCCAGTTGTCTCTGCCAAGTAGAGTCAAAAGACAGTGCTTCCTTCCCACGGCATTGATGTCTGACAGTATCCATGGAATATCATCAACCAGGGAGGCTCACCCACGCCTGGTGTCTAGGTTTTTTACTGGGGGGGGGGTCAGGCTGATACCACATGGCCCCAGGCCTCACCATAAGTCCTGCTGTTATCATAGACTAGCTTGGGTGGCCCAAGGCCCCAGGTAAACAGACACTGTTATCGGGCAGGACATTCTTTTTTTTTTTTTATAGAATCACTACTTGTCTTCTCTGAGTTGTACAGCCCTCCCCATGGCCCCCCCAACATTACATCTGCTAATCGTAATGTCAGGCAGGACATTCTAAGAGCTTAGAGGTTACCACCCAGGCCTGGTCAAGGGCCAGTCCTTTGTAATAGGCAGGGTTCGGACAACCCACGCCTGCTGAGTTAGCCCTTTCACACTGCCCCCCTCCTACAGGTCCCCCCTTTGCTGTGAACAGTAGCGGCAACAGGTCTTCAGCGCCCCTGTTGCTGAGTGCTCACTCTGTCAGCCCGTCAACTCCTCGCAACACTGAGGGGCAGCATCGTCAGCCCCACTTGCCAAGGCAGAAACTGAGGCTCCAAGAGGACCCAGGATGTGCCCAAGGTTGCACAGCTCACAGTGTCAGAGCCGGGATTTGTGCCCGTCTGCCTGCCTTCATGCTCCTCCCTGGGGCCCCTGGGGTCTCTAGCGTCAGGGTTTTGTTTTTCATTTTTAAGTTATTTTGAAATATTTTTCGTTATGTAAATACTTAAATATATAAAAATATAGAAAGAATGTACTGTGAAGATGCATGTTTCCACTGAGACAGGAGATTTTAAACTGAGATGCTAAGAGGGGCAGGGTGGGAGCACCAGAAGGCAGGTGTGACACTCGGAGTGACCATTTGCTGGTGACCTAAGTCCCTCAAGGAAGAGGCCCGGGGCAGGAAATGAATTAGAATAGCCCCGGTTCAAATGATGGCAGGTGATCTCTCTTTGCCCCCCTTTCCCTCATTCATTCATCACTGAATTCACTCAGTGGATATTTATCGAGCACCTGCTTTGTCCCCTGAATGGCTCCAGGTCCTGAGACGTGGTGGCAAGCCCGAGAGATGTGTGTATCTGCTTCCCAGGGTCCCATTCTAGTAAGGGAGACATACCCTCAACAAAGTAAAGGAGTTAAATATGTTAAGAGGTACTAAGTACTAAGGATAGAGTTGCCAGATAAGGTAACAGGATACACAGTTTATTCATTTCCTCCTGCTGCCATAACAAATTACCATGAACTGGGTGGCTTGAAGCAACAGAAATTGATTTTTTCAGGGTTCAGGAGTCCAGGAGTCCGAAATCAAGGTGTTGGTAGAATTGGTTTCTTCCAGTGGCTCTGAGCGGGGTGCCATCCCACACCTCTCCTAGCCTGTGGTGGCTGCTGGCACTTCTTGGTGTTCAGTGGATGGTGGACACACCACTCCAATTTCTGTCTCCATCTTCACATGGCCTTTTCACTGTGCCCCTGTATGTCCTTTTCTGTCTCTTATAAGGACAATCTTATTGGATTTGGGGCCCACCCTAATCCAATAAGATTTCATCTAGAGCCTTACCTTAATTACACCTGCAGAGAACCTATTTCCAAATAAGGTCATATTCAGAGGGGACATGAATTTTTCGGGGCCACTATTCAATTCTTGATACCCAGTGAAATTTGAATTTCAGATAAGCTATGAATTTTTTTTTAAGTATAATGCACTATGCAATACAGTCCCCAAATATTGCATGGGGCATACTTAAACTGAAAAATGGTTTGTTGTTGATCTGAAAATCACATTTAATTTGGTGTCTTTATTTTATTTGTTTATTTGGGGCTAAATCTGGTAACCCAAATTCAGGAGGAATATAAAGCAGGGGTGTTCTGCAATTTCAGGTAGGGTGGTCAGGGAGGGCCTCACTGAGGGGGCGACATTTGAGCAGAGACCCGAAGGAGGCAAGAGTGAGTCACGTGGAGATCTGTGGGAACAGTAAGTGCAAAGGCCCTGTGGCAAAAGCGAGCCTGCTATGTAGGAAGAACAGCGAGGAGGCCAGTGGGACTACAGCATAGTGAATGAGAGGGGAGGGCTGGAGATGAGGATGGAGAGGGGACTGGGGCCAGATTCTGAGGGTTCTGTGGTTCACAGTGAAGACTGCTTTGATTCTGAGTGAAGTGAAAGCCACTGGGAAGGCCTTGAGAAAAGAGGGATGTGACTTAGATTACAACAGGTGCCGTCTGGCGGCTGCATGGAGAACAGACTTGGGGGTGGGGACAGAGGAAGGGAGCAGTGCTGAGACCAACACAGTGAGGATGAGGGTGGCCCAGATGGGGGGAGGAGTGAGAAGTGATCAGATCTGTTTGGAATGTGGTGCCATCAGGACTTGCTGATGGGTTCAGCGTGTGAGAAATAGAGGAGTCCAGGATGGCCCCAGGCTTCGGACCTGAGCACCTGGAAGGATGGCCTTGGCTTCATGAGCTGAGGAAGATGGCCGAGGAACAGGTCCCAGGGGTGGTTTTTGGACCCCAGCTGGGGTACAGTGGGTTTGAGAGGATGCCTGTCAGAAGCCTGTGGGGGGGCTTCCAGGGGCGCATCAGACACCCGTGGAGAAGTATGAGCAGGCTCTTCGCTGTGTGAGTCTGGAGCTCAGGAAAGATGTCCATTCTAGAGACAGAAATCTGGGAGTCCTCAGTAGACAGATGGCGTTTGAAGATCTCCAAGGGAATAATTGAGGACAGAAAGTGGCAGCAGCCATCTTCACGAAGACCCAATGACACCTTTCATTCTTTCAGCAGATGTGTACACAGGGCCCATGCCAGGTGCTGGGGCTTCAGGAGCAGTGGACTTGGGCCTGCACTCTGCCTTTGGGGAGCTGACCTCGGGTGGTGGGGACAGCTGTGAGTCACATACTTCCCTCCAATGAATGGATGAGTTCAGATGGTGAACTCAGGGGGCACAGTCCTTGAGAGCAGATAATAAAGCTGACCTCGGTTTCTACACTGGGGTCTATGTGCAAGTTAGAAAAAGGCACCCCTTTCCCTAGCCTGGTGCTGTCTAATACTGTAGTCTAATGCCACCCATGTGTGGCTATGTAAATTTGGAATAACTAACATTAAATAAAATTTTAAAACTCCATTCCTCGATCTCCTTCATCTCATTTGTGACCAGTGGCAACTTATTGGTTGGTATAGATCAAGTTGTTTGGAATATAACAGAGAGTTGTATTTGATGGTGCTGCTCGGTACCCTTTATTTGCATCTAAAAGGGTGAATTTATGATAAACATGTATAGGTCTAGAGAATCTACAATGGTGCTTCTTAGAGCTACTACCTTTGTGCAGTACACACCCTGCCCAACCACACAGGGCGGCCCTGCTCAGCCCAGGGAGTGGACAAAGGCTTTTTAGAGTGATAAGGGAGGTGGAATATGATAGAAGTGTAGGACTTCAGCAATGGGAAGGAAAGGAGGCAGGGAGGGGGCAGGGAGAGTCTCCCTACAGCATGTACAAAGTCCATGTGCCTGAAGGAACTAAAGCTAGTGTGGCTGGTGTGGACTGACCAAAGGGGATTGTCATGTCAGGACCTGGGGGGCCTTGCAGGCCACAGTACAGATCATGGTCGTGCTTCCTGAGGTCAGTAAGAGCCTTGGAAGGATTTTAGCAGGAGATTGACATGGTTAGTTATATAACTCCTGATGTACCACTTCCTGGCTGTGTGGCCTTAACCTCTCTGTGCCTCAGTTTCTGTATCTGTAAATGAGGATTACAAAAGTGCCATTTTCACATTGTGAGAGTGTGTGTATAACATGCTTCAAACGGTGCCTGACATATACTAATTGCTATATAAACACATGCCATTATCATTTATTACTGTTATTGACAAAATCTTGGCTGTTGTGTAGAGAACATGTTGGTGGGGGGAGAGGAAGCAAGGGAACTTGGAATTTGGGGAGGCCATTGAGCAGGCTGTTGTACTCCTCCAGGCAGAGGAGGTGATGGGGTGCAGATGGGCCAGGGCTAGTGGGGAGGAGAGCTGGGCAAAGTGGTGATCTGTTTTGGAGGAGAATTATCAGGAGCCGTTGTGTGAGGGAAGGGAGCAGCAGGGGTCACCTGCAACATCCGGGTTTCTGGCTTAAAGCACTGGGTGAATGTGAAGTTCCCGGAAGGGAATCTGGCTTGCAGCAGATTATTTGATGAAGGTAGATACTGCCTCCTCCAGCTCTGAGATGCCCTCGGTCTCAAATTGTAGTTCCAGGAATGGAATTTCTCAAGATCACTCTGTGACTCGGTGAACATGGCCTGTGGGACCTGCTCTGTCAGCCTGGGCTGAAGGGCTCAGGCACAGGCCTTAGCTGTGGGCCAAGAAGCCCCAGCCATGGGAGTTAGTTCAGAAGACGATTCGCTAGGCTCAACTCTCCTGCTTCACGTCTCCTTGCTCAGTTGTTTCTGAGGTCCTGAGCCTTCCCACCTCCAAATCTTTGCTCAGGCCCTTCCTCCCACTTGGAGCACCCTACCCTCTTTCCTTCCACTAACTCAAAATCACACCTGGCCTAGATAAGTTGCTCCTTAAGGCTACTTCTCCTGAGAAACAGGGAGTCGGGTTTATGGGCTTGTTTTATGGAAGAGTGACTTCCCTCTGAGGGCGTGCTGTATAGTCTGGGACAAGTCGCTTGTCATCCTGAAACTCAATCTCTGCACAAATAAGCTAGGTGCCTGGAATCTCACTCATTCATCATTCAATAACTTTTTGAGGGGAGTTGTGGTGGGTGCATAAGATGCAGCAGGCAAAGCGAGAGGCCAGTTTGCGAGGCCTTTGAAGGTGGTGGAATGATTCTGGCATTTCTTCCCAAATGCAGTGGGAAGCATGGGACCGATAGGGTGTGGGAGCTGTTTATCATCTAATTCAGCTCCTTATGACAGCCACGTGGAGAATGGTGTGGAAGTGGCAAGACTAGAAGCAGGGAGAGCCGAAGCCCAGTGCAGTTTAGGGACGGAGTGAAGGTGGCTGGGATGAGAAGGTAGCAGCAGGGATAGAGGGGGGATTGAGGGGTGACGGGTTCAAGAGCGACTCAGAGGTTTAGCCAGTGAACCTGCTGGCGGATTGGATATGGTGATGATGATAAGAAAGGAATCAAAGATGCCTCCAAGGTTTCTGGTCAGAGCATCTGGTGGACAGTGGCAAATTTCCTGAAAGGAGAAGATGGATGGGTAGAGGGAGGAAGAAATGAAGCCCTCTCCTTGGGCCACGTTAGATATGAGAGGCCATTAGACATCCAACTGGAAATGTCAAAGAGATCGTTGCATATGAGAGTCTGACGCTCAGGGGAGAGGCCAGGGCTGGTTCGGAAAATAGGTTTTGGAGAGGGAATCCAGAATGGTGGTTTGGTTAGAAGATGTGGGTGGGACGATGTGATCTGTGGGCTTGACATATTGGATTTGAGGTGATTGTGACATCCAAAAAAAAAAATGTCAAAGGAAGACTTTGGATTAGTTAGTATAACAGCTTAGCTGCTGTGACGAGCAGACCTGTTGGTTTAAAGGAGGTGGAGGATCATTTCTTTCCCACTTTATAGTCCTGTGGTAAGTGGGCCAAGGTGGGTAGGTAGCTCCATTCCACGTGAGATGATTCTGGAACCCAGATTCCTTCCGTCTTGTTGCTCTGCCATCTCTTTGGACATTGTCTTCATCTCTGTGTGGTCAAAACTGGGTGATGGGCAAAACAGTGTTCTAAGCTGGCAGAAGAAAGAAGAGAGTAGGAGTTCATGGGAGTAAGAAGTGAGAGAGATGGTGTGCCCATCACTTCTGTCCACATACTGTGGATGAAAACTTAGTCTCCTGGCCACACCTAGCCTCAAGAGAGGTTGGGAAATGTAGTGTCTCCGGGCAGCCCCGTATCCGCCTTCTCTTCTGCCACTCTGGCCGAAGGAGAGGACTGGTGCTTATGCTCTGGAATCAGATATTAGGTCCGGAACTTGGAGGAGAGGTCCAAGCTGGAGATGTAAGTTGCACAGAGATAAACAGACATGCACAGAGTGGTGTTAAAGTCACAGGAATAGCAAGGAAACTTAGGGCAACCTGGAAGAGATAAAAGGGAAGAGGACTCAGAATAGCCCTGGGGTACCCCATCATTTCATTCAGAAGATGGGGCCTGGAACACCCATAAGTAAACCCACAATCCTTCATGCTGTGCCCTAACCCATTTGTCTTTCTCATTATCTCTGCAGGCCTTGTATGACCCCATCAACCCCGACAGGGAGAGCCTTGACCAACCTTTGCTCACAGACCCCCAGCGTCTGTCCAATGAGCAGGAGGTGCTTCAGGCTCTGGAACCCCTGCTGGCCCAGGCGAACTTCTCCGCACTCTCTGAGGATGCCTTGGCCTACGCTCTGGTGGTTCACCACCCTCAGGATGAGGTCCAGGTGCCTGTCTTGCTGACCAGAGGCAAAACTCCCAGCAGGCCTTGGGGCAGGGGAGGAGCTTTTGGGAGGCTGAGGCTGCTGGGAGCCGTAGTCCTGAACTAGCTCATTTGGTGCCTTGGGTGAATTAGAAAAAGTTACCTCTTTCCCAGGTCACTTCACTGCCATCTATTGGAAAAGTATAAGATACAGATATCCTTTGCACTAGAAACTTCATTGCCACCTGCCAGAATATTGTACTAATAAATAATATAAAATGCTTATCCTTAGAGTCAACAAAATTACCATAAAAATACTGAAATCTTCCAAAGTTCCACATTTTAGTGATTTTTAAGATGTCCTTTTTTCTAAATCATATCTTATTGTCTCTGATTGAATGTGCCTTGTAAGCAGCTGTGTGACCTAGTTTAATTGACAATATATTTTCTCTTTTAGTTGCTTCAGAAAATAATTGAGCATCTAATCAGCAATCATATTACAATAAACAGATTATCAAAGTAATACCTTGTATACCTTAAATGTATACACTGTTATATGTCAAATTTATTCAATTAAAAAATAATGGAGTATTTAAAAATCATTGGCATCTCCATTTCTAGGAAATATAGTAATAAAGATGACTGTGATGTGAATGGTTTCATCTTAGATGGTACGCCTTGTGCAGTATAAAACGTGAACAGCCATATATGGCCACCCTGCCTAGACACTGGGTGATGATAAGCCTGGGAATGGGGGGAGTTTTTGGGGGGAGGGGCATTTAATTGCAGTATCCTGTGCTCACGTCCCAGTCCATGCTCAGCTACCTCTGCTTCCCTTGTGCCCCTTGGCAGGTGACAATAAATTTGGATCAGTACGTCTACATGCAATTCTGGGCCCTGGGCCAGCGAGTTGGGCAGATGCCCCTTAAGTCCAGCGTGGGCTCCAAGCGTGGCTTCTTCACCAGGTCGCCCCCTGCAGAGAGGTGAGGCGGCCCTTGTTCCCCAGCTGCAGCGAGAGGGAGCAAGGTTAGAGTCGAGAGGGGACTGACAGGTCAGTGTCTGGACTTGGGTGTCTGGGCCCTGGGTGGGAAGCTGAGAAAGGGTGGGGTGGTGAATCATCCAAATGCTGCCTTTCTTCCCAAGGGAAAGTAAGAATTACATTTCCCAGAAGAAGAGATAAAGTTGGAGTACATCTCCCCATTTTCCGAATGAGGACAACTGAGGCAAAGAGAGGGAAGGCCACATTCTGAAAAGCCACAGCGCAGCCCGCAGCCAGGATTCTGATGAGTGTCCTATTTTTAGCAGACGCTATTGAAATACAGAGAGACATACACAAATTCAGGAGAGCCAGATCTCACAGTCAGCCAGTGGGCCTATAAATTACCCAAACTTTCTGGAAATCAGTTTTTCAAATATGGTCACAAATCCAAAAAACAAAACTAAACTAAAACGAAAGACAAAAACACCCCCCCCCCCCATCTCATTTAAGCCAGTAATTCCACTTCTAGGAATCTATTCCAAGAAGATATTTATGCTCTCATATGGTGTGTTTAATTATGTGTCTGTCGTGCTGCACTATAAGCTCCACAGAGGCAGTGCCTGACTCATTTTGTCTCTCCAGAGCTTAATAGCTCTCCCTTGGCACCTAGCAGATACTTTACAATATATGTAGAATTTGAATTGGAAAATTAATTAAACAAAATAATTTTATGCAGCTCTCATTTATCAAGCATATAAAATCAGAAGAAACCCAGGTGTCCAATAACAGATATAATAGCATTATTTAACTAATCCCCCACTGTTGGACACTTACCTTATTTCTGACTTTTTCCTTTCACCATTGTTAAGTAGCTTTTAAAGTGAGTTGGTGACTGAAGAGCCAGAGAGTGTCCTGGGGTTGGAGGGGGATCCCTGGGGCAGTCCTGACCACTTCACCCCTCTGTCTCTGCCCGCCAGGAGATACTTTAAGCGGGTAGTGCTAGCAGCCCGAACGAAGCAGGGGCATCTGGTGCTGAAGAGCTTCAAGGACACGCCCTTGGAGGGCCTAGAACAGCTGCTGCCCGAGCTGAAAGTGCGCACACCCACCCGACAGCGCGCCCTGCTCAATGTCACGCTTTTCGTCTCAGGCATGATGTTGTTTGTCAACGTGGGCATGGTGGTGCTCTCAGACCTCAAGGTGGCCACCTCCCTGCTGCTGCTGTTCTTTGCTGCCTTCATGGGCCTGCGGGCCTCCAAGGTAAGTGGACCTTTAGCTATGCCTCCTGGGTCCCTGCTTCTCGGTATTCAGCCAGGTCAGGCCACCATATAATTGTGTTTATTTCATGTGTTATTGCTATACTTCATTCCTTCCCTATTTTTCCTTCCTTTGTCTGTCCTTCCTTCCTTCTCTTATTTACTCAACACCTTGGGCGGGTTTCTCGGTCTCTCTGTGCTTTGGTTTCTTCATCTGGAAAGTGGCAATAATAGGGAGACCCACCTTGCAAGGTGACTGTGAGGATCAGAGGAGTGAATCGATGAAAAGCACCGGGTGCAGTGCCTGGCACACAGTAGGCACTCCGTGCATGGGCACAGCCAGTCATTGAGTGCCTGTTTGAGAAGCACTTTAGTGACGTGGTGAAGGATGTGTGTTTTAGAACCAGACTACCTGGGTTTAAACCTAGCTCTTCTGTCTTCTAGCTGTGTGACCTTGAGCAAGACACTTAACCTCTCTGTACCTCATCTTCCACATCTGGAGAGCAGAGATGCCAATGGGATGTAACTCATAGGGTTGTTGTGGGGATTAATGAATTAATACACATGTGGTGCTGAGAACAGAGCCTGACATAGCCCAGAGGTACTATATGAGACTTAGCCATTACCATTATTATGATTATTATTAATTGGGCTATAGTTCCCTGAGTCTGGGTTCCCTATCCTGGCCAGTTGTCATTGTCACCAGGGGAGCTGTTTTATAAATGCAACCTCCTGAGCTCCAGCCAAATGGACTGAATTGAAAACTCTGGGACTGGGGCCCAGGAACCTGTATTTTTAACAAGCTCCCTTCCTGATTCTGCTACATGTGATTGCAGGGCTGCCTCATGACAGTGGCATAGGTTGTTTATATCCAACGATCTGTGGCTGAGGGGAGGGGTGGGGGCTGACACCCAACTTGTGCCGCATGTGCTGTCTCGAGGCTGAGTCGGCCCTGGGGGCTGCCTTTTACTGATTCTCCTCAGGGTTGGCACTGGCCCCAGGAGTGTGGACCTGTGTGAGGCGTCCGTTGTACCTGATCATTCGCTCGCTGGTTCAGTGGTTTTCAAGCTGTTTTCAGCCATCCCAACAGGCTCTTAGGAAGACTGGTAATAAATCCTGCAGATAACAGCCAGGGTGCACTGGCTGAGAGGGTGAAGGGCTGGGGCTGAGGCCAGCTGGTAGCAGTTCCTGCCTAGGACAGGGTTCAGGTAGGATTTAGAGGAAGCTTTGAAAGGGGAGGATTGAGCCTGGTGGAGAAGGGGCTGGGCGAGCACAGCGTGGAGGATCTTGGGGCTGGAGTCCAGGGTGCAGGATGGAGAAGTGAGGCCCCAGAGGGTGGCGAGGACCTCAGATGCCAAGATAGGGGCCCTGGGCTTTGTCCTCAGGGCAGCAGTTGCCATGGAAGAATTGTAAGCAGGGAGGAAGAGCAGGCACCGCGGAGGACAGAGTGGAGCAGCGAGACCAGAGGCAGTGAGGCTGGTGAGGGGTGTCGGCTGGTCTGGGAAGGACACTCAAGAGTCCCAGCCCAGGGTGGACCATCTGTCCCACCTCTAGTGCCTCCAGGAGCCTCTCAGACTTTGAGGGGCATAGTTTGAAACCCAGTTCACTAGTTAATTCAGAGCATCCATTAACATTTTCCCATGCCTGGGCTGAGCATCCCATTCTTCAATGTGGGTCCTCCCCAGTCCCACTCGAGCTGCCCCCTCCCCGTGCATGGTTGTTCCCTCCCATGTGTCACACTTCCAGATCTCTGTCTCCACTGCAGGCTCCTCTTCCAGTCTCCAAATCCCTGTCCCCACCTGCTCCCTAGACATGCCCAAGCCCTTCCCATACGCACCACATTCCCACTGAGCTCAGCTGCCTTCTTCCCCTAGGCCCTGGGAGGCTGATTTCACTGCAGGACACCCATCCCTTTCTTCCCCCTCGAAGAGTTCATCTGCTTCTGTGGTTTCCACAAGCAGCGCTCCACCGTCTCCTAGCTCTGGGTGCTCCATGCTCAGCTGGGAGGAGCCAGTTCAGGAGCAGCCCTCCTGGCAGGCCCTTTGCACTCACCACAGCAGCATCTCCTCCACACCCACTCCTCCTAGTTCTCTGTGCATGGCCCCCTGGTCTCTGGCTCGACACCAGAAGTGGACTCGCGCTGGCCCCCAGCCCATCCTTCCTGCCCCAGGGTAAATTGGCTCAGTCGACATGGGCTGCATTCAGAGGGGACAAGCAGGTGAGAGGGAGAAATCTTTAGGGGCCAGGCCATGCAGGGCCTCAGTGCCAGGCCAGGGAGCTCAGGCGCCTGAGGGCACTGGGGAGCCATGGCAGGGCTGTGAGCCAGGGAGGAGCAGGGTCAGTTCTGTGGCTGTTCTGGGACAAATCGGAGGGATTGAGACCGGGGTGGGAGGTAGGGGGGCTAGGGTGATGCAGTAGGTGGGTTGGAGAAGAGGGGGAGGGCAGAGAGAGTCAGGGCTGGAGACTGACAGGCTGGTGAGGAGGGGTGAGGATGGTGCCAGGGTAGATTATGGGGCTGCTCTGATATGGAGCCCAGGGGAAGAGGACCCAAAAGAGTGAATTTGGGTGAGGGGAGACCTTACAGTCAGCAGAGCTGTGGTGAGTGTTGAAGGGAACATCCAGGTGGCAGGTGGTGAGCCCCTTACAGGGAGAGGTCTGGCCTCATGTGTGTGCCATGGACTGGCATGACCTGCTCATTTAACAATGGAGAATTCAACTCCATAAGCTGGGCAGAAACAGACACAAAACCTGGTGTGTTTTTCATACCTGACAGTTGCTGACACATGCAATTCCTGCATCTTGCCTTCAACCAAAGAAATGATGATTTGTTCCAATACAGGGACATAAACTGACGGTGCCAGGCTTGTAAGAAGAGAATACAGTCCATACACAGCCATATCATTGGTCCTGGGAAGGTCATTTCAGCAATTTTCAGGGGTGTGTTGACTTCAGAGTCATTTCACCTTAGATCTCTGTGTGATGGATAACGTTATGGGCAGGCAACGTGTACAATTAAAAGGCAGGCAGCACCCAGCATGGGGTGAAGACGAATATTCAATAGTAGCTAATGCTTAAATGCTTGCTATGGGCCCGGCTCAGCGCCAAGTGTCTTAACTGTATTGACTTCCTGAGACCTTCCTGCTATCTACCTTATTTCACACAGTGCTAGTCAAGGGATCATAGTTGGTAGGGGCAGAGTTGGGACAGCTTCCAGGACCCAAAAGCCCTGAGCTCACTTTGCGGGTGAATGGAGGAATGGGGTGGAGGTTTTAAAGGTTGTAAGTGGTGCCCAGAGGGTACCAGTGGGGTCTCATTTTCCTCCTTAGGGACACCATGGATGGGGAAAGAGATCCTGGTGAGGAGGCGGCCAGGGGTGAGGAAGGGGGCAGCTAATAGACAGTTGGGCCTCAGATCTGCCCTGCCTGCCATTCTTTTTCCCTGAAAGTGGCACTTTTGAGTATTTGCTGTCTGTTAACATTTCTCTTTACAATTTAATATTTAAAACCTTTTTTTCTTTATTATGGAGAAGTTCAAACAAATGCAGAAATAGAACAGTGTAAGCCCCCCACGTCTGCCAGCATCAACGTCTGCAACTAGCAGTAGTCAATCAGGTTTCATCTAAAGATCCCAGCTCTCCTACCACTGGATTATTTTGAAGCAAATCCTGTACATATCATCTGGAAATACTTTAGTGTGTGTGGAAAAGATAAGGACTTTAAAAATCATTGTAACAAAAATTTCCAAGGCTAAAATTCCTATCATCTGGAAATCCTTGAACAAAGCAATTTCATCCGTCGCTAGATGAGCAAGCCAGAGAGTGCAGCGGTTGCTGCAAGCTTGGTGGTCCCAGAGTCTCTGTGGCAAGAGCATGTATGTTAAAAACAAATACCGAGGCCCGGGTCCTGGGGACCTGAACCAAAGACATCGGGGGAGGGCCCGCGAGCCCGCGGGAGGACGTTACCTGCGCGAGTGACTGAGGGGTGTGGGAATGGGTGGAGGCGTGGGGTCCCAGCGCGGTCCTGCGTCTCTGGGGTCGCCAAGCTGAGCGCGCGCGGCCCGCTGTCCCGCCTGCAGATGTTCGGACAGCGGCGCAGCGTGCAGGCGCTGGAGTTGGCGCACATGCTCTACTACCGCAGCACCTCCAACAACTCGGAGCTGCTCAGCGCCCTGGCCCTACGCGCTCAGGACGAACACGCCAAGGAGGCGCTGCTGGCGCACAGCTTCCTGGCCCGGCGGCCCCCGGGTGCTCGCTGCCCGCCGGAAGGTAGGAAGGACTTCGTCGGGGCACCCTGCGCCCCGAGGCCCCGCCCCACCCGTTGCTACTCTGCCCCATCCTGCGACGCCAGGCTCCGACGTAGCCCCACCTGAAACAGATTCCACGCTGTCACCCCAGGGTCAACATTCCCCTCAGTCCCGATGGCTCTGCCCCAGTGAGACATCATCCCTAAGCTGCCCGCTGCCCACTCTCAGCTCTCGCTGGTGAACTTGACCGATTTTTCCCAGCTGACCCTCCTCAGAAGGAACCCCTGAATCCAGTTTCCGATCTTGACGGATGCGATCCCTCCCTGGGGTGACCTCTTTTTCCTGACCTCAGCCTCCATAGGGATGTTGGATCAGACTTCTCTTGTGGCTTCCCTCCCGCCACCCCTCCCACCCCCCCCGGGCACTCCTTCCTAGGCGTAAGCCCACGTTTTCCCTACAAGAGACCCTTGTCCCCCTCCCAGGGGGTCTCCATCCTGAGAAAGGAACCCCCACTCTTCCCTGAGTAAGAGTCCTGGCCTCAGGTATACCCCAGCTTCTCTCAAACTCAGGCCCCTCGTATTCTGTGTCCTGAGCCCTCCCCGATGCCCCCTCCACTCCTTCCCTGGCCCAGTCACCTCTCAACACCTGCCTTTACCCCTGCAGAGACCTCCCAGTGGCTCCAGTCAGAGGTGGAAAACTGGCTCCTGGCCCAGTCAGGCTGCAACGTGGCCTTCAATGGAACTCGGGCCTTGGCCCACCTGCAAGCCCTGACCCCCGGCATCGGGGGGTTCCGGTCCCCGGGGTTTCCCAAACTGGATCCATTGGCCTCTGAGCACCCCCAGGCCGCACCCAACAGAGACAAGCCCTGAGCAAACCTCTCTGCTTATCCCAGCCCGGCCACCTGGTTAGGAGCTAGGCCCCGCCTCTGCGACAAGCTGTCAATCACAGCTACTATGCTTTGCCACTCCCCAACTTCCAGTTACAGGAGATCCCTTCCGTTACATTGTGTTAAAGCCAACAAGCAAGGCAGCCTGCAGTTACTAGGCCCCCTACTTCTGTTGAACAGCCAATCAAAGCTTTTTTGCTCTGCTTCTATTCCATCTCTGGGTTCCACCGGTCCATAAACATCCAAATGTGGTTTGGCTAAGGAGGGAGTGTCAGCAAATCACAGCTGTTCAGCGCTACAAACCACCAGGCACAATCGTAATCTGTACCCTCCGACGCGTAGATCACTGTCTTTTTAGCCTGTTCCAGGCAAAGTGCCATCATTTCAAGAAGGCAGAGTCCCAGTCCACAACCAATGAGAACCATCTAGCCCTCCTCTCTGGCAAACCGCCAATGACAACTGCGGGGCACTGTCAACCTTGGGCAGCCCGTTATCGCTGCACAGAAGCAACCAATCAGAATTTCTAAAGGAAACCTGATCTTTCAATTGCCACTTACGAGGCAGGCTATCTGGTCAACTGCCGATCAGCTTGTCCAGGCTGAAGGGCTTGGGAGTCATATTGGGCAGAGAGCTGTGGGTCTGGAGGAACCAGAGACCATCCTCACCCAAAGACTCATTGCCACTCAGGCCCCAACAACCTCAGGTGCCTTCCCTGCCCAGGTCCCTCACTCTTTCTACAGAAACTACCTCAGTCTGGATCTTCCCTCCACCAGAGGCCTGTGCAATATTTATTGGTATGTCAATATCTCCCCCCTTCTCCCAAATAAATCATGATTAATAAGTTTGGGTGAGTGGATAGCTGCAAGGGGTTGGAAAAAGGAAGGCACCAGAATTCTGGAAAGAATTTGAGTATTGGGGGAACATATTTGTGTGGGTCCTAGGCAAAGAAAGTAATCCTAGAGAATCGACTGGCTTTAGGTCACAGAAGAGGATCTTAGAGGTCCTGGTTCCCAAAAAGACTGGTTCTTGTGAGCAAGGGAGATAGGATGGCCATGTGCAGTTGTACTGATTGTTCACTGCACAAAGGCACACCACCAGGGGATGGGTGGGTGAAAAGCCCTACCCCCACACCCCACATGGCCGGTAGTTAAGCCTGGAGAAGTTGGGGGGATGCCATGTATTTTTACTAAGGTGTCATTATGGGCTATAGGGAGAATTTGTCGAGGGGAAAGAAGAGGGGTTGGGCTCTAGGGAGGGAAGGAGACTGGGTTCCAAGAGGGAAATGGAATTGTCTTCCCAGAGAAAGGGTCAGAGGGAAAAAAAAAAAAAAAGAGACCAGCACTCTGGAAAAACACACACCCCCTGCCTGATGAGGGAGACACGTGAGCAAGGGAAGAGTGGAAACCCACCCTCTTGGCTCTTGCCCAGAATTGTGTGAAGGTCTGGACTCAGAGGAATCCTGAACCTTGGGACAGGAGGACCCAGGGCTTCAGGTCTGTGTAGGGTGAAAGCAGCTGGAGCCCCAGCCTCCTGCCTCCGGGGTGAGGAGGGCCTGGGACCTGGATCTGGACCTTCTGAGGGTGGAGCTGCTGGTGATGGGGGTTGTCCCAGGTTCAGGAGAGATCAAGCGTGAGCAGCCAGGTGCCTAAACGAGGAAGAAAGGAAAGGAGGCAAAGCAGGACACGTGGTTAAACGGTTTTATTTTCCGGAGGACGCGCTGGGGCGGGGACTTCTGGATGAAGCGGAGGGGCCCTCACTCCCTCTTTCGCAGGTGGATGTAGATGATGCCGCTGGCCAGGGAGAGGGGGAAGGCCACCCACGCCAGGGCGAAGCAGTATCCGAAGCTGCCCCCGGGCGGGCGCTCTGCCAGGATCTCTCGGGCGTGAATAGCGTAGATCAGCGCCCCAGTAAACACTGCCACGCCTGCAGGGAGACGGGAACCATGCGTTAGGCAGTACCGCAAGAAGACTGCATTTCCCAGCAACCTCTGGGGCAGAGAGGCCGCTGGCAGGCCAGGGCGCAGCTCCATTGACTGCTGGGGTTGTGGACCGCGTCCCCAGCGCCAGGCAGCGTGGCTACTACAGACTGGTTCAATTTAATCTCTCTGAGTCATCTTTACTCATCCAGAAAATGGGACTATAATATGAGTGACATAATATAATATAAATGAGTAGTATATCTAACCCATTCATCCGCTCAAGGAATATTTCTGAGTGCCTTTCTACAAGCCAAACATGCAAACAGAGAAGTTATAATACAAGAGTGGCTTTGCAGGGAACCTACGGTAATGTTCCTCAAACTGAGGATGATGATTAACTTAGCTCTTTGCACTTAAGTCAAAAAATTGAAAAGTACGTAAAACTCTCCGACATGTCTGATACACAGTAGGTCCACCAGAAACAGCAGCTGGATGCCATTATAAGACCACTGCTATTAAGGTGCACATCTCTCTTGGGGTATTAATTAGCCACCTATCTCTGCCTTCCCATCCCTGCGATCTAAATTATTTGCCCATACCATCATCCCCAGCGGTGGCTCCTTAGTGCCAGTTCCCACATGTTTCAGAGACACACACTATAAACCGCCACTGAGTCAATGAAACTAAATTCCTATAAGTCCATAGGGCAGAGAGGTAGCCGACGGGGGTAGCTGAGGTGTCCTTAGGCTGTTGAGAATTGTTTTCTTTCACCAGATGTCTGCTTTCAGGGTCCCCGGCATCCCAACAGGCTGCCCCCCTTCCCTTCAATTCCCCGGGGCACAGTGCTTACTGGTGCAAAGCTGGCAGAGGCCAGTGGCGTAGAAGAGTCCTCCTCGCCTCATGGTGTAGAGCTGGAACATGAATAGGATGAAGGACAGACAGCAAAGGATGAGGGAAAGTACCATGAGGACCTGCACTGCCTTCAGCCAGCCTGCAATAGGAGGAGATAAATACAGAAGTCGCAGCAGGGACAGGGTTTCAGCTCCATGTGCTTATCATTTGCCACTCCTTCCCCTACCACACCCTCCAATTTAGAGCTATCCAGTTTTAGATACTTAGGAATATCACTTACATTGACCTCAATCCCTTAACTTTGCTAAATTCCAAGTTCTAGAAGCCGCTTTGCAGATGCTTTTTGTACACAAACCTTTCCACTGGGAATAGAGACATCTTTACTTCTTCCTCTCCCATCTATATGCCTTTTATTTCTTTTTCTTGCCTTGTTGCATTGGCTACCTCCAGTACAACACTGATTAGAAGTAATGAGAATAGAAATTCTTGTCTCACTCTTGGGAGAAAAACATTTAATCTTTTACCTTCTTTCCCTTGGAAATTTAGATGGATGTAGCTCCTTTCTTTAGACCTCAGATGCATCTGGTCCCCCACCCTCCTCTTCTAGACTTTGAAAAGATTTCAGCCCCATCTCTTTAGAACTATAATGTGGTTCCAGCCCCACTACCTTAGAACTTGGACAAATTGGTTCTAGCCAGCCATCCATTCAGAACACCAGTCCCATATCCTCAGAACTTTGGAAACAAAATTCTGTCTTCTCAGAATCTTGGGAATCTTGAGAAATCTAAGGATCTTTCTCCCCATTCCTTAAAACCTATAGCATGTGGCCTCCACTCTTCCTGAATCATAAGGGAGGGAGAGTCTTAGTCCATCCTCTTGAGAGCATGAGCATAGTATTCCTTACCATCCAGATAGACGGGTCATACATCAGCCCCACTCACTCAACATTGGGAACCAGACCTGCCCATTCAAACCTCTGGCGGCTCCTAATCCTTGGTCGCAGGGGGAGACTTGGGGTTATGCCTCTCCTTCTCAGACCAGTCCCTGATGTCTCTTACCATTCTCGCTGACAGTACTGCAGGCCCATGTTTTGTTGTCATTGTTCCACGTGCAGTCATACCAGAGATTCAGGGACTCCTTCCCTGGTAAGGTCCACCAGGACTGGGATGGACAAAAAAACAAGGACAGAGTTAGGAATGGAAAGTGGGTGGGGTCAGGGAGACTGTGGGAAGGGTTAGGAAAAGGATGAGGTGCTGGTAAGGAGCTGAACTGGGGAAAGCATGAATTTGGTAGGAAAGGGGTTGGGGTCAGGGGAAAGGGCAGGATGGAGCTCAGTAGTGTAGATGTTAGGAGAAAGGGGTGGGGCCAGAGGGACTTGCCAGGAGAGGCTTCAAGTATCACTTATATTGACCATAATCCCTGCAAGTTTGCTCAATTCTGCAGGAAAGCAGGAGGCCTTGGTGCTGTTCCCAGTAGACTTACCTTGTCCAAAGTGGCCACAAAAAGCAGGATGAGAATGAGGATGTGAAGGGCGGAGACCACTAGCAGGAGGAGCGACATGGCTGCGTGGAAGCCTGGGGTGGGGGATGTCAGGAAATGGCTGTCTCAAGAGGTTGGCACAAAGGCAGGTGAGATGCTGATTTCTGGTAGACAAGGAAGCCCAGGCTAGATTCCAGGGTCTGAGGGAGGAGGGGGCTGGAGGACTCAACTCCTGAATTCCCTAGGGGCTGGAGAGGGCCAGGAACGGACTCTTGGGCCCAGGAATGATTAGGACTAGCAATGTGGCTTCTGTCTTCTCAGAGTCCTGTTCCTGGGCACATATGAGCCAGAACATGAAAATTCGAGTTGAACCCCTTCAGATTCATCACAAACTGGAGGCTGCCCCTGGAGACAGGCATCCTTGACTCACCCCACTCCTCTTCTGGGGTGGGAGGGAAAAGTGGGTGGAGTGAGTCATCTGGCGACTCATCCCACGCCCCCCCCCTTGCATCCAAGCACCAGGGAAACCCCGGCCCCTGGCTATGCTCACGAGGTCCCCACCCTACCCCGCTGCCAGACTGGTGCCTGCTGGACACCTTGTGGGGAAAATGGACAAGGTCTGTGTTTTGGGGAGAGAGGCCTGAGAAGAAGGAGTCAGCCTCCTCAGACCCTTCATGAAGCGCTCAGGAAGGGGGAGCTGGGGGTTCCCAGGAGGTGGGGTGCTCTCATGCAAAGCTCTGATCTCAGGGGAGAGTGGACAGTCATGGGGAGACCCTTCAGTGCCCAGGAAGGGGGGACTGGGGGTTCCCTGGAGGTGGGGTGTTCTCATGCAAAGCTCTGATGTTGGGGGAGAGTAGACAGACAGTCATGGGGAGAAACTGCGGGAAAGTTTCTAGTGGAGGGCTCTGTTGAGAACCTCAAAATCTTGCCCGGCCCCACCCCTTCCTGAATCCCCACCCCAAGTGCTAAGAGATCACTTCTTAAATTAGAAGGATTTCCGTGGAGCCTGAGAGAGGGGGATCGCTCCCAGCCTGGGGGTCCTTCCCAAACAGCTGCGCTCCCAAGTAAAGAAAGAAATCCCAGTCCGAATAACGGACTGGAAACTTACCGAGAACGGCGGAAAAAGTCCGAGTTGGAGTCTACTCCCTGGCTTGGGCCTCCGCGCCCCGCCCTTCTCCTCCCTCCTTCCACCCTCTCAAGGCCCCCGCCTCTCGCCACCGGCCTCCCTCCCTCGCTCCTCTCCCCTCTAGCTCTCTGCCTCCCAGTCCTGGAACCCTGTTTCTCTCTTTCTCTCTCCCCACCCCTCTTTTTCTCTTTCCACCTGCCTCTTGACTCTCTCCTGCCCTCCCTGCCTGTACCTCCTTCTTTCTCTCTCAGTCTCCTGGTGTCTCTTTCTCCGCCCCTCTCAATATATACTGACCCTTTTATACCCACCCTCACCACACCCAGCTGAGGTCTGCAGCCAGAGGGAGGGCGCAGGCCCTCGGGTTCCTCATTCTCTGGGCCCCCACCCGCTGTCCCAAGGGAGCATCTTCTTGGCCCCCTCCCAGGGTTGAGCTAAGAGGTCCTTGGAGTAAAAGGAGCACGGGGGTGGGGCGGGGGGGCCCCAGGGTGGGGGCGTTACTGGGTGGGAGGGCCCAATTCTAAAGCCTCTGCTCTGCGTCTGGTCCTGGAACCCGATGTCTTCTTCCCTTCATGGGGCTCAGGACTGGGTATTCAGAGGGATGGGACACTGATGGAGAAGGCGAGATTCCTGCAATGTGCAGTGTGCTGAGGTCTGATGGAGTTGACCCCATGGTGGGGGTCGGGAGATAGCATATGGGGAAGTCTGAAACTCTAGAAGGGGGCAGGAGGTGGAAGTTAGGAACCTTAGTGCCACTGTGTCCCGCCTGGAGGACCTTAACCAATCAATTCAATTCTGTGAGCTTGGTTTCCTCATCTGGTGGGTATAAGACTACCAATAATATCGACAATATACTAATAGTGATGATCAAAGTTCTGATATCATTCTAAATAAGTAAGGTAATACCGGTACACCAACACACCTGACATGTTCATTCCTTTCTTCATCAAACATTTATTGAACATCTATTATGAACCAGGAGTTAATAACGAAGAAAACAGGTGTGACGCCTACTACCTAGTCGTGGGAGACAGACAATGCAGAGAAAACATATCAATGAAGAAGATAAATTCCAGATAGTAATAAGTACTTTTAAGGAAGTAGAGTAGCAGAGATAATGATGGCAGGACAGTGGGAGGGGACCTACTTTAGGCAGGGTGACCAGGCAAGGCCTCTTGGAGGAGGTGACATCTGAGCTGAGAGCTGAAGACAGGAGTCATCTGGATGCTGGGGGAAGGGGAAGTACAGAGACTCCTGCGAAGAAGCTCAGGGTTTGGGGAAGCAGCCAGAGGGCCAGTGTGGCTGGACAGAGGCAGCTAGAGGGAGTGGCGGAAGGGAAATCACAGTGCCCTTGGAGACGAGGGGAGGAGTTTAGATTTTATTCTAAGAGCAGTGGACAGCCACTGGAGGGTTTTAAACAGAAGTGCGGTACCAGGGACTTAATGATAACGATTATTACTACTTATTCTTGGGGTGGGTACTTATTACTTAGTCTGTATGATAATAATAATTATTATTCACTTACATACCTGAGTCTCTTGGAAAGGTTGGTTGCTGGTGAAAAGGGACGGGGAATCAGGTGTCCAGGGTCCTGATAGAAATTCACAACTGGAGAACTGAAATCCTGGGTTCCTACAAGGGAGAGGAACTGGAAGATGGGATGTCTGGGTGTCTGATGGGCCAGAGCTAAGGGGAGGGAGAAAAGTTGGTCATCTGAGTTCTCCGAAGGGGTGAAGGGTGGGCAGTTCAGTGACTGGGTGGGTACATAGACTCTCGAGTCGTATTGGCTGGATCTAAACCCAAGCTGCTTACTCATTAGCTGTGAGTTGGCAAGTCACTAATAACCTCTCATGCCTCAGTCTCTTAATCTGTAAAGTGGGGATAACAGTAAACACATTTTAGGATTGTTCTTAGAGAAGTGTCTGGCACATAGTAGGCACTGTTGTATGTGCTTGTTATACCAGGCATTGGGGACCTGAGTGAATTCGTACTGGGGGACCCTAGTTCATGGTATCTAGGGTTTGCGGAAGGAGCAAATTCTTGGGTCCCCTGCGCCCCAAGGCTAAAGAGTTGGGAGTATAAAATGAGGATTCCCCAAGGGTGGGGCAAAGTAGTACCAAACATAGGTCTAAGAAGGACAGAGGCTGGGGGTCTGAACTCAGAACCCGAAGGAACTTAGAAAGTCTGGGCCACTGAGGAAAAAATTAAAGACTGGAGGGTCTTGCTTTTCCTGGAGTGCAGGCAAAGGGGGGGGACTTGGTCCTTGGAGGAGTCTGGAAACCAGCGTCCGGGAAGATGCAAATTTGAGCTAAAGAGGTGGAGACAGGGGGCTAGGACTCTGAATCAAATTCCTTGAGTGGTATCAGTGCCAGACTGCGGCACCCTGGGGATGTTTGGGGGCATCTCTCATGCTACAGCCCTGTGGAAGGGCGAAAATGAGGAGGCCCGAGGCGGGAGCGAGATTTCCCCGTCCTGGGCCTCCGAGGATACGAGCTGAGCTGAGCGCCCGCGGGCCGCTTCCTCCCACAGGAAACCGCAGGCGACAGGCACACCCAGCCTGCGCCCACTGCCCGCCAGCTCCAGGCACCCACGTGGGCAGCGGCCGGCCACTGAGGAGGCGTGCCCCGAGGACCGAGGGGTGTGGCCAGATGAGGGCATGGCCAAAAAGCGGAGGTGGTGACCGGAGCTCCTGAGGCCCCACCCACTTCCGCCTCGGAGGTCGTTGGCCGCGCATGCGTAGTGAGCCGCTGCGGGAATCTGAGGCAGTGGTGAGCGCTTCTTCCTCTCACAACTCCCGGCATCGGCACAGGCTCCCTGGTAATGAATCCCAAAATAACGTGGACTTAATCAACTTAAGACACTGTTCAGAGGAACCTCGGCCTAGCTCCAAGGCCTTCCAGATGTTTCCCTCCCTGCCCTGCCTCTACAGGGTGTTTCAGCTCCTGCCTCTCCCTCCCAGAACACACATCCCACCCCTCACCACCCCGTGACGGTCCTGAGACTCAGTCCCGTGCTCCTCATGCAAACCATCCCGACCTCCTTCCAGCGCCCCCCGACGGATCCCCGCAAGGATTCTTCCAGCCACGCCCCTCCTAGGCCCCTGAAGCCCCGCCCTTTACAAGTGCTCGGGCCCCGCCGTCCAGGCCTGCCTCTCGCAGCGCTCTATCCCGCCCCTCGCAGGGCTTCCACCCCACTGGCTGAGTCCTAAGATCCCCGTAGGTCTACCCGCAGCCTCTCTGGCTCCTCCTCCCCTTTTTTCCCACCGCCTCGGTCCCTCCCAGGCGGCTGTCCTCAGGCCTCATTGGCCCCTAATCTCCCCAGTAACCAGACTACAACAGTTGAGCTTGGAGCACCAAGGACAGGTCAGGCACTCCAGCGGGTAGGGACCGGGCCTCGCTCCCTACACTCGCCTGGGGGTTCGTCCCTCCTCTGTGATCCGCCTTCCCCGACAGCCTCGCCTCGCAGATTCCGAGAGCCTAGAGGACATGTGCCCGGTGCCAGTCAGAGTCCAGACGCAAGATAGAGAATGGGAAAGGTGAGGGGTGGGGGTGGGGGCGTGTGGGGAGAGAGGTGTGCCCCTCCAACTCACTGGAGGAATTGAGACTAATAAGAGAAGCCAGAGCTGGTTCTGGGGTCACCCTCTTACAATTTCTAGTCCCTCGCTGTTCGTCCCCACCCTACCCCTAGCTCTCTCCTGCTGTCTGAAGGGGTTCTGTCACCCCTACAGGAGCTCCACTTTCTTTGGGTAAGAGGCTTTTGGGACTTTCTGCAGGGAGCACCCGCTCTGAGGATGGAAACGAGGCCTTCCTGGAAGGAATGGGTGATTCATACGTTTTAGCTTTATTTCACTCATTCTTCTCAGTTTCTCCAAGTGCCAGGTCCTGTGCTGCAGGGCCATGGGGACAGAGAGGCCTTCCAGAGAGTCCTCTAGCGGGGACCACACTTGCACCTGAATGAAGGTAGAGCCGGCAGATGGGTGGGCCAAACCTGAGGAGTGGGGCAAGCCAGGAAGACTTCCTGCAGCAGGAAAAGTTTGAGTGGGGCTGATAACTCCTCCCAGGAATTACCAGGGTGCAAAGTAAGGGAAGAGGGATTCAGCAGAGAGACCAGCATGTGGCCAGAGCAGGGCTTCTCCGCCTCCACACTGTTGACGCTTGGGGTCAGATAATTCTCTGTTCTAGGGGCTGCCCTGTGAGTCATAGGACACTTAGCAGCATCCCTGGCCGCTACCCCCTACATGCCAGTAGCACCCTCCCTCCACCCCTACATCGTGAGAATCAAAAATGTCTCCAGACATTGCCAAATGCCCATGGCAGGCAGAATCACTCCTGATCGAGAGAACCACTGGATGGGAGGTGGGGAGCTGGTGGATGAGACTGGAGAGGTGGGAAGGGGCAGGTCACTTGGGGCCTTGGACACCAGGAGAAGGAGCTGAGACTTTGTCCTGGGAGCGCCAGGGGGTCTGTGAGCAGGGGAGGGGCAAGTTCCCCATTGGGCGTAAAAGACTTTCTGTGGCTGTGAGGAGAGGCTGGGAGGTTGGGAAAGAGGCTGGGGTGATGGTCCAGGCAGGAGAGGATGAGGTCTGTGCCTAGGGTGCAGACAGGAGGCAGGAGTTTGGGACTTAGGACTGCTGGGTGGTGGGGGCAGAAGGGGAGGGAGGGAGTGAGAATGCTGCCTCCACTCTCTCCCTGGGGTCAGGACACCTGTCCTTAGCTTTCCCAAGATCCAGTGCCTGTGGGGAGGGTCCTTGAGGACTGTGGCCTTCCAGGTCCGCCCTCTAGTGACGAATTAGTTGTGTGCCCGAACCTGGGGTAGGAATGGGTTCAGGGGAGAAATCCCGAGGTCAGCTGGGGCGGGGGGATGTGAAGGGATGAGGAAGCTGAGTTCTACAGGAATGAGATGCAGTCCTAGAGGGCTGCTGGAGACTGGGTCTGAAGTTCAGTTGACATCTGTGAGACCCTAAGGGAGCCAGAATTCCTAGGGCCTGGGAGGCAGGGGCTGGGGCCTGGGTTACTATTGAGACCTTGCCTGGTCCTGCCCTCAGCTGATTGGAAACTGAGCAGGCTGCAGCGTCAATGCAAAGTGATGGAGGAGGAAAGGCGGGCCTACAGCAAGGAAGTCTACCAGCGCATCAACAAGCAACTGTGAGCCCAGGCTGTGGAAGGGGCTGGGGGCCAAGTCCTGGGTCCGAGGGCAGAGGGTAGTCCCAGCGTGTCCAGCCTTTTGTGATGCCAAGCTCTGCCCCTTGCCGGCTTCCCCTCCACCCCCCTGCCTGGACAGTGAGGAGATCCAGCGCCTGGAAGAAGCACGGGACAAGCTTCAGGTCCAGATCAGCGATGCCCAGAGCCAGATCAAGTGGCTGCAGGACGGTGAGTGGCTGCAGACCACGGGCCACCTGCTGAAGTGCCAGGCACAGGTGCAGGCCGAGGTCAGGGAGCTGCAGGAGCAGGCCGGAGCCCTGGACCAGCAGGTGCGTGCGTTCGGAGACCAGACTGTGGGTCTTGCGCAGAGGCGAGTACTGTAACTGATTTGAACCTTATGTTCCCCATCTGAAAACTGGGCTCATTGGACACATCCACCTGTAGAGTTGGAGTTGTGTTCAGGCTCCAGAAGGAATATGGGTGTTTAGTCAACACAATCCCACATTCAAAAAGGGGGCTGGCGCAGTTAAGGGGGAAAGGTTCGCCTTCTGCTGTCAGCAAAACCTGCCTCAGAATTTTGGCTCGGCCTCTTCAGAGCTGTGTCACCGTGGGCGAGTCTTCACCTCTCCAGGCCCCACTTTCTTCGCCTGCCAAAAGAGGGTGTTGGTAGTGCAACAGAGTCTAGACAGTTTTCTAATCCCACCTGCTCAAGATCTTGCTATTTGACCTTGCTATTTAACAATGTGACTTTTCTAGGCCACTGTTCTTTCAAGTTTTTATAACCATGCCTGTTTGTGACAAAGTTCATATACCCACAGATGCATGTGGATATAAACACACAGTGTGTGTCTGAAACAAAAGTTTCACCAAATAATACTCCTGTTTTCCTGCATGGGTTTCATCCTGCTGTTTTCCGTTCTCCTCTTTATTTTAAAAACTTGCTTGCCTAGGTCAAATGATTTCTTGTACAACGTTGGATCGCAAATAGGAGTTTGAAAGTTAATTTTTGAAAGTTACCATTTCCTGGCCTTTTCTTATAGATGCACCTGCATTCCTTGCCCTTTCTTTATCTTCTAAGCCAGCAAGAGTCCACTGAGCCTTTCTTGGGCTGCATCACTCTAATGTCTGCTTTTGCCATTTCTTCTTCTCTAATTCTGACTCTTCTGCCTCCCTTTTTCACTTACAAGGACCTCTGTGATCACCTTGAGCCCACTCAGATAATCCAGAATTATCTCCTCACCTCCAGCTCTGTTACTTTATCATATCTGCCAAGTCCTTTTTGCCATTTAAGGTCAGGTAGTCACAGGTTCCAGGGATTAGGGTGTGGACATCTTGGCGAGGGGGCATTATTCTGTCTACCACATGGTCTAGAGATTTATTACATTTGACTTTCAGCCAGTTTGTTTAGCTCTCAGTATCTTTCTAAGCTGCCTTTTGGAAGCTGAATTCTGATTCATACATGCCAAGCTTTTGGCTCGTGGTAGTACTGTGGCTAAGTGGGTGCCGGCTGCTGGAGTTAGTATGTCTTTGTCTTTCATGGAAACTCACCAGAGTCAGGCCCAAGCAAGATGATTTTATTATCTTGACTCCATGCATTCCTTTGTCCTGACAAACTTGATTATAGAGAATTGTAGGTCAAGTGGGAGATAGGGTTCCTAAAATAGAGCTCTGTAAAGTTCCCCATAAGGTCCAGAAAGGATGTAATTATCTGGTGACATTCATTCAGCAAATATTTATTGATTGCCTACTAAGTGCCAGGCGCTGTCTAGGTGTTCCAGACACAGCAGAGAACAAAACAGACAAGGGCTCTGCTCTCAAGTACTTTACATTCTGCTGGAGAGACAGCTCATGAGCCAGGTAAAAGCTGAAGAAAGAGTTTGTTCAGAAGGAAATATCCAATGTCTAGAACAGAGAGACAAAATAATGGGAAATATGAAAGAGCAATTAAGAGACATTGCAGATATAGGAGATTAAATATATGTCTAATAAGAGTTTCAGAAGAATGTAAAGAGGATGGGACAGAGATAATGTGTGCCAGGATAATATCTGAGAATTTTCCAGAACCAATGAAAAAAAAAATCCACAGATTCAAGGATGCTTTAGAGTCCAACACAGGAATAAAAAATCCACACTTTTACAGAACATGGGGAGGTTTCAGAATATAAAAGCAGCCAGGAAATAAGATATTACATTCAAAGGAGCCACAACTAAAGTTACAGCTTTCTCAAAGGAAACATTGGAAGTCAGAAGATAGTGAGATTATCATTCACTGTTCAAAGTGGAAAGCTGTCGACTTAGCATATTATACCTTTGAAAATATCATCTATGAATGAGAGAGCAGAAGATACATTTTTCTGACAAAGAAAAATGTAGAGTTTGACATAGGGTTTCTCAAATTATGTGTCTTAACAGATCAACTTTTAAAACTTCCAATCTGTTAGTGACTGATATTTTTGGAAGGCTTGGTTCTTGTGTGTCTGGTGTAACTTGACACATGAATTCACCAGCATCCAGAAACACAGTTTCGAAATGCTTACACTCATATTCTGAACCTGTCACCTCAGAGACTGATGACTGACAGTCCTTGAATTTGCACCAGTTCATAGCACCAGTCTGCGTAGATATAAAAAAGTTATTTGATAAAATTCAGTGTCCATTAATGTTAAAAACTCTTAGAAAGTAAGGAAGGAATAAAAGGAAATTTCTTGAATTTGAGCAACTATAAAACATCTATAGCATATATCATATTTGATAAACATGAGAAAAAATATCTTTGAGACCAGTAACAATATATGGATGTCAGCTAGCACCACTTCTATTTAATGTTGTACTAGAGGTCCTATCTAGGTCAGTATGACAAGGAAAAGAAAAGAAACATTAAAAATTGGAGAGGAAGAAATGAAATTGTCATTATTTATAGATGATATATTTGTGTACATAGAAGATTCAAAAGAATCTAATGCTAACTTACTGTAATTAACAAAGTATTTTAACAATTGGCTGGTTACAAACTTAATATACAAAGTTAATAACATTTCCCTGCATAAGCAGTAATTTGAGAAATAGAAGAAATAGAAAATATGAGAAAAGACACATTCATAATAGCCAAAACAAGGACCTAGGAAGAAATCTAACAGAAGTGTGCAAGACCTCTGTGGAATAAATGGTAAAATTTTATTGAGGGATATTAAAGAGGAACTTAATAACTGTAGAGATATATACCATATTCATGCACTGGAAGAGTTAGTGTTGTAAATGTCAGATCTTCAAATTGATTTATAGATTCAATGTAATCCCAGTCAAAGTACTAAAAGATTTTTTTTGAAGGAGTTGACAGATGCTAAGGCTTATATGGAAGGGCAACGAACAGGATGCCTAAGACTGACTTAAAGGAAGAAGGACAATGTGGAAGGATTTCCTCTATCACTTATCAAGATTTATTATAAAATTCTTGTAATTGGTGCAGGGATAATCAATGGATCAATGGGACAGAATAGAGAGTCCTGAAAGAGACCTATGCATGTGTGAACACTTGATATATGACTTCAAGAAAAGGAAAAGGAGGACCCTAATATTGATGCTGTGAAAATTGGATATCCAAACTGTAAGATGAAACCAGACCTTCACCTCTCACTGTACCCCCAAAATTCATTCTAGATGGATCAAAGGTCTAAATGTGTGAAAGTGGGGAAAGATTTCTTAAATAAGTTATAGAAATTTCTACTTCTAAAGAAAAAGATTGATACATCCCATGACTTCAAAGTTAACCACTGATGTTAAAAAGAACCATAAAGAGTGTACAGAGGAAGTCACAGAATGGAAGGTTATTCACATCACATATAGCTGACAACTACTACCGAGATCACCTAAGGAACTTCTACAAATCATTAAAGAGCCAGCCCAATTAAAAAAATTTGTCAAAGGATTTGAGCTGACACATCACAAAATAAAAATTCAGATGTCCAATATATATAGTAATTATTTATCACTCATTAGTAATCAAAGAAAGGGAAATGAAAATCACTACGAGATACCATTAAACACTCACTGGATTTTCAAAAATTAGCTTCCATAAATATCAAGTGTTGGGAAGAGATGGAGCAGTAGGAACCCTTACAAAATGTTGGTGGGTGTCTAAACTGTCATATGTATTCTGAAAAGTATTTCCCCCATTATCTATTGCATTTGAAGGTAGACATACCCCATGATCTGGGGTTGCATCCACATGGCATGGTCACCAGAAGCAGTCAGGGTTCCACCTGACATTCACACTCGCAGGATCCAATAGGCACAAAGTTTGCTTAACTTTGCAGAAGGAGAGGAGCCAGGAAACAACAGCATCAAAGGCATCTTCCCTGAGCTAACTTCTCAACACCTCCAGCTGGGTGATACTACATGAGTGGGTGGGTGTTGCCCACCTGGCATAGGGAAGCTTCTTACTCAAGAGCAGCCACCTCTTGTAACAGCTCATGAGGGCAGCTTCTAGGCCTCCACCAGGAACATAGTTATAAGAAATACCCCACAGAGAAACCAGGTGTCTATTCGGTCTTCATCACATGGGACCTTGGGGTCTATAATCCCACACACAATCCTTCCAGTCCAGTGTCATTCACCAATCAGATTATTTTTTATAATAAACATTGGTGCCTGGAAACACAGCTGGCTTCCCATATTTATCGTAATGCAGTATGTCTCCATGGAAACAGTATTGGAAGAAAGTTAAGTCAAGGTCATCTTCCAATAGAAAACAGGTCTAGCTCTGTTGTTAGCTCTTCCTCCCACCCAGCAACTCCACTTCTGAGCATATAACCTGGAACCAGGATTTATGTAAAAGAATGTTGAAAGAAACCTTATCGATATTAGCTGGCTGCAAACCAGAAGCAACCCAGATGCCCAACAATATCTGAATGAATGAATAAATCATGATGTGCCTGTATAATGAAATAGTATACAGCAACAAAAAAATGCATGAATCACAATTATACACAGCAACAAGGATGAATCTCACAAACATTTGAAGGAAGCAAGACATAAAATTTATAGGTAGCATTACTTCATTGACATGAAATTCAGAATTAGGCCAAGCTAAACTTTTCTAGAGGGTATTTACACAGGTTGATGAAACTGTAAAGAAAAGTAAAGAAACAGATTTCACTTGAGGAAGCGTGGCAAACAGCAGGGATTACCCCCCACCCCCACCCCACCAGAGATGTCCACATCCTCATCTATGGAACCTGTGAATATGTGACCCTCCATGGCAAAAGGGACTCTGCAGGTCAGATTAAGGATTTTGAGATGGGGAGATTATTCTGGATGAGCTGGGTGGGCTCAGGGTAATCATAAGCATCTTATAAGAAAGGCAGGAGTGTCAGAGCCAGAGAAGAGGTGATGACGGAGAAAGGAGATTAACAACAGAAGCAGAGGTTGGAGTGGCCACCAGCCAAGGAATCTGGCCTCTAGACACTGGAGCCTCCCCTGAAGCCTCCAGGAAGTGCAGCCAGGCACCTTGATTTTTAACCCAGTGCAACTGATTTCAGACTTCTGACCTCCAGAACTGTAAGGTAATAAATCTGTGTTGGTGTAAGCCAGTAAATTTGTGGTACTTTGTTACAGCGGCAGTGGGAACTAGCACAGGCAGGATAGCAGGAACTCTATGAAGAGGAAAATGGTAGTGATAAGAAGGGGGATCATCTGGAAGACTGCCAGTATTCTAGTTCTTCACCTGGGTGGTGGTTCAAGGATGTTCCCTTAAAAATAGGTAACAAATTGTATGTACACGATCTATGCACTTTTCAGTGCACAGTAACATTTATTTTTTTAAGGAAAGAAAAAGATGTTACCATCATAGGTCTAAATGGGAAACCTAAAGCTATAAGACTTCTAGAAAGAAACATAGGAAAAATCTTTGTGAGCTTGGGTTAGACAAAGATTTCTTAGATAAAACACCAAAAGCATGACCCATAGAAGGAAAAACGGTTAAATTGAACTCCATAAAATGTAGACACTTCTTTTTGAAAGGTACTGTTCAGAGAGTGAAAAGACAAACCCCACAATGGGCAGAAACATTTGCAAAGCATATATCTGATAAAGAACTTGTATCCAGAATACATTAAGAACTCTTAAGCTGACAAAACAAAATACACACACAAAAAAACACCAAAACCCCACCAAAAAACACAAAATGACCCAGTAGAAAAAAATGGGCAAAAGGCTTGAACAGACACTTCACCAGAGAATATATAAGATGGCAATAAGCACATGACAGATCCTGAACAGTACCAGTCATTAGGGGAATGCAAATTAAAATCATGAGATACTTCTAAATGCCTATTTGAGTGACTAAAATTGAGAAGACTGGCCACACCAAGTGTTGATGAAGATGTGGAGGAACTGGAACTCTCGTTCCTGCTGGTGGGAATGCAAGTGATACAGCTGATTTGGAAAACAGTTTTATAGTTTCTAAAAAATTAAATGTGCACCCACCCTATGATTCAGACATTCTACTTCTTGGTATTTATCCAAGAGGAAAGAAAGCCCATGTCCATGTGATGAATTGTACATGAATCATCATAACAGCTTTCTTTGTAAACTCAAAATAGAACAACCCGAATGTCCACCAGAAGGTGACTGGGTAAAACAAAGGGTGGTACCCCCACACAGTGGAATACTACTCACTAGTAAAAAAAAAAAGGGCTATTGATACACCCAACAACATGTATATTTTAAGAATGTGCCATTTTGTCCTGTGTCAATCACACCTCAACAGAGCTGACAAAAAATTTCCTACCTCACAACATATAAACACAAGTTCTAGTTGGATTAGGGACCTAAATGTGAAAAGCAAAATTTGAATACTTTTAAAAACTGGAGGAGAGGGTTTTCTAATCTTGGGAAGAATTTCTTGAACAAGTGGGTCCTAAGCTTTCCTTGTTCTTGGAACCCTTAATTTAATTTCTTTGTAATTTTTTTAAGCTCCAAAGAAGTTTCTAACATAGGTGAGCTGGGAAACCGACAGTTAGGGGCAAAGAGCCCTATGTGTAGAACCTGCTGATTTTCATATCATAAATACAAGGATTCCCCTGCTTTTGAAAAGTTTGCGTTCCCCTACTTTGCTTGCCCCAAACACCTGCATTTGTACCTGTTTTCACTAACCGAAAGAAATCCAAAGAGGATTTCTGCTTTACGAAAAAAAGGTGGAAGGTGAACATAGTGTTCAGCGTTTGTTGGGCAGTGAGCTGTACAGAGGCAGCTCGCACCCCGGCAGAGCAGTGAGAGGGGCCCGCCCAGCTCCTTCCCAGGTACCACCCTTTCAGCGTCAGGCCACCAGAGCTCTGAGCCATGTCTGTGGGCAGCGTGCTTTACCTCTACTTATTTGGTGCATCTGCTAGCAAGATGTGTCCTAAGGCATCAGAAAAGCCTAGGAGAGGATTTTGGGTCCGGATAGGCAAAAAAAAAATTCCATATAAATTAATAGCAATTGCTTCTCCGCTTTCTGCCATTTTGGCTTACAAAAGGTTTCATAGGCATGTTCTACTTTTGAAGACGGGGGCACCCTGTCTCTCCTCTGGGCTGTGGTGGACATACCCTAAGGCGACTCAGTGAGTCACCTGCTGTTATCCTCTCCTCCCCTTCAGTGGGGGCAGAACCTATGACTTGTTTCTAGCCGCCACAATACAGTGCATGTGATGCAGTGTGAGCTCCCTGGATCAGTTTGCTGTGTCAAATTGCACGTTAGTAGACAGGAGAGAGGTCCGGCTGGCCTCGAAGAGGCAAGCTGCCATGGCGTGGCAGGGAGCTGCTGGGGTTCCTAAGAGCCGAGGGCCTCAGTCGTGCAGCTGCAAGGAGCTTAAGTATGCCAGCAACCATGTGATGAGTCCCAGCTGAGACCGCAGCCCTGGCGGACACCATGATTGCAGCTCTGGGAGACCCTGAGCAGAGGATCCGGCCTAGCGAGGACTCCTGACCCAGGGAAACTTCAAGATGATAAATGGATGTTGTAATTTTTTAATGCAGAAATAGAAAGCTAATATAATGTTCAATTTGAAGCTGCCAGGAATTTAACTCACATAATTCTGAAAATGTAACATTGAGCTCCCAAGAGCTGACCCAGGGGAGCTCCAGCATTGCCCTGCCAACATTTCTGCTTATTAAGTAGATTGGACCAAGCAACTCAAGTGCTTGCATCCTGACAACCTAGGAACCATTTGAAAAAATAATATACATAAATGGAAAAAAATTGCTTTTCATTCTTAAAACCGCTATTATTTCCCCACGAACGTTTGTGCCTACTGGGCACTGCGCAACTTTATAAAGATCTTGGCGTCAGATTGGGCATCGCCAACCTCATTCCATGTGACTTCTGGGCAGCTTGGCCTTTTTTGACGGAAAATTTTACTGGGATAATTGTAGATTCATATGCAGCGGAAGAAATAACAGAGAGAACTCTTGTATGCTTTGCCCAGTTTTCCCCAGTGGTAACATTTTTGGGTATTTGATTTTTAATCACAGCAGCTGCCAGAAACTCAGTTTCACAAAGATGTGACATCATTGGAAGGAATGTAGCGCCATCTTGTGTTGAGCCCGCGAACTACCTTGAGCTTGTAGTACCTGAGGTGGCTGACCAATGTCAGTGTGCCTCCCTCAGAACTTCACACATGATCCCCCCCCTTTGACTTCGTTGCAATGCTCTCAGGTGCTCTGGCGCACGTGTTAGTTTTCAAAGGACCACCAACTGGGTGGCTTGTAGGGCAGAGGTTTGTGGTCCCATGGTTCTGGAGGCAACGAGTCCAAGATCGAGGTGTCAGCAGATCGAGGGTCCTTCTGAGGGCTGTTCCCGGCCTCCCTCCGGCGCTCTTTGGTGTTCCTTACTGTGTAAAAGCATCACGCTCATCTCTGCCTCCGTCTTCCCCAGGCGTTCCCCTTGTCTGCCCAAGTGGGCAAATTTCCCCGTTTTATAAAGACACCCGTCCTACCGGATTAGGGTCCACCATGATGACTTCGTTTTAACTTGATCACCTCTGTAAAGACCCTGTCTCCAAATAAGGTCATCTTCCGAGGGCCTGGGGATTAGCAGTTACAGCCTAGGAGTATGGGGGAGACACAATCCAATGCAAAACAGTGCACAGGGAAACACATTCTTAAGCAGTTCATTGATTCATTTAACCTGTATGTTTTGTTGAGCACCTACCCTGTATCAGGCACAAAAATAGACAAAAATCCACACTCATGGAGCATCTGATTTAGTTGGGGAGACAGCATACCCCAAATAAAGGATTGGGTCACATGCCCACCTCTAAGCCAGTCATTGTGATGGTCTAGCCCTGACTCTTGTGGCTGGCAGGACAGCTGGTTGTGGCTGGAAGCCAGAACCACGCAGAAGGTTGGGTATTAGCAGGAGAAGGGTAGACCAGATGGCTGGGGCCACAAGGCCAGCAAATGTCAGCCACACTCAGCCACTCACCCTCCCACTCATCTCCCTTGACCCCTCAGTCTATCCCACATTCAGCCAACAAATAGGTACCATCCTCTTTCTTCAGATTCAGGAGTGGGAGACCCGGATCTCTGCCCCTGGTAAGGATGCCACGGCCCCGGAAATCATCCCGGATCAGAAGGCCAAGGTCCAGCAAAGGATCAAGATCCCAGAAGACCAGTTGGACAGGGTGAGGGTCAGCTCCTGGCTCTCCAGCCTGACTCTGCCTGTGGGGGAGAACTGAGCATGGAGCCAAGTTCTGGAAATGGTGGATCCAGGTCCTGGAGGTGGGAAGGCCTGAAATGCTGGGCTCCCTGAGGGTTCAGGAGACGAGATCCTGGAGGGATGGAGGGTCCCCAAGGAAAGGAGACTGATGCCTGGCTCCTTGGCGGGGGGTGGGCAGTGCTCTCAGGGTCCCCCAATTGGGAACAGGTCCCATATTGACAAATGCCCCCTTGGCCTGAGCCAGACACCGCATCCTCTCACGTCCACCCACCCCCCACTCTCCCTCCCAGGTCACCTGCTGCTTTGATGTCCAGTTGGAGCAGAACGCTGCCCTGCGAGAGGAGCTGGATCTCCTGAGGATCGAGAGGAACCGCTATCTGAATGTGGATCGCGAGCTTCAGAAGGTCAGTGGCCCTGAGACCTAGGACCCCTTCGCACCAACGGGGTGGAGGACAGGTGACACCTCGCTGACTCCCACACTCGGGCCTCAAGTATGTAATTGGAGCCACAGGTTTACCTTCGTCTAGAGGGAATGGAGACCTGGAAAATATTCTAGGACACCTCTAATGAAGACAGCAGCCTCATTTATTCTTGCAGAAAGCAGAGATGTCATTTTGAGTATTATCACCCAGGGCGATCAATCAGCGAGCAAGACCATTCCCATCCTGTGGGTGTCTCAGTGCCCTCTGAAGCCCTTTGAGGAACTCTCCCTTCCTCTCTCAACCCTCCCTCCCTGCAAGAATAGTACAGAGAACTATATATTCTTCACCAAGATTGATTATTTTCCATATTTCCCCTCTATAATTATTAATTTTACTGAAAATAATTTACTATTACAATTGCTGAACAATATATTTGAGAATACGTTGCAGACATTAGCTTCTAAGAACTTCAGTGTGTATTTCCCAAGAACATTTTCTTACATGAACACAATGCAATTGTCCAGATCTATCCAGACCCAAGGCAGGAACTCTAACGTTGTTACAGTTCTAGATATTGTGTCCTTTGTGTGCACTGTATCAGGAGGCACATGATGTGGGTTTGTCCCATACCTAGAGATGTTGACTCTGATCACCAGGTTAGCCAGGTTTCTGCAATACAGAGTTTCCCTCTTGGACGACTATGTACATATCCTGTTCCCTGACACATTTTCATTCAATTGATTCTTGCCTGAATAATTACTACTCTACTGGCTGCCAAATGGTAATTTTTTTCTTCTACACTTATAAGATGGCAGTCTATTTAAGGAAGAGCTTCTCTGTGTGTTTTTGTGTTATTAGTGAGCATTTGTGTATTCTTACTTTATTCTGTGGGTAATGATCCATAGTCATCAGGATTTATGATGATGTTCAAATTGTCCCGGACTTGGTGAGTAGGAGTCCCCTTCAAACTGGTTTCTGTGTCCATTTGATGTGCTCTCTTTTTTTTTTTTTTGAGCACTTCCTTAATTTCTGGCACAGAAAGACAGTCCAGGCTATTTTGTATGCAGTCTGCCCCAACCCTGGAGCTAGCCATTTCTCCCAGGAGTCCCAGTTCTTTCTAGTGGGAAATAGGTGTTGAGAAACAAAGATACAGGCTCAAAGAGTCCTTGTCGCTACTGTCATGTCTTTGCTTTGAGGCCTTTTCTCTGGAGAGAGCTAGGAAAGATACACACATATTTTAAAGCCATGAGTTCAAATTGATGCCTCTAATTCCAGTCTAGCATCCATGGGTTATTTCTGAACATTCTCCATTTTTCACCTTTCTGTCTCTCTTGTCCCACAGTGTGAACCCTGGCTCCCAACAGCATCCACACACAAACTCATTTGCTTAATCCCATAGTATGCACAAAAGAGGGTCACAATTGCTACAACTGTACCTCCAGCCCCCTGAACCTAAGAAGCAGAGTTCAAGATATGTCTGCTGTTGTGTTTGTCTCCTGAGGGCATGGGGCGCAATCAATCTATCTATCTATACGTCCAAATTATTGTATTCAGAAGTCATTTGGATTAGTTCCTTTTTCTTTTTTTTTGTCTTCTGGGTGGTTCTGTTCTTTGTTTGAAATACAGTTCAGTTCATTTGCTTCTGTTTGTATTCCATCTAGTTCGCTCCCCTATCATTGTTGATTTAATTTTCTGTATGAGTAGGTAAGCCATTAACAAGGTTCCCAGACCACAGCTATTCCAAAGTGCCCCAGAGCAGCATCACGGTCCCCTTCATTCCCACCCAGCCCCTGTAGTTCCTGGTTATCCCTCTTGGCTTTCTTTTGCAAAATTAAATGTGTGTGCATGTGTGCACACATGTGTTTACATATGTCTGTACACGTATGCATGCATGTATGTGTGTATATATGTATATGTGTATATTTATACATATACATTATATATGTATATGTGCATTTATGTATTTGTATATTGTATAACATTCATATAAATATATACATTATATGTATGTATAAAATGTACATATAATTTCCTCCCTTTGTTCTCCTGAAAGAACCCTTTTTACCAGTAGATAATACTGCAAAGGCATTTCTGTGGAACTAGAAAACAGGTTAGTGTGGTCTCAGGAAACTTGCACAGATTTCTGAGCCCGACCACAGAATTGGGTCGGTGCCTTTAGGAATGTTCTTGGTGGAGCAGTTCACCGGGAAAAGGCCCCTGGGCCAGGTTCCAGCTCAGAAGTTCGGCTTTCCGTTTACCTCCTACCTCGTTAAAATCCCTCTCGCTGCGGCTGGGAGGGCACAGCTGGGGGATGCAGGAAATGAGCTCTGGGGCAATGAGGCTGTGAAAGGCGGCCCCTGTTTTGTTCCCTCACAGGAGACCCAGCTGCAGCGGCACACATCCAGCGGCCTCAAGGTCTCCTCCACCTTGGCCTTTGCCATCAGGTAGGGCTCTGGAGGCCTCCAGGGAGGGGGCCGAGGGCACCTTTTTGTAAGGCAGTGGTGGGAAGGCTCAGAATTCTAGATGGACGGGCAGATCCTACAGTTTGTTTTCATGAGGTGCCCCTTTGTCTTCCTCCTCCACTGGTTTCCCATCCCCTGAGCTGTAGTTTCCCCTCCTTAGGCGTAGGCATTAACCTCTTTGGCCCCAGTCTGCTAGTGGCGTGTGGCGCACGGGGCTGTAGAGACAACGGGGTAAGGAGGTAAACCAGTGCTAGTGGCAGGGGCCCGGGAGCCTAGGAAGCATCTGTGCATGCGGGTGACGTGATTACTTATCAGTACTGGCTGGAAGGGACAGGGATTCAGGCCACCTTCAGATAAAGCCCCATGTGGTACGGAATCGAGAAGCCCAAGCTGCTCTGCTCGCTGGCTGCTCTCCATCTCTGGGGCTCTCATGGGCTCCATGCTCTCTCTTGCTCCGTCGCTGCTTCTCCTGGAGCTCCAGCCCTGTCCTCTCGCTCCAGTAGCTTCTTTCTACCTCGTGACTTCTGTTTACTCCTAGCCTGTGATTCCTCATGACATCAGTTACAGCCAAATCCACCTTACAGCTTCTGTGGTTTTATTGTTTTGAGTTAAGATGCACATGACAAAATTTACCATGTTAAAGTGTAGGATTCCGGGGCATTTCGGACATTCATGTTGTGCCAGCAGCACCTCCGTCTAGATTCCAGCACTTAGGTCGCCTGTGCCCGCTGAGCGGTCACTCTCGTTTCCCCTCTTCCCCAGGCCCTGGGGACCACTGGCTTCCTCCCTGTCCCTACGGATTTACCTACTGCAGACATTTCATTAAGCGGAACCATACAATACGTGACTTCGTGTCTGGCTTCTCTTTCTCGGTGTCATGCGAGGTTCACGCACATGGTAGACTGTGTCGGCGGGCGCCTCATTCCTTTGTCTGGCGGATTCTGTACATTTCTTACCTTTGGTTTGCCATGACGCCTTCAGAGCCTTGAGTGTACCTCATGGCTTCTGCTCACACATAGTTTGGGCTTCTTTATAACCTGGCCTTCAAAACATGACCTTCAGTGGCTTCTCCCTATACATCCTTCTGTCTTCAGCTCCTTGCTGCCCGGTCTAAGCATTTCCCAATTCGATTTCGGATGGAGAGAATCTGGCCTGGCTCATCCTTTCCGCCAAGTGCCCCAGGTGATGGCCTCTGGCCTCTCTGTGCCTGGGCAGGATCCGGTCTCTGCCAGCTCTCCTCCAGCCGACCGCAGGGCCACCTATGGGGAGCAAGGACAGGGTGGTTTCTGCTGGAAGGTGTGGGCAGGTATCATCACCCGCACTTCCTGTCGGGCCAGCCAGTGTCTCCAGCGCTGCCTCGCTGGGGGCCTTGGGGCAGGTCACTTCCCTTCTCCGAGCCTCCATTTCCTCCACTGTGCGGTAGTGATGACAATGGTATCTACCTCATGGGGACGCTGTTGTGGAACAGGCCCCGCAGGGCTGGGCTTCCAGGAAGCTGGGTTCCCTCTTCCTTGCCCCTCGGTTGGCATGGAGCCCAAGGCACAGTGAGAACCGAGTCATGATCCCCGCAGGGGCTGGCACCCGAGGCTAGAAGGGTCACCGAGGGCTTTCCAACCAGGAGGACTGAGCTGAGTAAACTAAACCTGAAAGGAATTTGAGCAGAGCAAGGAGCTGCTGCCGCCCAGGGTGGCGGAGGTGTGGAGGTGGGAACAGGCACGGCCCCTGGGCGGGACTGCAGGAGCCTGGCCTGCTGCTCTACCAACCTAAGGACCCTCTGACCTTTGACCCCATGACCCGTGAAGTAGATTTGGGGCACTCTCAATTTACAGTCGGCTGCCCTATGTTTAAAAGCTCAAAAGCTACATTTTCAGAGGAGCAGGCTAGGGGAAATTCAGTGAACAAGGCTTCTAGGGTGTCTCCAGTATCTTAACAGGGCATGTGCTCAGGCACTGGTGATGTCATCCACTTGGCCAACAGCAGGCCCTGAATGGTCTGAGCTTCGTATATCTGCCATCACATGAACCTAAACTGCGGCACAATGACCCAGATCTCCTGTGCCTATGCTTACGAGTCTGTGAATAATCTCTCACCCTGGCCAGACTGCCTCCTCTTCCACGGCTCACGTAGCAATGCCCAGGCCTCGGGGATTTCCCTGCATGCACTGCAGCGGTGCCCCCTCCCATGTCCTGGCACCCGTCAAGGCCCAGATTCCACCCCATAACGCCATCGTGACCCACCTCTAGGATCCTGGAAAGTTTTCTGCCTTTTGAGACCTCAGGATAACGTCAACCAGATTCAGCCCCTTCCCTGGACCCCAGCTGCCTTGCTCCACACAGTCCCCAACCTCAGGCTGCCCGCGCCCATCCCGGGGACTCCAGGCTGACCCCAGCCCTCCAGTGTCCTTGACCCGGGCCACCCTCCCTTCCCCCAGGAAGGAGGCAAAGAGTAAGGCGCACGTGCTGCGAGAAAGGGCGGAGAAGGAGGAGGCCCAGAACCAGACGGAGGTGCAGCTCCTGCAGCGGCAGGTCGCTCACCTGGAGCGGCTGGACCGCTTCCTCGAGCTCAAGAATGAACCCCGGCAGCCCGATCCCGCCGTCGTGGAGAAGCGCGAGAAATGGGGTGAGGCCAGGCGCGCGCGGGGCCGGAGCGGGTGGGGTCCGTGCGGCCTCTGCTGCTCCCCAGCCCGGCCTCGCGGCTGCCGCAACCGCGGACGCCGACCCCACTGCTCCCTCTTCCCCCAGCCCGCCTCCGGAAGACCTCCCAGGAGAAGCAGGGGCTGAGCTACAAGGAAGCCATGATCAAACTGTCCCAGCTGACCGGGGAGAGCGACCCGGACTTGATGGTGGAGAAGTACCTGGAGCGTGCGTGCCTGGTGGGGGCGGGAGGAAGTGGGGGCCCGGCGCGGCGCCCCCGCGCGAATCCATGCCCGCTGTGCTCCTGTCCGGCCCCTCCGTCGCCCAGGGCAGCCCTCGCCCAGTGAGCCCCGTCCTGTGGGCCGTCTCCTGCCGACCTCACCTCTGTCCCGCCCGTCTCGGGCCTCCTGTCCCCTTCCTTCCGTGTTTGTCTCCCTCTGGTCTGCATCTCTGTTCTCTCCGAGTGTCTGTCTCCCGTCTTTTTGTTTCTGTCCCATTTGGCTGTGTGCCCGGTCCCCGCCTCGACCAACCCCCTTCCCTGGGCCTGGCGCGCACTCCCCATGCCTTCCCTCAGCCTCTGTGTTTCTCTCCCCGTGAGCTCGTTGCTGCATCTCCGGGGTCCTCGGCTCTCCCTTTCCCACCGCTTCCCTTTTCTCTCCCTCACTTGCCCGCGTCTCGGGCTCTCTCGGTATTTCTGGGCCTCTCTGTGACTTTCTGTCGCTACCTCTTGCTCTCACTCGGGCTTGCTCTGTATTCCCGTGTCTTTGCCTATCTCTCCCTCTCTATCTCTTGTTTCTTCGTTGTCTTTCACATCTGTTTCTCTGGCCTCCTGTATGTCCACCTGTTTTTCTGTGTTTCCATCTCTCTCCACTCCACCTTTCCCGACTCTCCGCAGTGGAGGGGCGCAACTTCGCGGAGTTCAACTTCATCAACGAGCAGAACTCGGAGCTGGAGCGTCTGACGGAGATCAAGGAGGTGAGTGAGACCCGCCCCTCCCCAGCCCTGTCCGGGCGCCTCCCCGCCTCCCCGCGTCAGCCTCTCCCTGAACCGAGCCAAGCTGGCTTCGCCACCGCAGGTGCAGGAGGCCAAGGACCGAGCGCGGAGCAGCGAGGAGAGCCGGCGCTCGCGGCAAGAGCAGCAGCGAGCCGCCTTGCAGCAGCGCGTGGACGAGGTGCACGCGGAGGCCGAGACCCTCGAGGGCCACTTCCAGGACTTTCGGGGACAGCTGGAGAAGCTTAAGATCGGTGAGCACCCGCCCTAGCTTTTGCACTGGGGAGGATGCAACGCGTAGGGCCTCGGTCCTGAGCACTTTGCGGACGACTTTGTGCGCACTATGTGACATCCCTCCGGCCGTCCAGCCGTGTAGTTTCCCCCGTGTGAGTCCTCCTGGACATGAAATGGGCACTGCCTGCTTCCTGGGGTTGTCGTGAGAACTGCCTGCTCAGTGGCAGCTGGGTGAGTGGCCAGTCCTTCCCTGGCTCTTGCCGATGAGGCCCAGTGGCGGGGTCCGGTGGGGAGACAGGCATGGGCACTGGGCACCAGGGTACTGCCCGAGTAAGACGGGCCGACTCTGTGCGGTGCAGGACTGGAACTTCTGGGCATTTGCAGAAGGAAAAGGTGGGGAGGGTTGGGAGGGGCCTCTTGTTAAAAAATTGTCAAGCATTCGAGATGGCAGAGCCTCAAACCCAGTGCTGGGCTCCTCTGAGCACCCGGCCAGTGCCACTGCATGAGCCCCGGCCCTGCTGGGAGTCACGGGAGGCGGCCTAGCAGTGGTGATCCTGGACGCTGATTTTAAAGGACTCGAATTTGACAGAAACTCTGGGGAGTGGGGGTGCTCCCAGCAGGGGCGGCCAAGGCCTGGAGGCACTTTCAGGGAGGTAGTTTCTTTGTGCAGAGAGGGGAATGCCAGGGTGTGGGTGGGAGCGGAGGAAGGCCAGATCCTGAAGGGCTGCTGGGCAGAGGCACGAGGGAGTCATGGACGGTTCTGAGCAGGGGAGATGGTGGATAGGGAGGTTAGGGGGTGAGGGTAGATGGGCTATGGGGGTGTGGAGGGGAGAGAGGCACACCAGGGCCTGCCTGGTCAGGGTGGGAACCTGGGAGAAGTGGGTTTGGGGATGGCCTGAGCTCAGGGTGGGTGGTCAGTGTATGTATGAGTCTGGAGGTCGGGGGCCGAGGCCCGGGGAGCGTGGGGGCCGATTTTTGTCAAGGTCACGGGTGCCTTTTCATTTTGTTAATGATAACCAGTTAACTAACTAAATACAAGTGGTGTGCACAGGGCCCTGGCCGCAGGATGCTGTCCTCCTGGGCTGAGCTCCACCAGCTCCCTTTCCCCCTTCCAGCCTCACTTGCTGTCTCTGTAGGGCCGGGAGCAGGACCAGAGGGGAGGAGAGGGCTGGCACTCAGCGGGCTGGGGATCTGGGACAATCTATCCCCTCTGACCCCAGATATCCAGGAGCTCTTCACCAGGGCGCTGTGCGACACCACCACCATCAACGACCTCCTGGGCGTCAAGACCTACATGCGAGACCAGGACATAGGCCTCGTCCTGGGCCTCATGGAGAAGCGGCTTGTGGAGCTCCTGACAGTGCAGGCTTTCCTAGACGCCCAGGTGGGCGCTGGCTTATCCACCCTGCAGAGCTACACTAATGCCGGCTTGGCTAAGGCCGCTCTCCTGGTGCTGGGCCAGAGCCCTGAGGATTTTCCAAAGAAGATGACCCCACCTCAGCTCCCTGAGAACCTGTGAGTCACAGGGCAAGAGGGACGAGGGGGAAGGGACAAATGAGATGGAGGGTTTGGGTGGCTCTTGGGGACCAGAGGGTGGTGCGGCTCCGGGCGGGAGCAGAAGGTGGAGTGTGTGCTTTGGGGGAACCCGGAATAGGGCTTCAGGCGACTGTGGAGGACAGTGGGGCCCCAGCTAGTCCGGCAGGGGCAGCGTCTCAGGGCTGCCTAGGGTTGGCCATGGGTCTCTGGTGCAGCAATGAGGAGCCATCAGTCTTTTGTGGGCGGGCACGTTGTCCCTTCCTGTCTTCCCCCCTTTTAGAGACGACCTGGTGGGCTTTGAGGCCAAAGATGGCTATCCTATGACCAAGGAGGAGCTGCTGAACCAAGTGAGGAAGCTGGTGAGGATGGGGGCCTGCTGGGGTGGGGGGCAGGCCCTTCGCCTCCTTGCTGCCGTGACTCACCTCCCCCGCAGACGGAGGCCGGGAGCAGGCGCGGGGCCTGAAGGAGTTGGCTGAGGCCGGGAAGCAGCTGGACAGAACCCCAAGCGTGGTCGTCTCTAGCACCTGGACGGCCAGCTCCGGCACCCCCCGGAGGACCAGCAGGAGGCCCTGCGTCCATCCTGAGCCACAGGACTAGCGGCATCCTGATGTCCAGTGGAGGCCATGCCACCAGCTCCAGTTGCGGCCACGTCGCCCTCGGTGACCCCAGCTCCAGTGCAGGCCGCGTGACCTTTGGCTCTACCAATGTCACTGAGGGGCTGGCGTCCAGCCGGAGCCAGCTGGGGGCCGCGTAACCTTCAGATCCCTCAGCTCTGGTAGTTACTGGGGATCCACTGGATACTTGGGGTCCAGCACAGTCCAAGAAAGCTTTAGAGGCACAGAGGGCAGAGGTGCTGGGTCACAACTGAGTGGAGGCCTCGAGTCCAGCAGAGGCCAAGTCTCAAGGGCTGGCACTGCCTCCATCATCAACCTGGGCTCCACCACCAGCAAAGACACCCAGGGCCACCGCTAGGGGCCCAGCCTGCCCTGGCTCCTTGCAGAGCCTCCTCTGTGTCTCCCCCCGCCTGGTTCCCCGGGACTCTCCATCTTTCTCTCCCAGTTCCAGGCCCCTGCACCCCTCCGCCCCTACATCTGTCTCCACCAGCCCTCCATGTGCCCACCTGTCTGTCTCCACCCGCCCTTCATCACGTCCTCATCTGTCTCCTGAACCCTTCTCTCCGTTTCCAGCCCTGCTTTCCCCTTCTGTCTCCCAGTGTCCTGTTCTCTCAGTTTTTCATTCAGTGGGCGTGTGTCTCATCTCCACGTCTGTGTCCCCATCCCTGTTCTGACCTCTCTGCTTGTCCCCCACCTCCTGGTTCCGCCTCTCTGTTTCTAATTCCCCCTCTTCATCCCTATGTCCCAGACTCTCCTTGCATCTCAGGTCCTGTCTCTGTAGCACCTCCTTCCTCGCCCTCCCCCACAACCCTAGTTCTGACCAGTGGGGGAGGAATCAGGCAAAGACTTCAGGGTCACCATGAGCTGTGACCATAGGAAATAAAAGTTAGAGCCTGACTTCGATGGGTTACTAGCATGTATGTGGGACAGTCAGCTTAAGACATGGCTGTTTCCTCTCTCTCCAGCCCAGGGGATAGTTTATGCCCCTGTCCCTATTCCCTGCTCTTCATTCATTCATGCATTTTCTTGTATTTGAGACTTCCACAGTTCAGCTGCATCAGTCAGGACAGGCTGGGTTGTGCTGCAGTAACAAACAACCCCACAATCTCAGCAGCCCAATGCAACAAAGGCTTATTACTCACTGGTGTTTCTGGTCTATTGTGGGTCAGCCAAGAGCTCTGCTCCATATCCTCCTTGTGACCCAGGCTGGTGGGGCAGCATCTCTGGAGTGTTGCCAGCCAGTCTCTTTGGCATTGGAAAGAGAGAAAGTGGCAAAGCAGCAGTGAATCTTAAAGCTCCTACATGGATACAGGGCCTGTCCCTGCCACTCATTTTTATCAGCTCTAGCAGGTCACTTGACCATGCCTGGCTTCCAAGGGGGGTGGGAAGTGCAATATTTCCATGTGTCTGGAAGGAGAGAGGGAGAGGAATATACGTGGATGGCCCTGCTGCCTGCCACAGGGCCACAGAGATGAGCCGACTCCCAGTCCTGCCATGGGCTGGGCTTGGGAATGAGGGATAAGAATGCCAGGGGTAACTCCTGTCCTTGCCTTATGCCAACTGCCCCGTCAAAATGTAATGCAACCAAATCCAGACAGGTAGTCCACCACCTGCCTTCCTAATCCAGGAAAGTACGATTCAGCCTTGTTCTCCTTAAATGACTGGATAATAGAACATACCTCCAAGGGGATTCTTGTGACAGTAAATGAATTGGTACATGTAAAGCCTTAGAACAGGATCTGGCAATGCTCAAAAGTATCTGTGATGATGAGTATGGCCGTGATGAAGATGAAAATGAATCTAGTGTTTTCTCACCTGTTCAGATCATCTGGCCTTCCTCTCCCCTCATCTGACCCTGTACTGTGGTGAGGCTTACCCAGTGGTGAATGTTTAACAACTGGCCCTGCAGGAGAAAACTCACAGTGCTTGCTCATGGCTGTGGTGTAAATATTTTCCCTCTCCCACCATGGTGATTTCAACCTACCAACATGATCTGAGCATGGAACTGGGTGCGGTGGGAGCGAGCAGTCTCCATGAGCTGGTATGAACTGTCCTGGCCGCCGCTGGGCCTACCCACAGCTCCTTTAACTCCCACGAACCCCACCCCCTCCAGCAAAATGAAACACAACTGCCCTAACCCTTTGAAAAAATTAAAAACATTAAAAAAATTTTTTTATTTTGGTATCATTAATGTACAATCACTTGAACAACATTATGGTTACTAGACCCCCTATTATCAAGTCCCCCCTACATACCCCACTACAGTCACTGTCCATCAGCGTAGTAAGATGCTGTAGAATCATTACTTGTCTTCTCTATAAATACTGCCTTCCTCGTATCCCCCACCGCTGCATTACGTGTGCTAATCGTAATGCCCCTTTTCCCCCTTGTCCCTCCCTTCCCACCCATCCTCCCCAGTCCCTTTCCTTTGGTAACTGGTAGTCCATTCTTGGGTTCTGTGAGTCTGCTGCTGTTTTGTTCCTTCAGTTTTTCCTTTGTTCTTATACTCCACAGATGAGTGAAATCATTTGATACTTGTCTTTCTCCACCTGGTGTATTTCACTGAGCATAATACCCTCTAGCTCCATCCATGTTGTTGCAAATGGTAGGATTTGTTTTCTTCTTATGGCTGAATAATATTCCATTGTGTATATGTACCACATCTTCTTTATCCATTCATCTACTGATGGACACTTAGGTTGCTTCCATTTCTTGGCTATTGTAAATAGTGCTGTGGTAAACATAGGGGTGCATCTGTCTTTTTGAAACTGGGCTGCTGCATTCTTAGGGTAAATTCCTAGGAGTGGGATTCCTGGGTCAGATGGTATTTCTATTTTGAGTTTTTTGAGGAACCTCCATACTGCTTTCCACAATGGTTGAACTAGTTTACATTTCCACCAGCCGTGTAGGAGGGTTCCCCTTTCTCCACATCCTCGCCAACATTTGTTGTTGTTTGTGTTTTGGATGTTGGCCATCCTCACTGGTGTGAGGTGATATCTCATTGTGGTTTTAATCTGCATTTCTCTGATGACCAGCTATGTGGAGCATCTTTTCATGTGCCTGTTGGCTATCTAAATTTCTTCTTTAGAAAAGTTTCTATTCAGCTCCACTGCCCATTTTATAATTGGCTTATTTACTTTTTGTTTGTTAAGGTGCGTGAGTTCTTTATATATTTTGGATGTCAACCCCTTATCAGATACATCATTTATGAATATATTCTCCCATACTGTAGGCTGTCTTTTAGTTCTACTGATGGCGTCCTTTGCTGTACAGAAGCTTTTTAGTTTGATATAGTCCCACTTGTTCATTTTTGCTTTTGTTTCCCTTGCCTGGGGAGACATGTTCATGAAGTTGCTCATGTTTATGTCCAAGAGATTTTGCCTATGTTTTTTCCTAAGAGTTTTATGGTTTCATGACTTACATTCAGGTCTTTGATCCAAAAATTACAAACATTTAAAAAATCGAGGTTGCCTTAAAATTTTAACAGCAAAAAGGCTGTTTCCAATGTATTGCATCAACAGTTAAAAAAAAAAAACTTGAGCAAGAGAAATAATGGAAATAGCAGCCTGCTCGGTATCAGTACAACATGCCAATCTAAAAAGAAGGCCTTGTGAGCAGCAAAGGGATGATAGCACGGAGATAAAGCAGGATGTGCTCTTGTTGGTACCCAGGGCCTAAACAGACTGGCTGCATTTCCCTTTCTGGATGGCAGCCAAAGGTGCATACGCTCTGATCACAGCCTTCCAGAACTTTCTCTCAAGTGGGATGTCAGGACATCTGACCTCTAGGAGGTCAACCAGGTCCCTCCTTCTTAAATGGACAGATGGTACTTGACCTTGCTGGCTTGACTCTTTAAAAAAAAAAATCTATGAAGAGATATCAAATAAATCTATACAGATTAACATGTGCCAAAGCAGGAAAAGTCCATTTTTGCTCCTTTGCTAGATCACAGAGGGTGTGAGGAGCTTTTGCTGCAAAGGGTTGCTTTGGGCCTGGAAAAGGGATTTCATACCTTGTCCGGAGGCTCTACACGCCCTCCACAAAACATGCTGATTAATGTTGGCTTCGGTCCTGCTTCTGGAAGCATGACTTACCAGCTCTGTATTTCAGTGTGATGGCCCTGAACTCGTGGGTGATCAATGACATTGCAATCACATAGATTACTGTCATATACACGTGGCATAACTGTCAGTTGCAGGAGGCCGGACTTTTGCACATACGCTTACCAATATAGGTAACTTGGAGTGACAAGCTGTGTGTTTTTCCTGTGACGAAATTCTGTCAGCCTATTGAAATACAAACGTATATTTTCACTGTAAGAATGAGATGCTGCAACCATCCTTTAATTGTAAAAGTGATTCACTTTAGGTACAAAACAGTCATGAAGAAATCCCTAATAGTTGCATGCACGCCGGAACGTTAAGGGAGAATGCTTGGAGGGACCTTTAGAAAGACTGTGACTTCCTTTTTGAGTGAACAAACATCTATAAAAACTTAACTGAGAATGCGCGCTGGAATAACAGATGTTAGGCTCTCTCTTAATTCTCACCTTGGTGGAATATTTTGGTGTATCTTTAAGACTTTAAAAGAAAATTCCTGTTTTGGAATTCTTCACCTCTCAGGAGGGTGGCATGAAAGCAGCATGTCAACCTTGCTCCCTCAAAATCGCCCAAGAAAACTCTGAATTGCCCACATCTTTGATTCCTTAGTTCTAATCAAGACATAATGAAAAATATAAATAGTAGGATGACAGGAAGACAGAATTAAAGAAAAATAAGGGATCTGAACACATTTGTTCTCACCAGTCCAGTTCAACATACAGACTTTCAGAGAAGGCTTTCAGAAAGAGCTGTCTTCAAAATGCACTTCCCACGGAGGTAACGCTCGCCCGGTGTGTTTGGGTAGCCAGCACGGGCCGCCACCTTCCACTCTCAGCCCTCTGGAAGACCAGTCATCTGTGGTCCTGGTGTCTGTCTCAAGAGCCCTCGGCCTACCCTGAGCAGACCTTCCTCTCCTCCGGGGCTGGGCTGTTCATTTACAGATGGTCAACCCTGTGGCAACAAGCCCAGAACGCATCCAAGGGCCCTGACAGACAGGTCAGAGAACCAAACCCAGAATCCTCTTGGTTCCCAAGCCAGGCAGCACTTCCTGGCTGTTCTAGTCACACTCCCTTTGGCCCAGGGTGGAGAGCGGGACGGGAGCGCGGCCGCAGCAAGCAGACAAAGAGCGGCTTCTGATACCTGCTTTGAGGTGGGGATCGTTGTGGTCGGGGTGGTGGTGGCGATGTGGGTGGTGGCCAGCGTGTGTGGGGGGGTGGTGACACTGTTGGCGATGGTGCTGGTGGTTCCATGGGTTGTGGGCTCAACACAGACTTTTTATCTCTAACTCAGATTCATTCTCTCATGTATGAAGACTTGCATTTTTAAGTCTGAGCTCTGGAATGTCCCAAATGTACGATACACAGTAGAAGAAAAGAGCAGACCAGCAGCTCAATCTTACTGGCAAACAACGGAGAAAGCACTGAATCAAATTGTGTCAATAGCAGTGAGATTTGGAGCATTCAGTGATTTCTCTCCTCCAGGAGTGAGGCAGAAACTGACGCTGCCACCCACACGCTGTGTGGCTCTGGACAAGCGTCTTCACCTCTCTGAGCCCAGTCCATCTTGAAATCAGAGCTGGCAGACAGCACAACCTGGCGGAGAAATATCACCAGGGAAGTGGGCTGAGTGCTAATCCTTCCCTCCATCATCATCTTTGTCAGCTGGAAAAAAAAAATGGGGATAACCTACGACAGCAGGAAACACTATCCTAGATTATGAGTGGCCACTCATTACAGAGTCAGGAAATCAATTTAAGGAGAGCTGATCTGCATTTAAAAATAGGAATAGAGTAGGGAAAAAAAATAACACGTAGTATCGGGTGGTATTTTGTGCCACTGTGTTGATGTGAAATGATTTCCTACTGTGTATAATGGTCAGAAACGTTTGGAAGCCACTGGCAGTCAGCCCACACTTTGCTCATTGATTTCCAGACAACTGCCCATTATTAACGCACGCTGGTAGCAACTTCTCGCCAGAAGCGGTTGGAGGCCTCCGCGTACAGAAGCAAAAATGTCTCCCGGCGGCGCTGTCTTGGTAGAACTCCGCCGCCAGGTGGCGCCCGTGCCCCGCGGTGAGCGGTTCCCTCGGTCCTCAACCTGGCTCTCGAGATGCTGGTTACTGGGCGTGGAAGCCCGGCCCGCCACCTTCCCAGCTCCCCGAACAGAGCGCGGCCCCAGGGCTCGGGCGGTCCGAAGGGATGCCGCCATCCTGAGACCTGTTCATCCCTTCATTCCGCAGTGCTCATTAGAGGCCACTGCGCTAGACAACGTCCCGCTCCCGGAGCTCACGTCCGGGGAGGGGAGGACGGACAAGACCCCAAATTCACAACCCTGCCCGTACTGGAAGGCCTCCCCGCCTGGGGCTTACGAGCCAAGTATCTGCCGCCGGACAGCCCAAAGGGAATCCCGTCTGGCCCTGGCGGGCTGTGTGACCTCCAGCAGCTTGCATAGCCTCTCTGTGCCTCAGTTTCCTCCACTATAAAATGAGCACATAGCATCTACTTCATAGGGTTTAGAGCATTAAATGAGTTAACATTTGTAAAGCACTTCGAAAGGGCCTGGTATGTTTTGTTAAGCCAATTGTTAAGAATGTTCATTTTACCGGACCTGGGACTCAACTCCCAACCCCTCCCCTCCAGGTTGAGTCCTGGGATTCTGACTCCCAATCGGGGCCCCTTGGGGGTTCGAATGGACCCAGCTCCCTTTGAAGGGTTTGGGTGGTGTGGAGGGGCCTGAACGCGCCGTCCAGGAAAAAGGTGTGAGCTTGGGAAACCACAAGCGACGGGGCAGTGGGAGGAAGGGCCGAGCCGGAGCCTTTCACCCACAGGCAGGGTCCCTTGCTCCCATGTCTTCCTCAAAACACCCAAAGGAGCCTTAGGGCCCCATGAATCCGTGGGCACCCAAAAGGTCTGTGACATCTCTTTTTCTCTCCTTTCCCCTTTCTCCCTCCTTTCGTTCCTTCAACAGGTTCATTAAGCATAATGTACAGACTTTAAAAGCCTCCCTTTGTCAGTGTATAATTCAACCATCTCTCCTAAGCTTACAGAGCGCTATGCGGCCTTCACCACAGTCCCGTTTTAGATGGTTGTCACCACCCCCCACCCAAGTTCCCCTCTGGCCAACTTGCAGTTTCCTGTCCCACCTCCAGCTGCTCGGCTGTCTCGACAAATGTGCTTTTTCTGGAAATTCTATAAAATACCTTTCTACTGGACGTATGTGGACGGTACAACCCAGCAATTCTGCTTTGAGTGTCTCTTACCACCAGGAGACCTATCACATTGGTTTTAGCAGCCACGTTAGTAATATTTACAGTGAGATACACAACAGGGGCCTCTTAAACGAATTTAACTTAAACAAATAACCTACAAGACAGTGAAAATGAAAGAACGAATTCGCAGGCAACCCGACTCATCTTTCTCTGGGAGAAGCAGGACACAGAGAAATGCTCACTGTGATACCAGCTTCCTGAGGTGGGGCAGGGACATGGGACACGCGTCATGATTCAGTTTTCCTGCCTAGGATGAAAAATGCCAAGAGATAAATAGTATAAGTAAGAACAGGTGGGACCCCTTCTTAAGGCTAAGACTCCATTTTAAAAACCAGGGAGTTAGGAGGTAAGATTCCTAATGTATTATATGGTAATCAGCCAATAACCTTAAGGCGGGACACTAGTCCTAAATTCTATGTCCCCATTGTTCGAGGGTAACCACTATCTTGGAGAAGAACAGGATCAAGAAATTCTTTGTGCTAAGTTTATCTTACAGAGTATCTGGAGAACAGACTATAGGTGGTGATACAATGTCTCTCACAGGAGACAGACATCACGAGGCCGTAAGTCAAGCCTACACCCAACAACCCCGCCCATCCTGCCCTTTGTCCCATTTTTGAAATCCTTCAAAGACGGAACCCTAAGTCTCTAAGCATGCCTCTCCTCTGTGAGGCTGCCTGCCCGCCTTTCTTTGGGTGCGTACTTTTCTCTTTAAATAAAGACTTGTCTCTGCTCCACTTGCTGCATTTTGTCTCTGCCCTCTTCAGGGGCATCTTTATTTTGCTATTTCATTCAATTTTCTAGACTTTAAGCACAAGTCTTGTCTCTCTCTGTTCTACTTCAGACAAGCAGGGCGGGGCTGCTGAGAGCTCTGATGCGGGCTTCCAAGTGCGCGCTGCCTGGGTGACCGGACAGGACTGCGGCTCTGCGACCATGTCCTGTCTACGCCTTTGGGAAGTTCTCAGAACACGATCCCACTCCACCCGGTGCTCTGCAGCTCCCCCAAATCCTGGGGTGGTAGGGGCTTAGTTCCCATGCCCTGCAGACTCAAGTGGACACTGGACGCTAGGGGACCCTGGCTTCAGGAATTGGCAAGGGATGTGCCCCATGCCAGGCAGGAGTTCAATGGGTTTCCCTTTCCTCCCTGCTTTTCTTTGCTCTCTACCTCCTGCCCGGCTGCCGACATTTGCTTCTACTCTTGCTTTAATGAATTCCTTCCTTACCTACACTCGTCTGACCTATCCGAGAATTCTCTCCTCTTCAGAGTCAAGAACCCTCCCCTGTCCAGGTTTAGGTTTCACCCAGCAGGCAGGGGAAGACGTCCCCAGATGCAGCTGCCTGGCAACAATATGTAGCCTAAAAATCAGAAAAACGAGATAATATGGTACTTGGGGTTTTATGCATAGCAATAAACATAAGAAAGCAAGAGAATGAATGATAAAAATGTAAGACAGAGGCTTCCTCTTGGAAATGTTTGGGGGGTGCCACCCGTAGGTATAAACAAGAATCACCCGGCATTTAATGATGAACCCTTTATGGGCCTGGATGGTGGGTGTGCGACCACTTCATTGATTTCTAACCGTACATATACATGTTCATATACTTTTGGATGGCCCTATTTCCCAATTTTTAAAAAGTTAGAAGAAAAATAAAAAATCAAGATAAAGCTGTGTGTTTAGATATGTCTTCTCTACAAGGAAGCTTGCTTTATTCTTTCCTTTAGACCTGGGGTCAGTGAATTATGAACAGTGAGCTAATAACAGTTTTCCTTTTTTAAATGGTTGGGACAAAAATAATCAAAAGAATATCTCGTGATAGGTGGGAATTATATGAAATTTAAATTTCGGTGTCTATACATACATTCCGTTGGAACGCAGCCGCATGCACCTGTTGGCATGCATTGGCTGTCAGGGCAGAGTTGGCCAGTGGAAACAGACACTGTGTGGCCCACAAAGCCTAAAATATTTACTCTTTGGTCATTAATAGAAAAAGTTTGCTGACCCAGTCTACGCCCAGAGTGTACCACAGTCTATGACATAAAGGAGAAACTCAGGAAAATGCATCCGATTGATAATAGCATTGTCTCAAAAGCCAGAATAATTTAGGGTGGAAGGTTTTCTTCTGGTCCGTCAATAAACTTGATATTTCACATATGTACTGTGGTACACAGAAGAATGTCCCCCCAAAATATTCACATCATAGTATCCAGAGCTTGTGGATGTTACCTTACATGAAAAAACGGTATTAAGGTCGCTAATCAGCTGATCTTGCGATGGCGGGTGATCCTGGATTATCCAGGTGGGCCCAGTGTGGTCACAGGCGTCATAAGGATAAATGAAGAGGAAGGACAGAAAAGTGAGGGTCAGAGGGATGTGATATGGGAAGGACTCAACCACTGGGGCTGGTTTTGAAGAAGGAGGAAGGGGGCCATGAGCCAAGGAAGGCAAGTGGCGTCCAGAAGCTGGAAAAGGCAAAAATATGGATTTTCCCCCTTGAGCCTCCAGTAAAGAACACAGCCACGTGGACACCTCTATTTTGGCCCAGTTGTTCCCATTTGGGACTTCTGACTGTCAGAAACGTTAATACATTTGTGTTGTTTAAAGCCACTATGTTTATGGTAATTTGTTACATCAGCAACAAGATACTAATACATGTACTGGACCCTGAACTACACACTGAAAACACCTATTGCTTTGAAACTCAAAAGAAGCTGTTTAACACCAGCAAGTTTCCTTACATTCTGCGCTTCAGTTTCCTCATTTATAAAAAAGATGTTAAAACTATTTTTCCATGGAGTGGTAGTGAGTAATAAATGAAGCGATATATGTAAAGACTGATATACATAACGACTTGCTCATAATAAGGGGCACATAAATTTTCCCCTTATCATATGAGTGAATAAAAAAACACATTGCTGATAGAAAAGATGGTTAAAACACAAACTAGAAAGAAAACTCACCTGTAAGATAGAAAGTACCCCAATTTCTATGCATCTAATAACATTGTCTCCAAATATATGAAGCAAGAATTGACAAAACTATGACTTTGATAATCCACTTCCAGAGTGGGATATTTTGTTATAAACTTGCTCAGTAAAAGATAGATCAAGAATAAAAAATTTTGTAGTAAGAGATTGTAAAACATTCTGAAATATTTCACCCATTCAAACATATCCTGAACCCTGAGGCCACCCAACACCAAAGAAATACACAGTGTTTTGAAACACAGAAACAACTACCAAAAAAAAAACTAGCCACACTCTGGGTTTATCCTTTAGCACTTCACTCTGAGTTAAAAATATTTCCCTTAAATGTTTGTTGTGTTATTGGGACCATGACCTTCTTTCCAATGATCTTAAAGCTGCTTGTGCTAACTCAGTGAATTCCACCCAATTTCCAGAGAGCAACAAGGAAAGAGAGCAAAGGAAATGTGGTTGAGAGAAAACGAGTGATAAACCCTCTTCCAGGAATTCAAGCCCTCCCAACTGCCTAGGGTTGTGAACCATGAGAAAACATCATAAATGTATTTAAAAACATTAAACAGTGATAATTCTGGAGAAACAAATCTATGTACTCTTTTTAATAAAGATGATAGAAGAGGATATGAACAGACACTTCTCCAAAGGAGAAATTCAGATGGCCAACAGGCACATGAAAAAATGCTTCACATCGCTAATTATCAGGGAAGTGCAAATTAAAACCACAATGAGATATCCCCTCACACCAGTGAGGATGGCCAACATAGAAAAGAGTAGGAACAACGAATGTTGGGGAGGATGCAGAGAAAGGGGAACCCTCCTACACTGCTGGTGGGAATGTAAACTAGTTCAACCATTGTGGGAAGCAAATGGAGAACCATTTCCACAATGGTTCCTCAAAAAATCTAAAAATAGAAATACCATTTGACCCAGGACTTCCACTTCGAAGAATTTACCCTAAGAATGCAGGATCCCAGTTTCAAAAAGACATATGCACCCCTATGTTTATCGCAGCACTATTTACAATAGCCAAGAAGTAGAAGCAACCTAAGTGTCCATCAGTAGATGAATGGATAAAGAAGAGATGGTACATATACACAATGGAATACTATTCAGCCATAAGAAGAAAACAAATCCTACCATTTGCAACAACATGGATGGAGCTAGAGGGTATTATGCTCAGGGAAATAAGCCAGGCAGAGAAAGACAAGCACCAAATGATTTCACTCATCTGTGGAATATAAAAACAGAGCAAAAACTGAAGGAACAAAACAGCAGCAGACTCACAGAACCCAAGAATGGACTAACAGTTACCAAAGGGAAAGGGTCTGGGGAGGGTGGGTGGGAAGGGAGGGATAAGGGGGAAAAGGGGCATCACGATTAGCAGACATAATGTGGGGGGGGGGTCATGGGGAAGGCAGTATAGCACAGAGAAGACAAGTAGTGACTCTATAGCATCTTACTATGCTGGATGGACAGTGACTGTAATGGGGTATGTGGTGGGGGCTTGATATGGGGGGAATCTAGTAACCACAATGTTGCTCATTGTATATTAATGATACCAAAAAAAAAAGATGCTAGAAGAATAGGTACATCTGGGTAATTGACACATGGAAATTTAAAGTCAGAACAAGTACCCCATATCCCATATCAGTGTCACAAAGACCACAAACGCTGACCCTAATGCAGTCAAATCATGAAAAATAACAACAACCAGACAAAAATATTACCACAGAGCATATTAATCCTGAATCTTAATTAAACACAGCTCAGATAGGGCTTCACATTGGCAAGACCCTATGTGTGTAAGTGAACTGTAATGAAGCTACTGCCTGTCAAATGCATATGGCACAGCTGAAAGGGCACAGAGGGTATACATCATCTTACAGGATTTTATTAGAAAAGAAAAACTTGAAAATAATGAATTTTGTTTCCAAAAAGAGGATGAGACAATGATCACCGCAGCAATCATAACATTTACCATGTTTCCTATCTACTGTGCACTCATTTGTGCCCTGTAAGGGAAGAGCTGTGTTAAAGGCTTCCTCATATCTATTGTGATCATAGTCTCTGCTCCAGAGTGTGGTCTCATGTGTAACTTAGGGATGAATGTCTAAAGGGGTCTTTCCCCACATTCCTTACTCTGATAAGTTGTCTCTGCAACATGGGTTCTTAGGATCTACATTGAGACAATGAAGGCTTTTCTACATTCCTTGTTTGTAGGGTTTCCCTCCAGTGTGAGGACAATTGTCCATTAAAGGTGAATGAAGATCAAAAGCTTTCCATAGCCTTACCTTCACAGGATTTCTTTGAATGTGAAATGTGTGGATTCTCACATTTCTGTAAAATACAAAAATCCAGAAAAACCCTATACACTTCATCTCACTGAGCTCCTTTCCAACATGTCCTTCTCACTGACAGCATTTTGAGAACACTAATGAAGCTTTTCCCACATTCTATTCATGCACAGGGCTTCTCTCAATGATGAGTCTTTAGATGATATTTAAGTCCGGAAGAATTGACGTAGGCTTTCCCACACTTGCATTTATAGGGTTTCTCTCCAGTGTGAACCCTTGTATGTTCAGTAAGTTTTGAGGACTTACTGAAGGCTTTCCCACATTCCTTACATTCATTGGATTTCTCTGCAAAGTGATTTCTCAAGTGTTTATGAAGATGTAAGGAATATCTAAAGGCTTTCCCACATTTCTCGCATTCATAGGGTTTCTCTCCAGTGTGAATTTTCATGTGTCTCATGAGGAATGACTGGTAAACAAAAGTTTTCCTACAATTGTGACATTGATAGCTTTTCTGGCCCATCCTAGTTCTCCCGTGTGGACGAGAATTTGGAATGTGGGCAAAGGCTGTCTCACTTTGATTATTCTCATTATTTGCCTCTGCTGCATAGGACGGCATCTGTACAGGATGGATCAAGCTATTTCCTAAGGCCATTTCACACCAATTAGACTCTTGAGTTTTCTCTTTAGCACGAGTCTTATATGCCCTAAGGGAAATGTCTTCACGGAAGGCTTTTCCCAATGGATCCCATTCCTGAATGTTCGCCCCCATGTAAATTTCACTACGTATACGAAGCACATGATTTGGATCGTCAACCCACATTGTCTTTGATTTTGCCTCTGTTTGACTTCTCCTACACGGAATCCGCTCAATGCTCTGCGACAAGGCTCTATCATATATGTTGTCTTTGTAGATTTTCCTATTAGTTAAGACAGGATTTTGTTTCAAAACATTTGAGCCACATATTTGGATATATTTTCTTGCGTAATCTCCCCATGAAGGCACACGCTTTGAGCTAGGTTTAGAATTGTCCCTCATTTCATGATGTTCACAGTCTCCGACCAGAGGCTCTCCTTTCTCATGGGCAGCTGCAACTGGCTTCCATTTTTGCCCCCTTTGCTTGGGCCTCTCCCCTCTTTTGTGGCATTTCTGGTCTTCCCCTAAGGTGGAGGGCCAGGAACTGTTGCTCATGAGACACACTCTATTTGCTTCATAAAGTGTTTTTTTAGTGAGAATGTCCTGCTGAGGGGTGGAGTCTTTGGTTTCATCTTGAGTCACCCAATCTGAAAAAAAGGGGCATAAAAGTTAAGTTCTTTGTTGAAGGTAAAGATGGTTTGGAGATGATAAAACAGGCAGATGTCCATGTCATTTCTTTTCAAATGTTCATTCGACATATAGGAGGAAAGTGTGAAAGGGAAGAAAGCAAGAGTAAGCAAGCAGAGGGAGACATGAGGGATTTGGGCTGTCAGGAGTTTGACTGGTAAGGATGGGAATTCAGGGTAGACGGCAAGCTGCTAAGAAAAGGTTCTCTGGAGATCAAGGGTTTACCAGGAATGCCAAGTGGAAGAGAACTGGACGAAGGGTCCATTATGGACTACATTGTTTTATTCCCTTCTCTGCAGACCCTGGCAATCACTAATCTGCCTTCTGTCCCTGTATATTTATCTATTCTAGATAAATCACATAAATGGAATCATACAATATATATGTGGCCTTTCATGTCTGTCTTCTTTCACTAATGCTTTCGAGGTTCATCCATGTAGCAACATGTGTCAGAACTTTTCTCCTTTTTATGGCTATATAATATTCCATTGTATGTATGGACAGAGCACATTTTGTATTTTCATTCATCCCTCAGTGGACATTTGTTTTCTTACCACCTTCTGGCTGCTGTGAATAATGCTGCTATGAAACCTGTACATGTATCTGTTTGAATGCCTGTTTTCAACTCCTTTAGGTAGATACCTAGGAGTGGAATTTCTGGGTCAAATGGTAATTCTGTGTTAACTTTTTGAAGAGTTTTTGAAGAACTTTTTGAAGAGTTTTGAAGAACTTTTTGAAGAGTAAGCTGTTTTCCACAGTGGGTGAAGTGCATTCTTAATTAACATTTCCCCGTTGCTTGTAAAATCCTTCCTCATAAGTATTCATATTTGCCTGGTACTCAGGTGCACAAGTGCCCAGGGAAAATCCCCCCGGCGCTAGTCCCAGACCCATATCTTGCTCCAAATGGGAGATTAGATCCGCTTGCCTAGGTGAGATCTGGCCCCTGGGCAATGACAGAGGGCACGAGGTAAGGAAGCCAGGACTTTCCACGACACGGGAGCAGGCTTGGCTCACAGTATGAGTACAGAGCAGCAAGACAGCCCTCCATGTTCCTCACGAATGCACTAAAACTGTACCCCATGTCCACCCATCGAAGGATCCCAAGGGCTGTTAATCACAAAGAGAATAAAAATGTAATGCAGTGGACAGATTTCTGGTTTCATGGGGAAACCCCTTGCCCACCACTTGGGGCAGCGGCTGTGTCCCGGGTATGTACAAACCCATTCCCATTTCTCAGCACACCTCGTGGAACACAGGCAGTTCCCGCCCAGTGTCCCTCCCAACCAGGACTAGGCAGGAAGGCAGCACCCTCACCTATGGAGGCCAGGTTCCTGCAGTTCTCCAGCATCACATCTCTGTAGAGATTCCTCTGCTCGGGGTCCAGCAGGGCCCACTCCTCCCTGGTGAAGTTCACGGCCACATCTGTGAAGGTTACTGAGTCCTAAAACAAACACAACCAGTTTGGTTCAGTGGGGTGCTAGTATCAGTTGAATTGTGTCCCCTCCCAAAGATATACCAAAGTCCTAAGCCCTATGACCTGGTGTGGGACTAGGGCCTTTGAAGGTGCAAAAGAGTCCGGATAAAGTCATACTGGAGAAGGATGAGTCCTAAACCAGCCGGTGTTCTTGTCAAAAGGGGAAATCTGGACACAAACACACAGAAGGAAGACTGGCCCGAGAGATGTATGTGGAGGTTGGAGTGATGTGTCTACAAGCCAAGGAGAGGCCATCAAAAGTTGTATATACAATTGCCCCACCTTATATAATTTGAAGGCAAATTAGACACAATTTACCAAAATTTTTTATGCATTCATCCCTTGATCGGGCATTCACACAGGGGCACCATACTCCAAAAATACCCTAGCCGAAAAGCCAAGTGATACATGCACATAATTATTTACTGAAGATTATTTACAACCAGAGAGATTGGAAACTACCCCAAATATTCAGTCATGGGAATTGCTTAAAAAACTGTGATGGCCTTATCATAATAATGAAGAGCTGTACAGCCTGCGATAAGAATGAGTAAGGTCTCTTCTACACAGAAGTGAAGTAATAGCACGTGGTCTCCAAGTTATAGTTTATATTTTAAGTAAAAACGAAAAAAAAAAAAAGGCAGGGCAATGTATCACAAACCACAGACTTATCGGTAAGGAACGGGGCGGAGGAGGAGGGACAGAAATAAGATACCTAAATATAACCTCATTATCTAGATTTTAATGTGGAACTATATGGAAAACCATACTGAATGTTTACACATTCAAGAATAAGAAAATCGTGAAAATGGAAAAGCTGAAATAAATGAAGCGAAGGGTGTATCGAGCTGGCACGTTAACCACTTGAAGGAAACACTTAAGCTGAGGGGCTCTACAACCTTCATGTACCATATCCTATTTTCCAAAAATAAAAAAGGTCATCACACCACCTCTCACCCGGTGGCTGTACTGCTAAAATACTGGCGTTGCCCTTGAACAAATATTTTATATGTATTGCTGGATTGGGCAAAGGGTTGTGTTAATGTTGTTGGGAAGGAAGGTTTTTAGTCTAGGAAAAGTCAAGTATAAACATTTTTTTTTTAACCAAAAAAAAGAAAAAGGTCAGCTTTATGATAAAATAGCAGCGCGAACCTACACACGCTTCCCCAGCCAGGCTGTGCAGAGAAAAGGCTTGGAAGAATTCACAGGCAGGAAGCAATGAGAAACGCTACTTCAGGCACAGGAAATACAAATTGTTGAGTCTGAGCTATCTTGTGGTCCAGAAGGCAGAAAAGCCATCCCAGGATATGTTCAGAGGGTGTAGAGGCCAGCGGCAGGGGGCTTCCAATGGCCCAGTTTAGCATGTTCTGAACCCTAAAACTGCAACTGACCGAAACACACCGAATACTAAAAATACCGGCGCTCGTAAAGGATTCCCAAAGGAAAACCCTAAGGGGGGGAAAAACAAAGAGCCTTTCTGGTCACTGGAGCATTTCTCAATTCCTTATTTAGAAACTTGGTTAATAACAAGAAAGAATTAAGCCCTAACCGTTGACGACAGAAAACGTTACAGAATTCCAGCTAAAGCCTTGGGAGAAATGATTGCACGGAAAAGCCGTCATTCTGCAACCCTAATGAAATAACCGATGACAAGCATAGAGGCCAAGACACCGAGGTGCACACAGGAAGGGGTCGTGCGCATGTGCAGGCTATGAACGCGCCACTTCGCTGGTTACTGCTGGATGATCACGGCTCTGGGACCCCGGCAGCTTGTTGCTTCACCCACACTGGGGCAAGCGGCCATTATGGTTACATTGATGGGATGCGGGACGAAGCACATGCCACCTGAGATGTGCCATCACAAAAATGCGCACTTCCATCGAATCACACCCTTGGGTTCCGCTGTCAACCACACGAGGAGGAGGTCTCACAGATCCACCGCGGGGTCCTCCTAACCACACTAACCTGGTGACTGCCAAGGTCACCCACAAAGGGCGCTGAGTTCAAGGCAGATGATGAGACCCAAAGGAGAAACGCCTCAAGAACCGTGCTTGCACCCTGCCAAAAAGAAATGGACTCTAAAAGATATTTTTGGTGGAAACTAGTGAAAGTCACACTCTGACCAGGCTTTAAAGGCATTAGGAGTTATTTTTTCTCTCTTTTTTTTTCCCTAGGCTTGACATTTGGTGTCCTGGATGCCCTGATTTCCAGTGATGCATGATTTTTTTTATTTAGACAATTTCATATTGTGCTTTTTACATTTTGTATTTGTACGACACGGCATTTTGCATTTTTAAAAAACTTTCCAAAATATGAAACATTTCAGAATAGATGCTAAAAATATATGTACCTTAAATATGCATTTAAACATATAATATGTTTATACAAAGTCATGATATCAAGAATGGGTATATATGTTAATGTATTTAATATCTTCATAAGCATAACTAAAGGATGCGTTTTTTATATATAAAGTTAATATATAAATTATATACTTATGTGTTACATATCAATATATTAATATATCAATATGCTGTTAATATTTATTAATGTTTATTTATATAACAAATATTTTAGCTTATTACTTATACGTATATAATTTTTATATATGATAATTTCATACATTAAACTGTTGTTCGAGTATAAATTGTACGACCACTTTATGAAAAACCTTTTTTTTTTTTTACAGAAAATCTGAGATCCTCAAACCTGCTACTCACAATTCTATTCCAAGATACAGTTGTGGGACCGCCTTTCAGAACTTAACAAGCATAGGAATTACCTGAGGATCTTGTCAAATGCAGAACTGACTGGTTAAGTCGGGGAAGGAGCCTGAGTAGAAATTTCTAACCAGCTCCCAGTCGATGCGCATTTTGCTGGAGTGCGGACGGCACTTTGACCAGCCAAGTCGTAGAGAAAGCTCTTCCACAGGAAAAGCAGGAAGGACACCTGGACAAAAACCATCAGGGCATCTCTAACCAGCAACAAAGGTGGGAACAGCTCCAACATCCCTGAGCAGCAAAGGGGGAGATTGAATGAGACATGTGGCAGCAACCTGAGAATTGCATTGTGGGAAGTTGTTTTCAGGGGCAAAACACTGAGGCGTAAGGGGCAGGGGAGCTGAGCCATGATATATAAAAGCATCTCTCACATGGTTCAGCAAACAAAAGCACGTACGAATATTTGTAAACACACATAAATCAAACCAGGTAAAAAAAAAGTGTGATATACACGTGTTCACATACATGCAGCAAATAAACCGAAATATAAAGCCCGGCGGAGAAAGACGAGGATCAGATGATGTCACTCATCTGTGGAGTATAAGAGCAAAGCAAAAACTGAAGGAACAAAACAGCAGCAGACTCACAGAACCCAAGAACGGACTAACAGTTACCAAAGGGAAAGGGACTGGGGAGGATGGGTGGGAAGGGAGGGATAAAGGGGAAAAAGGGGCATTACGATTAGCAGACATAATGTAGGGTCGGGGGGGTCATGGGGAAGGCAGTATAGCACAGAGAAGACAAGTAGTGATTCTATAACATCTTACTACGCTGATGGACAGTGACTGTAATGGGGTACGTGGTGGGGACTTGATAATAGGGGGAGTCTAGTAACCATAATGTTGCTCATGTAATTGTACATTAATAATAGCAAAATAAATAAATAAATAAATAAAAACTTAAAATATATATATAAAAATGTTCAAGTCTTTGTGGTTCCGTGGGTATTAATTTTACTATTTTTATTGCAAATTCACTGCAGGCCTGAAAGTGCTTAAAATACATTTTTGAGGAGAAAAGAGGGAAAATCAAGAGACTAACTAATAGAAAATTCAAGCCGGTGATTAACTCTGGGAGGAAGCTGGGAGATGGGTTCAGGGAGAGTTCACGTGCCTCTAACCCACAACAGTAGCCGATTTCTTAATCTGAGGACCTACATATTTATTACACTGTTTTAAAAATGCTACCTCTAAGTTTTACATATTCTTGTCTTTATGAAATTTTTCATAAAGTCAAGTCACATATCAAAGTTTAATTTTATTATATTTATTCTGCCATGTAATCTACAGACAATCCATTCTTGGTTTTGAAAAGCTTAGTAATACAAAAGAGCTTTCTAAACACTCATGTTAAATTAGGGAACTTGTCAAACATACACAATATGTGGAGAAATAAAAGCAAGCCTCGCTAACCCTTCACCCAGCTTCCACACATCGTCTCTCATTTGCTTCTCCTACTGCAGTTTTGTTTTATTATAAACAAAACTCCAGATACCAACGCACTTCACTTGGAAATACTTTCATTATGTATCTCTCAGGCATGAAGAATCTTTGAACTTGTGATTGCCACGTAACCGCACTAAGACACACTAGCAGTCATGTGTTTATGGAATAAAGGGCTTCAGTCACCAAAACAAGACCCACATGGTTGCATTTGGTCATTTGAATTTTTTTAAATCTATAACAATGACCCCTTTTATTAGCTGCACCAGAGTGTAAGACAAGCTCGTTTTCATGAAGTAAGGTGAAAATAAAGAACTCTGAAATGATACACAAGGACTTATAAACGTGAGACTTGTGGGTGACCGGCCTTGTGAACATGGTGAGCTAAGGCAGAGAGACGAAAGTCGTCAACGTTTCCCCCAGTCATTGCGATTTTTAAACACAACGGTCTATTGCATATTCAAAAAATAAATTCTTAAATGAAATAGTTTCCAGTGAAAAAATTTACAGCTCATTAATGAGTTTGGCTTTTTACTTTGAAGTATTTTTCAGCTAAAATAAGAATTCCTTCTAGTGTTGACAGATTTAATGGTCTTTACCTTTCAAAACTCTCTAGGGGCCCAAACAACCTGCCAGAAGTCAAAGTGTTCTTCGAGCAGGAACTGTATTCCCACATCTTCAATATACCAATTTCGTGTCTTGAGAAATATGCAATCATACTGCTTTGGTATCAAAAAATTCAAAAATTTCTTGGGGTTCCAGGATTCCCTCTGGAGTTCATGGTAACTCAGGTTTTCACAAAATGAAAAGAAGTGTGGTACTCAAGTAATATTAACAGTTATTAAGCGTTTGGTCAAACCAGAGATTGTAGGCAGCCCTCTCAGAGTGAAATGCTGTACGATCTGTCTTGCCATTCATCAGGCTTTAAAGAAGCCAAATGCAAACTCGGGCAGACTTCAGATAAGGGGTTTGGGACACAACATTCCACATCTATCTAGACCTTGGAGTTTCCTAGGAAGCAGTCAGAAGCGACGATAACCCGTTTACACACCTCTCAGCCTGAGCCTATCCAAACGCGCTTCATTTAAATTGACGCGGAACTCCATTCTTTCCCCCAGTCCTATGAAGATCCTATCCCTTCCAGCATTTGGCAGGTTCCCCTAGGGCGCATTCTCGCGCCTTGTAACAAGCCAATACAAGTGGGGCCCCAGGGGAGTCCCCGGTGATCGCGCCTGCATATTAGCTTGGGACAATAGGAAAAAAAAAAACCCAAGAGAATGTGTACTTCTGGGTCAGCTCCCGTAAGTAGGTAGAAGGAAAATATCCACATCTGGCACATGAAAGATCCCCGACCTGTGCCCGGAGCGCCCGGGGACCCAGACCTCGCTGGAGTGTGGTCTCGAATGCAACTTGTTCAGCCCAGGGCCTTTGAGCGTGACAACTCCACCTCCATGGTCCTTCAACTTGTCCTAACTGCGTTCCAGGGAGCTATCAATTTGCAGAGGGGAGAACGTGCCCTTTGGATCAAACCCAAAGCCCAGCGCCCTTCTCCTAGAAGAGAACCCGATGGGCATCTGGCTGTGCCCGGCATTTTCGGCTCACCCTAATCACCACGGACTCCCACACTTTCACGGATTCAAACAACAGCCCCCTTGCCCTGCTCCGCTGCTCGCGGAATCTCCGTGCCGCGCCCGGGACGCGGGCGTCCAGCAGGTGCAGCCCGAGTCGTCCTACTCCCAGCCGCGCGGGAAGGGCGCCTTCAGGGCTCAGCACGTGGGCCACCCTTGGCTTCGCCTTTCTTCCGGGGCGTTGGGAATACGGCTCTTGCAGGCAGGGCACCCGACCGGGCCGCCCTCTGCGTGGGCTTGTGCAGCAACCCGGCGCGCTTACCATTCCACCCGCGCCGGCTTCCAGGCGTGTCTGTGGGCGGCGCAGCTTATTCCAAGTACGAGAGGGTTGAGGGGCTGCAGACAATAGGGAGGAGACTGTAAAAAAAAAAGTACTATAATAAATAAGATAAAAATAAAGAGACCCCAGGTAGGATCGATGACAGAGATTCGTCCAGCCCAGGCAAGTTTTACCTGCTTCCCCGACCCCCTCCTCAAAATGGACGGTATAAGGGATTCAGGGGAGGAAGAGGGGAAGGGAGGGAGAGGGAGACGGGAGGATACGGGAGAGGGGAGGAGACGGGAGAGGGGAGGGGAGGGGAGGGGAGGGGAGGGAGGGGCCAAGCAGGAAGGAGATCCCGGGAGCTGCTCCCCGGCCCGCCTCCCGGAGCCCAGGGCTGACCGCACCCCCGCAGGTTCGCGTTTTCTGCAGAACCGTGTCCGCCGACCCTACTGATCGTCGCAAGCAGCGGGCTGTTGGCGCCCGTCCGGCCTCCCAGCCTTTGGCCCTCTCTAGTCCCTTCCTCCCGCCGCACAGTCCCCAGGCCCCAGGCTCGGAAGCTCGCGCTGGTACGTGGAGCGCCCTGGGATGGGAGCCCCTCCGCGGGAAAGGAAGCGGCCTCTCCGCGCTGTGCACCGACGGGACCGGGGCTCCCCAGTGTCCCTCTGGGCCCCGCTCCCTCACCTTTTTGCTCCCTGCCTCTAGCACCCGGTGCGCGGTGACTAGCCGATGCCCTTCAAGGCTTGCAAAACCAGTTCTCAGAAAATACTGTTCCGATCGGCATTGGAATGGACCAGCGAGCCCCCAGCAAGCAACAGGAACAATCTTCCACCGCGAGTTGTAGTTAAAGAAAACAGCTGCCGAAATCCAAACCGCGAACACGGAGAGACCAAACTCCCTCCAGCCGGGTTGAAAAACCTGCACCTTTGTGAACTGCAGATCTTCCGGTGCCCCGCGGTGCGCGTCCACCGGGTAAAGCCCTTCACTTCTGAGTCACTTAGAGAATTTCTTTTGCATGGCCACAGCAGGACCTGATTTGCATGTTCTTCCCCCGCCTGGGGGGAGGAAAGCTTGAGGCCAGCGCAGCCAGTTCCTCTGGCTCCCTAGGAAGGAAGGGCAGGAAATCCCATTCTGGTCGATTTTATCACTTAGTTTTATGAAATGTCTCTTCATTTCTAGTAATACAATCCTACCCTTAAGTTTACACTATTATTAATATATCCTAAATTATTATTTTTTGGAGCAGTTTTAGGTTTACAGCAATATTGAGAGGGTGGTCCAGAGATTTCCCATATGTCCCCTGTCCCCACACATGCACAGATTCGTCCCTTATCGACATGGCTTACCAAAATGCTACATTTTTAATCCGAGATGAACCTAATGTTGGAGGAGCTCTCTTGAGCCCGATTAAGGTCCGGGTTCTTTCCTTGGTGGTGTGTGTGGAAGAGTTCAGAGACAAGGGTGCATGAAGCCCAGGAGCGAGGAGGTTTTATTTAAAGGGGAAGTACGCACTCAGGAACCCAGGCCGCCTCAGAGCAGAGAGAGGGGGGCACTGAAAAGTTTTAGGGTTTGGGTTTTTACAGGACCTTTTGAATATGCGTCGGTAGAAGGCATGATGTCTACAGGTGATTAATATTTGCTTTGAAGTTTTGTCTTAAGAATAGGATTGTCTAGGTGGCCATGCAGATTTGTATCTGGACATTCTTTATCCATCAGAGTCGATATGTTGGTTTGTTTATGCTCTGGAGGGCTGTTCTTGGTCTTGGATACAACATGGCTTAATTGATTGATGTGACTGGAAGAAGGAAAAACAACGTGTTACAGGTCCTGTCAAGGAATAAATTGGGCCTTTGTTCATAGGCCAAAAATATTTTATAGTGGCATGACACCTGTCCCGTGTCCCTGCTTCTACCTCGAAGCTACATTGACACTTATAATCACCCGAAGCCCATAGTTTACCTTTGGGCTCGCGCTTGGTAGTGGATGTTTTTCGGGTTTGGACAAAAGTATAATGACATATGTCTGAGACAGGGACCGTGGGTGTAGTCAGAGTAGGGTGAGGGCCTCCGGAAAAAGCAGGGTGAGATATTTACAGTCAGCAATATAACAGTGGGCAAAGAAGTCCCTTTTGAAACTCTGTGTTAAACATTATGCAAAGTCAAGGTCACACTAATTCTCTAGGATCAAGATACCAGACTAAGAATATAGACATCTTCAGTGAGGTCAGTTAAAAGTCAAAAGGCCAGGAGCAACTTGGCCTAGAATGATTGAGTGGTTTTACAAATAGGGAAGGGTATCCCAGCATAACCCGTGACTTTACTGTAAACAACCCCAGCAAGCAGAGAACAACCCAGCCCTCCTTGCGGGCAGGGCAGGTGGTACAAGTCCACACCCCTAAGCCTTTTTTTCATGTTCTTGAAAAATCCTCATTTGCCTATAAAACCCCCTAGACAACGCGCAGCACACCGGACTCTCTTGTCCCCTCCTGGCATGAGCCGGGAGCTCTGTCCTATCACTTTACTTCTAAATAAAAGCCTGTACCTTGCTCTCCTACCTTGGGTGTTTGCTAAGCTCATTCTTCGGCTTCGTGAACAAGAACCCCGGCATCATATCCATCATCATACTATCATAAAGTGTATTTTCCCTGCCCTAAATATCCATTGTGCTCTGTCTATGGACAAACCAGCAACTCTGGAAACCGAGAGGTCTCTGAAATAAACGGGTTTGTCGAGCTGTTATAGATGCAGCCAGAAAGAGGCCTGAGTCCTGGGACAGGCAGTTTCTGCTTCACCGGCAGAAAGGCCAGTTCATAGAAACAACTCTTCCGCCAGACTCAAGAAACAGAGAGCATTGATAAGGGGTCTCAGGGAAAGAAAGTTGTTTAAATTCACAGTGGCAACAGATAAGGAAGGGGGACAAATGCCAAGTGGACCAAATCCAGGGCTAGATGGTTAGTCTGTAGAGAAGGCTCCTGGCTGGCGAGGGTCAGGGACTGTTCCCGTGGAAGAGGGATGCCTGCAGCGCTTCCGGGGGCCTTCTAGATCATTGCTGGAATGGCCTCCTTTGGGAATGTGGAGTTTCTGGTTGGCTTCCTCTGGGGAGTATTGACCTGGGGCTATCTCCCTTCCCAATTCTCTGGCCCTTATGTCACTGAATTTCAGGACATCCCAGAATTTTCCCTATCATTTCCTCTGTTTCATCAAGACATTTCATAGAAACCATTGCTGATAAGGATCTGCTGTGAAATAAATATGCTTAAAAGTCCTTTCTTTATGTTCAGGGTGCTGTCCCATGTTGCTAGGAAGGCTCATTCCTAAGACGTCATGTCCTAAGGAGGAGGGAAATTAAAGATAAGGTCAGATGAGATAAGATGTCCTGGCTAATTATGGACAACAAGAGGGTGAGAGAGAGAAAATGAGAACCACCAGTCCACTCTTGTTGTGGGTCTTCAAAATTTTCCTTTTCCAAGAGCATCTTCTTCTGGAAGGGTATAGGTAGCTCATTCAAGCTGTCAAGCAAGCATCCTGTTGGCTGGTGTGTGGCTCCTAGACTTACTTAATTGGGAATAACAACAAGTATAAAGTGATAAGGAAACATTCTGAGATGTCCTAACATGCAGTGACATAAGGGCCAGGGAATGGGGGAGAGAGGCTAGGGAAGGTAATCAGGCAATAGCCACAGGCCAGAGCCAACCGGAAACTCCACGTTCCTCCAGAGTTACATCAGCAATGATCTAGAAGGGCTCCAGAGCCTCTGTATCCCTCTCACATGTGAACAGTCTCTGACCGTCTTCAAGAACCAACCATGAGCCTTCTCTGTGGACTAACCATCTAGCCCTGGACTTTCTCCACTCGTGTTTGCCCACCTTCCTTATCCGTAGCCAGTGCAAACTTAAACAACTTTCTTTCCTTGACACCCCTTAGCCAGGTTTCCTGTTTCTTGAGTCTGGCGGACAAGGTGTTTCTGTTAACTGGCCTCGCTGTGGGTGAAGCAGAAATGGCCCGTCCCAGGACTCAGTCCTCTTTCTGACTACGTCTGTAAAGACTCGACAGCCTCCGGCGTTTTTGATTGGTCAGAAGTTTAAATGAAAAATAGAGGCACAAATACAATCTGAAAGATGATTTCAATCCACGAGCCCTACGTCTCAAACCATCATCTTAAAATCGCCACTGAACTGGGGTTGAACACTAGGGCCCCACATTTGTAGTAGCAAGAGTCTGACCAGGCAAATTCTAAACATTTTACGATGGTGCTTGGGCTTTAGATTTCTGCAGCCTGACTGCCTCTCTTTAGTGTTAAGAATTATCACATGAAAGGAAATAGAAGGAATGTAGGTTAGGGTGATTTAGAATCTTCCAGCATGGTCCAGGCTCGTGGGTGGAAGCAGTCAGTTTTGAGATGTCAGCGGCTTTTCTTGCTAGTCAGGTAGAGTTTGGGATTGTAGATGGGAGTGCTGGACCATTCAGGTGGATTAGCCTTTTTTAGGTAGATTGTGGATGCAGGAGTCAATACCCTAGAGTTTAGCCTCCCAGGGATTCACAAAAAACTAAGTGGAACGGACCTTTACAGCAGGGCTGTAAAGAACTTCTTCAGATATGTCTTTCCTGGTATACAAAGTCTAGGATAGAGTCTATGGAATGGAAGGTCACTCTTCTTCGTATTGTAAAAATATCGTTTTACCAAAGAGTGATTTTTATTAATAAGTTCTTGGCATTAAGAAATCCCCCTTTTATAGCTAAAGACTCTAAGGTCACCAGGGAAAGATGCATTTCAAAGGGGGAGCACTTATGTTTTCCAAGGGAATGGATCTCAAATTCAAAAGAATTGCAGGTAAAGTTTCTGACCAGGGAATTTTAAGACTTCCATAAATTTGGCTAAGTTTTTATAGTTGCATTTATTCTTTCTACTAACCCAGAGGTTTGTGGATGGTATCTGCCATGAAAATGTTATGATATTGGCCAGATGGCCCATACCTGCTGGACAATTTGTCCAGTAAAATGAGCCCCCTAATCACCATGTAGAGCAGAAGGGGTTCCCCAGGTTGGTATAATTTTCCATCAGCCTCTTAGCCACAGAGGGGACGGTGGCATGGCAAACAGAGAAAGCTTCAATCATCCAGGAAACATACATAGAATAACAAGAACATATTGATAACCCATACTCAGTAACTATTGAAGGAAGTCTAGCTGCAGGTATTCAAAGAGTCCAGAGGGAGGAGATAAAAATAGGACTTGCCAGGGAGGCCGGGCAGAACCAGAGTGGCCATTTGGGTTTCCCATAGCCCTGCTTGTCTACTGATTTGACAACTGTTATTAGCCTATCTTGATTTCTCTGATTCAAGAGCAGACGACTGCCGTGGCACCAGGACATCAGGATGGTAAAAGTCTGGCAACAAGGGGGTCATGTTCTTTTTTTTTTGCAGAAGCAGAATGGACTTTCTCCGCATATGCCACAATGTGCTAGATTTTGTGGTGTTTGCTGCCTTTGCCTGGAAGTCAGCTGGGGCATTTCCCTGACCCTCCAGTTCAGTCCCTTCAGTGTGAGCCTCGGTGTCGCTGAGAGCAATTTCAGGAGGTAAGAGAATAATCACAGATGACATTAAACCACAAGCTACCAGATTTCTGGGAATTCCACATAATTCCTAGAGCTCTTATAGACCTATACAAAGACAACATAAAGAAGACTTGGCATTATTCTTATTTGACAGTGCTTCCCGTGTAAATTTAGCAGGTCAAATACAGCCAATTAGTTTAGCCATTTAGAATTTGATTTTGGGATGTCTGTTAAAAATGTCAAAAGTATCAAAAATAGGTATTTTTTTTCTTAAACGCTGGGTCCAATAGGATCAAAGGTCACTCACTGGGAAGCAATACTTGGCTATCTATTTAACGAAAGTGACAAAGTCTTCATAGGCACATACAGAAGGCTACATCATTACTAGCAAAACTTAGCACTTTTAATATTAAGAAGACTCAGTTTTCTTAAGTATTCAAAGACCTGATGATAAGGATGTAATGAAGCATAGGAAATTATTTTGATAAAGTATAGAATTTCATTTTCTAGGCAATTACTTTAAGGGTAAATGAAAAATACCCTTCACAATCTCTTATAACCACTAGCACCCCTAAAGTCCAAGAAAACTTTGCCTTTTTAACAGAAAGGAAAACAAATCTTAATTTTGCACCAGCTTACTTTTCTTTTCTTTTTTTTTATAATTTATTTTGGTATCATTAACCTACAGTTACATGTGCAATATTATGGTGATTAAACTACCCCCTTCATCAGGTCCCCCCCACCAACCCCATTACAGTCACTGTCCATCAGCGTAGTGAGATGCTATAGAGTCACTACTTGTCTTCTCTGAGTTGTACAGCCCTCCCCGTGCCCCCGCTACCTTACGTCTGCTAATCGTAATGCCCCTTTTACCCTCTTATCCCTCCCTTCCCACCCATCCTCCCCAATCCCTTTCCCTTTGGTAATGTTAGTCCATTCTTGGGTTCTGTGAGTCTGCTGCTGTTTTGTTCTTTCAGTTTTTTTCTTTGTTCTTATACTCCACAGATGAGTGAAATCATTTGATACTTGTCTTTTTCGGCCTGGCTTATTTCACTGAGCGTAATACCCTCTAGCTCCATCCATGGTACCAACTTACTTTTCATATTCAAATCATTTTAAAATAAATTCGTTTAACCTGGGTCAGCCTGATCACACATTAAAATTCATTTTCCAGGATACTTTTTCAGAAGCCTTCTACAACTTCTTTTTTCACATTCAGATTTTGTCCTAAGTTTTCCCTCTTTAAATAACCAGTCATTCACTTTTAGGACAAAAGTACTTTCTTTTTCTTCAATAAAAATAATTTCCAGTCCTTACACTTTCTTCTACTGAAAGCACACATCCTAGTTTTCTTGCATACAGAGATGTTTCTCATTTTTTTCCAGTGTTTTTAGAGTTATCAACTTTAAGTATACTTTCTATTCTACCCAGGTTTAGTAAGAACAAGCCAATGTTATCTCTGTAACAAAAGTTGCCCACAGCAACTTGTGATAAAACCTCTACTTAAAAAATGTTTCCCAAAATGTCTTTGGTAGTTTAAAGGCTGAGAATTTTGCTAATGATAGAAAGTCTTTGAATATCTAGATAATTCCCAAATAAAATAATAATACTGAAACATCAATTGCTCAACAAGCCTAAGTTTATCATTTTTGTCTTCTTATTACAGAGAAACTAAAGAAAAATTTGGGCTTGTCAAGAAACATGTTGTAAGTTTTATTGAAAGCTTGTGCTGTTGAGACAGGGATCGTGGGTGTAGTCAGAGTAGGGTGAGGACCTCCGGAAAAAGCAGGGTGGGATATTTACAGTCCGAGCAATATAACAGTGGGCAAAGAAGTCCCTTTTGAAACTCTGTGTTAAGCATTATGCAAAGTCAAGGTCACACTAATCCTCTAGGAACAAGATACCAGACTAAGAATATAGACATCTTCAGTAAGGTCAGTTAAAAGTCAAAAGGCCAGGAGCAACTTGGCCTAGAATGATTGAGTGGTTTTACAAATAGGGAAAGGTATCCCAGCATAATCCGTGACTTTACTGTAAACAACCCTAGCAAGCAGAGAACCACCCAGCCCTCCTTGAGGGCAGGGCAAGTGATACAAGTCCACACCCCTAAGCCTTTTTTTTCATGTTCTTGAAAAATCCTCATTTGCCTATAAAAACCCCTAGACAACGCAGCACACTGGACTCTCTTGTCCCCTCCTGGCGTGAGCCGGGAGCTCTGTCCTCTCACTTTATTTCTAAATAAAAGCCTGTACCTGTGGCTCTCCTACCTTGCCTGTTTGCTAAGCTCATTCTTCGGCTTCGTGAACAAGAACCCCGGCATCATCATGACACTGATGCAAATTATCATGGTTACCTGGCAGATCCTTCCACATTTCCTGAGGCAAGACTTGAACTTGCAAGAAGTATGGCTATATTTTACCTGATGTCACTAAAGACGAGCTCTTCAAAATGCTCAGTACACGAAAGGATCCGAGGCATATTTTCTTTGGTCTTGCTCCTGGATGAGTGGTGAATATGGCAGAGAAGAAAATCCTAAAACCTACAGATACGGAACTCCTCAAATATTATAGGTCGTGAATTCCCTTCCAAGAAAGCCTAGTTGTAAAAGAGTGCTGGAAAAGGGACTGAAACTTACATATTTTTCATTGTATTTTCTTAGTTTGTAATTCTCCAGATGTGTTTTTCTGTGTAATAATATTTTTCTTATTTGTATCTAAAATTTTAAATGCAAGTAAACAAGAACTGCATAGAGGAACTGAATCTGTGTGGGTTCTTTCTCAGTTAAAGATAAAAACTCCCTGGTTTTCTGCCAAAGGAAGATTAAAACTTTTAGAATATTTGTAGTCGTTTTTTTCATCCAGGTCTTGTTTTATTGCTGCAGAATGAATGGGCAGATGGATGGGATTGATGGTAGGCCTGCTCGGTCGAGGTTGGAGCAGATGCAAGTGAGCTGGTGTCCCTCTTAAATCAGTAGCCTCAAGGAAGCTCTATACCCAGTGTCAAGATGTAAAACCTTCATCCATGGGTGAATTGTAAGGTTTAAGTCTGGTGGATAGCTTCTAAGTAGTACGATTATTTGCTGGCAAAATTGCAAGGAAAACTCCAAGAGAATTCATTTTCTCAACTCTGATATGACAATAATGATTAAGCCATTAGCCTGTTTTCTCGAAGAAGGTGTTTTAATTCTAACTGATTTTTTTGTTTTATGGATACTGGAGACCTTTGTCTTTCTGTAATTTTTAATTATTTTGAAAAAATTGTTCAGTGGTTGCATAAGCCATAAAGTTTAGTAATGTGGAAATTAAACTTAGTTCATATAAAAGACTTAGCAGTCAGTAAGCTTATTTAGCTTTTCAAAGATATGTTATCTAAACAGCATGAAAGCTTAACTCATCCTGATACAATTAAATCTTGAGTAATTTATAATTTTTCAACAAATAAAATGAGTCCTGGCTGTTTATTAAAATAAAAAATTTAAAAACCTAAAAAAAAAAAAAAAAAAAAAGATAAGCAAGACAGCGATAGCTGTCCCTGGGAGGCAAAGAAGAGCTGCTTCTGTGAGAATTTTCATCCTCCAGGATCCCCTCTACAGGCTGTGGTATCTACCAGAGTCTCCCCTTGGCTGTTTAAAGGAATAATGTTGTCGCTGGAGCTACATTCAGTCTTATAGTCTTTTGTTTTAGGTACCTCGTGTCTTTAATTTCTCATTAGCTTTGTGCAACAAAACTTCTAATGACGTTATTCTGGAATTTTGAAGATTTTGCTTTTATGTGCACTTCTTAAGTGATTTTATCTAACTGGGACATTCCCGGTCATGCCCATAGCTAGGTTGTGATCCCCTGGAGGGCTGGCAGCACTTTGGTATGACCTTATGCAAATGGAGTTTAACCCACATTTCTGTCCAGCCACATCAGGCCACAAATGGGATGGAACTCACATTTTTGTCCAATCACTGAACAATAAGGAAAAAATATAAAATAGCTGGCAATATGGTAGATTTATATTCAATTATGTCACTAATTACATTAAATATAAATGGATTAACTCCAATTCAAGGACAAATTTTAAAGGATTTAAATTGACTCCAATTCAAAGACAAATTTAAAAGGATTCAAAAAATTCAATTATACTGATTAGTAGATATGTACTTTAAATATAAATGATACCAAAAAGTAGAAGGCAGAAGCTTAAAATAAATTATACAAACACTAACTTTGAAAAAAAAACGAGTGTATTTGTACACCAATATTCATAGCAACATTATTCTTACAATAGCCAAAAGGTAAAAACAACGCACATGTCCACAGGTGGATGAATGGACAAACAAAATGTGGTCTATCCATACAATGGAATATTATTTGCCCATGAAAAGGGATGAGGTTCTGACATGTGCTAGAACATAGATGGGCCCTGAAATCATTATGTTAAATGAAAAAGGCCAGATACAATAGGACACAATTGTAGGATTCTGCTCATATGGGGCACTTAGAATAGTCAGACGCATAGAGATGGAAAGTAGAATAGAGTTCACCATAGGATGGGGAAAGGAAAGGGGGAGGTTGGTGTTTAATGGATGCAGAATTTTAGTTTGGAAAGAGGAGAAAGGTCTGAAGATGGACACTGGCAATGGTTGCACAACAACATGTATTTAATGCCACAAAACTGTACCCTTAAAAAATGGTTAAAATGGAAGTTCTTATGCATATTTTATCAAAATTAAAAAAACTGAAACCTGTGTAGGTGGGATGGAGAGAGATGAATAGTGATAAAGAAACATTCTGAGATGTCGTAAAATGAAATGACATAGGTGTCAGAAAATAGGGGAGGGAGACGAGAGATGGTAATTAGCCCCCAGTGAGTAGCCCCCGGTGGTAGCCAAAAAGAAACTCCACATTCCTGAATGAAGCCATTTCAGCAGTGACCTAGAAGCACTGCATCCCTTCTCCACATGAACAGTCCCTGACTGTCATTATCAGCCAACCCCTAGCAGCCTTCTCTGTGGACCAACAATATAGCCCTGCACTTTCCCCACTTGGAGATTGCCCGCCTTCCTCGTCTGTAGCCAGTGTGAATTTAAACAACTTTCTTTCCTTGAGACTGTGTGGAGAAAGTGGAAGTTTCTGACCAGGATTCCCACCCGGCCTTAATAGCACCCACCGTGTATATATATATATGCCTGTTTGCACATCTATGGGATGTTTACCAGGGATAGAGTGGCTGGTCAGTCATGGGTGTACTGGCCCAGGGGAAGGGTGGAGATCAAACGCCCATTCTCTCCTCTCCTCAGTTCCTGGTATGTAATTGGTCAGGCGACCGCCAGTCACCAGAGACCAGCCTGAGCTCCCCCCAGGGCTGAGGCTGGGGCAGCAGAGGGCCACCAGGAGAGGGGGGAGAGTGCTGTGAGAGCCGTGGAGCCCCAGTGCTTCTGGAGGATTAATCCCAGGCATGGGAGCAGAGAGCTTGGAGAGGAGAGAAGGGAAGCCTGGAGGGAGAACTAGGAGAGGAGGGAGCAGATGAGAGCCTTGAGACCTACTGCTGTGAGAATAAAAACCCCCCTTTTAAGCCCCCAACTTGTTGCCTTTGCCTTTATTCGGTCTCATCGAATTCATAGGGAACTTGCCCTGGGTGGGGAATACCCTCCTCCTGGAGTGCCAGACCCCTTATCAATGTTTCCTGTTTCTTGAGTCTGGCAGACAAGCTGTTCCTGTGAACTGGCCTTGCTGCTGGTGAAGCAGAAATGGCCTCTCCCAGGACTCGGTCCTCTTCCTGGTTGCATCTGTAACAGCTCAGCAAACCCTTTTGTTTCAGAGACCTCTCGGTCTCTAGAGTTTCAGATTTGTCATCCCTCTCAAGGCAACAGTTATGCCATTAGTGATGGCTGATAGGGGTTGAAATAAAAGATGGTCCCACATCAGAGCTATAATAAGACCTAGCTTTGGCTGGCTGTGGGTAAACAGTATCAAAATATGCCATCCCATAATCATTTTGGAATATATATGTCTATTGAATCATTACATTGTACATCTTAGATTTACGTATGCTACATGCCAATAATATCTCAATAATAAAAAAAAGACTATGCCATCCCAAAGTCTGTCACTTCAGCATAAGGATCATTTTGAGCTGAGGGCAGTTAATCAATAGATGCAGGAAGAATTCTCTACCCTTCCCTTTAATGCCTCAAAGCAGGGCATAAACTTCTCTTTGAGGAAGGTGCCCCCCACAACCTTGTACCAGGGAGGGAACTCTTATCCAAAGTGGGGACCCAACACAAAGATGAGTTTGCATAAACAGACCTTACATTTTGCTTCCTCGACATGGGGGAATGGTGCAAGAAATCACAAACATTACAGACCTTGAATTCTGCTCCAGAACAATAATGTGTCCTTTCCGAAATGGGAACTAACTTTGTATCATCATAGGACCTTATTCCTTGATTTGAGTGTGGTCTGCTTTGAAAATAAAACGCAAAATAAAAGAAGCAAGAGTTTCCCTATGGGTTTGAGTATTTTCTCCCTCATCATGACATTGCAAAGCGTTTGCCCTTTTCATGTTTCCATGAACTGATCTTGCTTTATGCATAACGGCTGAGTTTTATTAAAAAACAAACAAACATGGGCACTTACAAATGATCAAATCACACTTCAGACTTGAAACGAGATACACTTATTCTCTTCCTGGAGGTCAGAAATCTGACACAGGTCTCATTAGGCTAAAATTAAGGCATCAGCAGGGCAGCTGTAGGTTCAGTTTGTTCTCGGTCTTGTCGCCACCGAAACAAAGAATGGAAAGGCAGAGACATAATAGTGAAGCAGAGGGAGTTTTATTTGGACACCCTCCAAGGGAGGAGCAGGCCAGAGTCAAGGTAGACAAAGGCCTCCATCTGTTGGGTGGGAGACCTTTATATTACATTCTGACTAGGAGGTGTCTCTTTGATTGACAGTGTGGGGTCATTTGATTGACAGGTGCATCTCTACAGCCTCCCTCTCAGGGCCTAGGTCCTTTCCAGTGATGCGATGTGCTTTGGGAGGGTCTTAGTTTTGTTTGATCTCGCCCGCATTGGGATCTGGTTGGGATGGGTTCAACCTGGTCCCAACAGGCAAAGAGGTTATGTCCCTGAAAACCCTTTGTTGTCTTCACGTGGGACCCGTCACCTGGGCAGACTTGGGGCGGCTTTTTCCTTGAAACTTATCTTCCCCTTCCCCAGCTGCTCATGTCTCTCACCTAACAGGGCCAGTTCTGGCCCTCTATGGTAGGCCTCCATAACGCCCAGAAGGATGGGGCTCGGGGTTCAGAGAGCTTCTGGGTTAGGGAAGAGGTGGAGGTCCTCAGGATGGCCGGCCTGGAAAGGGCCTGGCAGCCCAGTACCCCTCTGCATGACTTGCCCTCGGCATCCCTTCCATCTGGCTGTTCCTCAGCCACATCCTTTTATAACAAACAGGTGACCTCATTGAGTGACCGGTTTCTCTGAGTTCTGTGAGCTGCTGTAGCAAGTTAATGGAACCCAAGTGGAACCTCTGATTTATAACTAGCTTATCACAAGCCCAGGTGGAAACCGGGGCCTACCATTTGTAGAGAAGGCAGGAACAAGAAAACCAGTTGTGATATTTTGAGTTTAATTCTTAGAGAAATCACAGAACACCCTGCCCAGACCCTGAGAACATCTGTGTGGCTCGAGTCCCACTAACCAAGAGACGGAAATCCTTGCACCTGTGTCCCACCCAGCCCCTTGGGAACATCTGCTTGGCTGAAGACCAATGATTATAAAACCCCAAAGCTTTTTCCTTGGGGGGCTGTAGTCGCTCCACCTCAGCCCTTCACTGCCTCTGTAGTGAAGCCTTATATTAAATCGTGCTGTCACCCGTCTACACTGCTGTGTTTTCTTCACTTCCTCGACCTAATACAACTGGCACCTGAAGGGGTAGGGGACAGTCTCGTGGGACTGAGCCCTTAACATGTGGGAGCCGATGCTACCTCCAGGTAGATGGTATCAGAATTGAGTTGAATTATAGGATTCCCAGCTGGTGTCAGAGAGTTGCTGGATGTGGGGACCACTGCTCCCTGCCTACATGGAATTGGTCCCAGAAACAATTTAAGGGGAGAATCCATTTCCTCGCCTTTCCAAGTTCTAGAAGCTGCCTGAATTTCTCAATCTGTGGCCGCCTCTTCCATCTTCAAAGTGTGTCATTTCAGCCTCTATTCCCACTGCCCCCTCTCTAACTCAGACGCTGCTGCCTCCTTCTCCCTTATAAAGACCCTTGTGGTCCCACTGGGCCGGCCCAGATTGTCCAGGATCGTCTGTCCATCGCAAAGTCTTTCACTTAATCACATCCACAAAGTCCCTTTAGCCTTGTAGGGTGACATATTCACCCGTTTGGGGGGATTAGGACATCCTTGGAGGGCCATTTTACTGCCTACTGTAAGATATCGATCTCCAAAGACATTTATATTAAATGACCTAATTTAAATCTACATAGAGATTGAGAAATCCATGCTCAAGAAATGAGCCAGGAACGTGACTGAGAGAAAAGTCACGGTCTATGGATGACAGCTTTGTAAGGGGAAGAGAAAACAGGGAAGACGCAGGTAAATGTGCCCTCGCGTGGGTCCACCTGTTAGGTAGAAAGCAAGACTGGCAGCCACGGGAGGAGAAGATAAGGTTCAAGGGAAAAACCGCCCAGACCCTATCCAGGTTGGGGGTGGGGGGCCCACGTGAAGACAACAAGGCTTTGAGGGGAGATCACTTGCTCGCCTATCACAACCAGGCCAAACCCACCCCAACCAGACCCCAACGTGGGCACAACTGAACAAAACTAAGAACCTCCCAAACCACACTTCATCATGATCTCATGAAACTAAAATGACAGTTTTGCCTCTCACCCCATGGGCTTATCGGTGTGCATTCTGGGAAAGGGCATGCAGACCGAGAGGGAGGGCTGTATAGATGGCGTGTCAATCAAATGACCACACCTTGTCAATCAAAGAGGCGCCTTGAATAAGGGATCCAGGCCCTTGTCTACCGTGACTTTGCCCTCCTCCTCCGTTGGGGTATGTTCAGTTAAAACGTTCCCTCTGCTTCTCTGTTGCGTCTCTGCTTTTCAATTCTTTGTTTAGGTGGGGACAAGACAGAGAACAAACTCAGCCAGCAATCTATTCGACAACGTGTCAAGTACATGATGGATCTAGACATGGGTATCTTCCAAACGCAGAAGGGCTCATGTGAAATCCTGGTCACCCCTTTCCTCGGTGTATGTTGGGGGTGCGCTGGGGTTTGGGGGTGGTGCGATTTCTTATTTTGACAAAGCTGGGTCCAGAGCCCGAGGCACCGGGGGGAGGCGGGGACAGGGATAGCCTTAGGGTCTCCATGTGGGGGTGGAGGAGCAGCAGAGGTACTCAGCTGATTCAATACATCTGACCGTAAGGCTATATCACAACACTGAGCCATCCTCAGGCCATTGTCCTCCCTCCAGAGAAATCTTACAAAAAGAAAGCACTTTGTGTTCTCCAGAAACTCATAGCTGAACATTGCCTAGTTTTGGAGGATGTACCCTAAAGGACTTGTTAACCTTAAACATAAAACTGTCAGGTTTTTTTTTTACTAGCAAAACTGAGTTTATTTGGGAATAGCAGAGAATTGCAACGTAGGACACGCAAGCTACAGCAACCATAGGTAAGTCCAGAAACCCAAGAGGCCCGCTCTCCCTAGCTAGGGGAAAGGGGTGGAGTGTCGGGGATGCTCTAAGCAGGAAGTCCATTGGAGGAAACTGGGAGTTCCATGTATCATGGCTTCTCATTGGCTGAGTTGTGACAATCTCTCATTGGCTGGGTTGGGGAGTGGGTACCTTCCTTCCCCCTGCTGAGTAGTAAAGTGGCTAAAGGCTTAAGGACTTGCAAGGTCTCTATTTCTTCCTGTGGGGTCTGCAACTGAGAAGTAGTGGGTATGACAGCTCCCCTTGCAGGCCTCCCGAGGCCATGTTAGTAAGGTTTCCTTTTATCAATTTTCAGGAGAGAAAGACCTTTGTGTGTCCACACAAAACCTTATGGAGGGAGTTTCCCTCCCTATATGGACAATTAATATCCTGCCCGAAGTGAGGGCCTGGCCCGCTGAAAACTTTAGTGCAGAGAAGAGCAAGACAGAGGGAGAAACCCAAGGACGCCAACCGAAGCATGGGGCGGGGGGGTGGGTGCAACAGCAGCGTGGGCCTGGCGACTGTGCAGGCTGAGAGCTGGAAAGAGCTCCGGGGCTCCGGTGCCTGGCCGGCAGAGCCTCTCATGCGGGCCTAGACGTCCGGCTGTGCTTCTCGGCCCATCCTCATCGCCAAAAGTGGTAATTGAAAAAAAAAGAAAATTGCGTTTGGGCTTAAAAAAAAAAATCGGGCTTGATTTTATAAGGTTTGCAAACCTGGGAGGCACAATCCCTCATAGAACTGAAAGGTGTGTCCCCCAGCAGAGGGTTGAAGGGAGAGTTTAAATAGGAAAAATCTGCAAAAGCGGTGAGAAGGTTGTTAGTTCCTCAGTGACTGGCTGCACAGCAAAAGCCAGACGTTCCATCTGTTTGGCTCAGAGATTTCCCAAGAGCTCTTTCTAAACCAGGGCCGTGGTGGTGAACAGCGCACCCATCTGGCAGGAAGCTCTGAACCAGTTTGTTTGTTGATTTTTTCCCGCCTCTGGGCCTGTCCTGGCGTTGGGCCTGTGAACCCTGGCCTCATACAATCCTTTTCTTTGTCAGACTGCTAGCAGCGTTCCCCTTTCTGCCACACGTCTGGGCAATCTGGAAGCCTGGGGGCTCCCTCCTCTGGTGCCTGTGAGAGTTTCAAACCACACAGGACCCTTGCTGCCAGTGGGAATCCTCATCCTGGCTGCCCACTGACCACCATAAAAGCCCAAAGCCAGTCGCTTTGTCTTGTTTTCTCATGCTATTTTCCAACCCTCTGGGGAACACCCAGTTCTTCCCAGAAAGGTTTGATATGTGAATAATAAATACTTTCATACTCCCTTAGTGTGTGTGTGTGTGTGTGTGTGTGTGTGTGTGTGTGTGTGTGCGCATCAGTGTCAATACCTGGACCAAATTCTGGGTGAGGATCCATCCTATTTCTGTGGAGTTTTGGCAACCCAGTGTCCTTACGTCTCTGAATTGGCTTTCCATCCTGTAGGCTTGTGGCTTGTGGCTGCATAAGGCCTCGGTCATTTTCCAGCTATTCTCTTGTGTGCTTCATCGACCAGTGCAACAAGGGGTATTTTCTTCACTTTTCTCCCCTGTGAACATTCAAGTTCAAAGAGAAAAAGCAAGCAGAAAGAAATGACCTCTTACCTCTAATCAAGAGAGGCACGTACCCTAAGATCTGACTCTTGACGGGGACATCGGTTGTTCATTGTTCAACATTCCTGTTGAACCGTAACTTATGTTCTGAATCTTTTTTTTTTTTTAATAATTTATTTTATTTTAGTATCATTAACCTACAATTACATGAGCAATACCGTGATGATTGAACTCCCCCCTTCACCAGGTCCCCCCCACCAACCCCACCACAGTCACTGTCCATCAGCGTAGTGAGATGAGAATCACTACTTGTCTTCTCTGAGCTGTACAGTCCCCCCCGTGCCCCCCCACCCTATGTCTGCCAATCGTAATGCCCCTTTTACCCTCTTATCCCTCCCTTCCCACCCATCTCCCCAGCCCCTTTCCCTTTGGTAACTGTTAGTCCATTCGTGGGTTCTGTGAGTCTGCTGCTGTTTTGTTCCTTCATTTATTTATTTATTTATTTATTTTATTTTTTTTTCTTTTGAACCGTAACTTATGTTAAGTGTTAAGTAATGAAGTGTTAACTAAAAATGTCAAGTGTTAAAAATACAAAAATTATGGTCAACCTAGAACTGACTACTCAATCAAACAAGATCTCAAAACTAAAGGTGAAAAATACTTTCCAAACAAGAAAATCAAATTGAGACAAATGATCTCTTCGGGAATTCCCCCACTAAAGAAATATTACAAGGATGTTAGGAATGAAGGAACTTTATCCCAGAAGGATAGAAAAAATAGTGAGAAAGGAAAAAGGCACACATATGTGGAAATGTAAATAGACAACGACTATATAAGAAGACATTTTACTCCATGGATTAAATAACAAGCTAGAACCTGGACAACAACAGCACCTAATTTAGGAGAGGGGGAGTTGGAAGTATAGTGTCTTTAAACTTTTATATCTATCCGAAGAAATAAAAGTGTTGGCTTTAGAATTCAGCATGAGTTTTTAAGGGTAATCATAAAAAACACAGAGTGTATAATTTCAAAACTAGAAGGCAGAAAAAACAGGAACAAGAAAAACATCCCCCTCAAACCTACAGCAAGAAAGGACAATTAATCATAAGATAAGATTAAACAGAAAAGACAAATTATATGACAGAAACAAATCAAAATATATCAGTAATGACACATACATTATACTGTCCAATTAATGTGCAGTAACAGATTGGGGAAAAAAGGATATATTTTATTTACCCCGAATACAGAAAAACACAGAAACACGTGTCTGATTTTGAAATAAAAGGGGAATTTAAAAGTATGCAGATGTAACTCTGGGGAGGAAAATTCTGGGGCAAAATACCTTTGAAACCAAAAATCAGTCCAAGGGAGAAATAAAGTGGGAGAAACCTGTTTATTTCTTCCAAGCAGTCGTCCACTTCTGCTCTCCCGTGTCTCTCGTGACCCGGCTGCAGAAGAAGGGACCCCACCCAACCTCTCCCATCCAGATAAGCCCTCGCTGGCCCCTGTGATTAACTATTGATATGAGATGGACTACTTCTCTCCACCCCTTGGAAACACCTATTGATAATGCAGATGCACCAAGGCCAGGGAGAGATTCTGGAAATAATGCAATTTTACCCACAGTACCTCACAAAAAGAAGCAGAACCTGACATTTGGATTCTACCATTTGACCCTGCCATTTTATATCCTTCCCAGCTATCTCTTGATTAGTGTTTGCATGGCATACCTCTTTCTTTCCATTTTCTTTTAGCCAACTTATTTCATTATATTTGAAGTGAGTTCCTAGAAGATAGCATATAGTTGTGTCATTTGGTTCTTTTTTACCCATTTTGACAATCTCTGCTTTTAATCTGTGTGTTTGGCCATTTACATTTAATATAATTATTGATGTTAGAATTTAGCCTACAGCAGCCATTTTCTTTTCTTTTTTTTTCTGTTTGTTCTTTTATTTACATGAAAGAACAAACTATCTTTCCTTTCTTGCCTTTTCTAGGGTTATTTGAAGAGTTTTTAGTATTCTACTTCATCTATTGTGCTTTTAACAATATGTGATTGTAAATTTTTTAATGATTGCACTACAAATGAAAATATACCTACTGAATGTATCACTGTTTACTAGTATCAGTAGTGTACCATTAAAGTGGAATATAAAACCCTTATCAATATTGACTAGGTTTAGGCTCTGGTAACCTTTCCCTCTACAATGTAGTTGTCTTCAATATTACTTCTCTCTATATATTAAAATCTCAATCAGAAAAAATGTTATATATGATTTTTCCTTTCAATTGCAGAGTATGTTTCAAGAGTCCATGAGGAGTATAATTTATTATATTTGCCCAGATAGTTACCATTTCAGTTGATCTTCCTTTAATCTTGATATTCCAAATTTCGTTCAGACCAGATATATCATAATCAAATTGCTGAAAACTAAAGAAAAATCTTGAAGACAGATATATATATATATATATATATATATATATCCTTCTGCCTGAAGAACTTCCTTTAGCAATTCTTTTTGGGGAGATTTTTACAGCAAATTTGGTGGGGGGTGCTTTTTTTTGAAGGATAGTTGACATACAATATTATATGGTTTTGGGTATATCTACATTATTAAATGTTCACCCCAGTAAGTATAGTTATCATCTGTCAACATATAAAGATATTAAAATATTATCCACTATATTTCCTGTGCTATACTTTCATCCCTGTAACTCATTTATATTATAATTGGAATTCTGTGTTTCTTTATCCCCTTTAGGAATTCTTCTAGAGAATATCTCTTGACTACAGATTCATTTAATGAATCTTCTTCATCTAAAGATGTCTTTATATTACCTTTACTTATGCAGGGTATTTTTTCTGGATATTATGGCAGTTCTTTTATTTCTGGTTTCCATGGTTCCTCATGAGAAATCTGCAATCAAATTGTTTTTTCCCTATAGGTAATGTTTCTCTGGCTGTCTTCAAGATTTTTCTTTAGTTTTCAGCAATTTGATTATGATACATCTGGGTATATATTTCTTTGGGTTTATCCTCTTCAGGATTTAACCAGTTTCTTAAGTTTGTAGATTTATATTTTTCACCAAACTTGGATATTTTCAGATATTATTTCTTTAAATATTTTTTTTCATCCCTGCATTTCTTTCTCCGCTCTCTGGACTCTGATGACATGGTTAGATTTTTGTTGTTATCCCCTTGGTCTCTGAGACTCTGTTGAGTTTTTCTCTATCTTTTCTTCTTTCTCTTGCTCTGAATGGGTAATTCCTACTGATCTGTCTTCAAGTTCACTGTATCTTTCATCTGTCATCTGTATTCTTCTAGTGCGTCCATTTGCTGAATTTTAAAGTGTGGTGTTTATATTTTTCAGTTCTAAACTTTCCATTTGGGTGCTCTTTATATTTTCTATTTCATATATTTTATTTTTCACATATTTTTGTATTGTGCAAATGTGTTAGCAATTGCTTGTTAGAACATTTTTTTAGTATTTCCTTAAATTTTTGTCAGATAACCTCCCTGGAAAGGGAAGGAACCAAAGAAACTAACCTGTGTACATCCAAGATAAGACATCTGGAAGGAGGTGGTAGTTTGGTGTATTCCCACTGGGAAAAATGAAATTTCATGGTGCTTGTAAAAGAAGAGACAGTGGTACTACCCTGCTCTACTCAAGAGGGGGCTCCCCAGTTGGTCTACTCAAGAGATGGATCTGGTTGTACCAAGGTCCTGCACCCAGCATTCTGCACAAGAGTCCCCAGATGATCCCTGACTGGCTTAAGTCAACCATCCCTCGAGTGAACCCATAATTGTGATTAGGGAATGGAGGGTCCTTGGAGGATTGGTTCTCTTGATGTGTATAGGAGGTATGAGGAGGGAGTGGACATCGGAAATAAAATATGGGTACTTTCAAGAAGATGGAATGGAGATGAGTGCTATGAAGACAACCAAGAAATACCCATCACCGAGTTCCAGGTGTTGAGCGTCTGTCTCTGTCCACTGGAATGTTAAGTTTCATAACAGCAGGCATCTCATTCATTGCCGGAACCTCAGGACGTAGCACAGAACAGGCTCTCATGAACATTAGCATACTAAACAAAAGAATGAATGAATCCTACCAACCACTCCCTAGGAAAAGTGGATGTCCCAACCTCATCAATGGGTTAAAAGAATGCACAGAATGGGTCGGTAACTTGGCCAACATCACAAGCCACAAGCGGCAGATCTGGGATTTGAACCTAATGGCCGGCCTGCAGGGTCCGCGGTCTTCACCACTTCAGAGGGGACCGCCAAAGCATGTTGGAGATGGTTGGAGACACTACTTGTCCTCACTGAGCCCAGGGATGAGCTGGAATAGTAGAGTCCCAGCAGCCAAAAGGAGGGCATTGCTAACTATGTCTTGGGCAACGTGGTGATTGACATATGGCTTACTTCTCACTCCCATGCTCACCGCAGTCCAGAGGTAACTCAGTTCAGGACAGGGCACATTGCCCGTCAGAGCTGATGACACCCTCTTCCTCGCACAGGTCCCGAGGCTGAGTTTTAACATGAAGGGGGCTCTTCCCAGCCCCTGTGGTCTCAATTAATTGGAAGTTGGTGATTTTGAATTTTGCACAGATGGAGACAAAATTTAAGTTGGAAAAGCACTGACTGTATCCAGAGAGAGTATTGCAGGAGGAAGGGGGAGGCCCTAGGCCTTGGGCCTCCATCGCAGTAGAAGGTTCTTGGCCACGTGCAGGATAGAAATCAAACGTGAGCCAGGTACGGTCGGTCAGCACGAGGCAGATTCACTGCAGGTTTAGCTTAGACAGCAACACGAGCCCCTCCCTGGTGGAGTAACTATAAAGCAGGGGACAGAATAGTCATGATTTCTCTGGGGAGATTCTTACAAGAGGGGGTCTTTTCCTTATTAAGTCTCTTCCAGGGGTTGTCATGACAATTGGAAACTGTCGTGGCACTGGTGGGCATCATTTTTACAATGTGAATGAGATTTCAATGAAGTTAGAGGTCTGTCCTTTGGTCAAATTGGATGTCATCTTGGTTTGATCTAGTTCCAGCCAGTTTGTACCCATTTTGTTCGTCTCAAGCCGCTGGGCCACTGCTCTGTGTCCAGCTAGTCAAGCTGGCACAGGCCCTGGTCGGCTTCACCCCGCCATTTCCCTTTCTTACCTCATGAGGTGCACACTCACACATGATAGGTACTTGAGCAGTTGGGAAGGGGGTAGGGGGGCAGCCGGACCCTGTATTGGCACTCATGTGATTTATGACTCCTGAATTTGGGGATGGAGTTTTGGACTTTTGACATATATGACACCTTTGTGATACACTGTAATCCAAGTCAGCTCTTTGGCCTAAGCAAAAGCTCTCAAGGGTTCTCTGGAGCCTACTGGGCTCTACAGAACCGGTATAACGGCCCCAGGTGTACTTTCAATCCTGTATAACGTGCAGCTATTGTGATACAACAGTGTTGCGTGATGGCGATACTTGCACTTTGGAATGAGAACAGTTCTACAGGATTACAATGCAAACACCATTTTTAAAGCTCTTCATAAACTGCACCTTCCTTTTTGATAATAATGGGTCAAATTTAAATTTACATTCATCATGGTTCCGTAGAATGGGGGAGGGAGGAATGAGAATTTTTAAGGGAATTTTGACATGAAGAGAAACTTGCTATTTATTTATAGAATATGTTAAGCTCCAAACAGTGTTGCTCAGACTTGGTATTTCTCAGTGGGATGTGATTTCATTGTATTTTGAATAGCAATTTTGGATGTAGATAGACAGCGCTGAATGTCTTCATAAATTTAAATTTGGTGATTAATAAAATAACAAACAGGGTTGAAGCCTTTAAGAGAATGAAATGACCAAAAGAGACTGAAAAGTCACAGTGCTTGCCTGAGATTTTGTAAAGGCTGGCCTGGGACTCAGCCAGCAAAGCACCGTGGGTTATATGAAATCCACAAGTGGTTCGTGTTTACATCCCTTGAGTTAAGATGTTCTCCCAAACTGGCCACAAGGATAATTCTTACCCTAGGATAGATGGAGTAAGGAGGGGAGGGGGACAGGTTAAAGTGAAAGTGTTTTATAGGCTATCTGATCAATGTTAGCTGAGGCCAGACCAAGATCTGGGAGAGGGAGAGTGGAAGGTGTTCTGGAAATGTCCCAGGTCACCAGGAAGATCCCAGCTCCAGGGACCTCAACAGAACTCCTCATGCTACACTGTGTCCATAAGGGTGACCCCTCAGAGAGCAGACCTGAGAGTGGGGTGCGAGCAGATGGAAGGCAATGATGTTCTGAAGACTCCTACACACCACCCAGGAACATGTTCAGCACCAGCAATATGGTACCTGGGATTTATTGGCTTTAAAAAATACTACCCACAGAGCTGGTCTCAGGGCGCCGTCCAGGAGAGTGTCCCCATCCGAAGTTAAGGTACGTGGAGTTGACGCTGGGGTAGAGGGAACATCGTGAACGATCTAGAAAGGCTTCAAACCATCACATGCCGATCTACAAGATGGGGCCCAAGAAGCGGCCAGTCGGAGACGGGACCATGCAGGTCGCGCCAACATCTGTAGCAAAGCGACTGTTCCTCAAGTGCCAAACGCCATCACCCGGAAGAGCTCAGCACCAGTGGCTTTACTGTCCTAGGCCTGCAGGGACAAAACCCAGAGCGTCCTCACTGGAGAGTCACCCACACACCTGCCAGCATCTAAAAATGCAATGAGCACATTGGGAAGGCCTCAGCACCAGAGGTCTCTGTGCAGGTGGTGGGGCAGGATGCAGAAGTGCTAACATTCAGGAAAGGTTCCTGCAGCTGCCGCCTGCGTTTGTGGCTATTCCCAGATGTTCCCTCTGCCACGAACCACCGGCGGGAAGTCTCTGCCGCAGGATGACCTCATTACCAATGGTTTTGGTATTGGTAGAGGCCCCCTGCAAAGTCCTTCTCAGGAGTATTTTGTGGCTCACGTGGGCATGCGTGGCAGTTCTTCAAATGTCACAAACCACTGCTGGGAACCCCTCACCACCACTGACCGTCTTCATGCCTCAGACCTATGCCATCAGCGGCTAACCATTTAACTTTAAGTCAGTTAAAATGAAGTAAGCTTCGATTTTTGACAATGTCTATGGTTATCTAAAATATTATCAGTGGGGGAGGCTGGATGAAGGGTATATAGGAAGGCTCTGTGCTGTTTTTGCAATGTTGTGTGGGTCTTAAACTATTTCAGAGTAAGAAGTTACAAAAAAGAAAAGAAAAGAAAAGAAACAAACAAAAGAAAAGAAAAGAACTTCTGCAGTGACACTAGTTATAATTCAAATGCAGGAGGACCATATCTGCCCGGTGCTTAGCCAGGACCACATATGGGACAGCACAGATTGGTAATGCTCTATGGGATGGTGCTGCCCTAAATAGGGCCTCAACTGGGCATGGTTACCGCTCCTCCCGCAGTCCCGATTCCAGCTCCAGGGCACCAGGCCCTTTTTGGTCCCCACCGCCGGGTCCCCAGCGCTCACCCATCACGGTGTGCCCTCTGATGCTGCAGCAGGTTGCTGGGATGTGCGAAGCCCTTGCTGCAGACGCTGCACTTATAGGGCGTGTCCCCCGTGTGCACCTTCTCATGGACGGCCCGGTAGGCCAGATCCTTGAAGAGCTTGGGGCAGAAGCGGCAGGCATAAGGGCGCCCGGGGCTGTGCACGCGGCGGTGCTGCAGCAGCAGCGAGGGCCTGGAGAAGGCCTTGCCACAGGCGTCGCAGGGGTAGGGCCGCTCTCCCGTGTGCGTGCGCTGGTGAATGGCCAAGTAGGACGATTGCTTGAAAGCCTTGCCGCAGGTGGCGCACCCGTAGGGCCGCTCGCCCGAGTGCACGCGGCGGTGAGAGGCCAGCGCGTTGGACTGCTTGAAACCCTTGGCACACAGCGGGCAGACGAAGGGCCGGTCCCCCGTGTGCACGCGCTCGTGCACCCGCAGGCTGTGCCCGTAGGTGAAGCGCTTGCCGCACACCCCGCACTCGTGGGGTTTGTCCTCGCAGTGCTGCCGCCGGTGTAGAAGAAGGGCAGGCCCGGCTGCGAAGATCTTACCGCAGTCCTGGCAGGCGAAGGGCCGTGAAGGCGCGTGCAGAGGCTCGTGGCGGTGTAGCTCGTAGGGGGTCTTGAAGCGCTTCGGGCAGGACGCACAGGGGAAGGGGCGCTCGCCGGTGTGGATGCGCCGGTGCTCCTGCGGGCGGGGGAGGCACAGCGAGTGAGGAGCAGAGGCTCACCTCCGCAGGCCTCACCTCTCCAGGGAGACTCCTCCCTAATACCTGAAGGTCCCCAGGCAGGAGCCAAATGGAGGTGCACGTACCATAGGTCCAAACGTTTTCAAATTACCAACTCAAAAGGACTACCAACTAAATATGCTCTTTCTCCTTTGACAAATAGACCTTCACAATGACCTGGAAGGCCAGGTTCAAATTTATAATTTTTGTAATCCTCGGAACTTGGTGTCCCAGGAGAGCTGGCCCGGGCCTCCCAGCCCTCGGAGGATACCACAGGCGCAGATGGACAGTCCAGCCCCACGTCCAAGCCTCCCCACCACCCTTCCAGCCTAGAGCGGCCCCTCTGGCAGGGCAGAGAGCACCCTCGGGATGAAGCTTTGGAAGCAGCCTTGGGACTCCTTAGACAGGAGTTCCAAGGGCTCTTGCCCCCTTGGCCACACAAGGAGGGGCACCAGGAGAGGGTCGGAGCAGCACCCACAACGTGAGGGATGCGGGGTCGGCCCGGAGAGTGCAACTGCCTCCAGGCTAACACCAAGTCTCTCCTTTCCCTCCCCGCTGGGCCTCAGCACCCCTCCCCGCCCCTCCTCACCCACAGTGCCTCCCTTTCCAGTTCCCTCTCCTCCAAATCTGACCCCTTTCTCCTTCCTACCCTCTTAGAAAACCCATCCCCATTTTCTATCATCTCGTGACCATCCCAACTGCCATGTCCCTCAATGGCAAGTCTTCTTTCTCTAGGCCTCCCCCCCCATCACGTCTTTCCTGGGACTCTTCCACCTTCTGGCCCACCTCCACATCCATTAACCACCTCCAGGTCTTCAGGCGCAGCCCTACTCTCACCCTCGCCCTCCCACTCTGCCTCTCCCACCCGCCCCACTCACTTTTACCGTAACCTCAAGGTTTACCTATTCCCCTCCAGGCCCCGCCCACCGCCCACCTACCGCTTTTCCCTGCCTCCTCCCAGGTCCCGCCTCTCCAGCAAGTCCCGCCCCCCTGCAGTACCCCGCCCTTTCCGCAGGCCCCTTCTCACCGAGATCCCCGCCCCTCCATCAAACCCCGCCCCCCGCAGTTATCCTGCTTTGCCCCCTTCCCGCAGGCCCGCCTCTCCCCGGCCCCGCCCCCTCCAATACCCTCCCTTTTCCCGCAGGCCCCGCCCTTCACCGAGCGTCCCTCCCACCTTCGGTTCCCGGCGCTGCTCCCTTCCCGCAGGTCCACCTCTCTCCCGCCCCGCCCCGAGCCTCCGCACCGTTCCCCACCTGCAGGTTGCTGGCTCGCTTGAAGCGCTTGCCGCAGGCGTCGCAGCCGTGGGGCCGCTCATCGCTGTGCACTAACCGGTGGCTCTTGCAGTCCGAGTGGCGCTTGAAGGCGGCCGCGCACAGGCCGCAGCGGAAGGGCCGCGCCGCGGTGTGCACCACCTCGTGGCTCAGCAGCTCCCACGCGCGCTTGAAGGCTTTCCCGCAGGTCGCGCAGCCGAAGGGCCTGGCCCGCGCCAGCCCCTCCGGGTCCACTGGGCCTTCAGGGAGCGAACCCGGCGCCGCCCCTTTGGCGGAGCGCTCGTCGGGGACCAGGCGCGCGGTCGAATACGCCCCGTGCTCGTCGATGAGCTGCACCAGGACTGGAGCCTCGGCCTCGGCTCCTCCGGGAGCCTGGGAGAGGAGGGTGGACTCAGTTCCCGGGTCATCCCCATCCCACCGCGGCCCGGCCGCGTGACATTGGGCTTGGAGCCGCAGCTGCCTCATCTGCAAAATGGGGCGATAAGGGGACCTTCCTCCTGGAGCAGGGATACGGCTCAAATAGGTTAATACCGAAATGCTGATCCTCCACCTCACCCCAGCTCCTCCTGCCGGCTTCATTGCAGCAAAAGGCAGCTCCTTTCCTTCCAAGTGCTCAGGGAAAAAACCTGATCCCTCCGTGTCACACACCTTCATGTAATCCCCCAGCAAACCTCTTTGGCTCTATCTTGAAAATTCATCCAGCGTCCAAGCACTTGTCACCATCTCCACAGCCGCCACCACCCTCCTCTGAGCCCAAATCCTCTCTTCACTGAGCTGCTCAGTTGCCTGCTCTGTCTGGGCTCCCTGCCTCGCCTCAGCCCTCCACCCCCACAGGGTGTTCCCCACCCGGCCGCCAGTGTGCCTGTTAACCCCGGAGTCAGCTCAGCCATCCCCGTTCTTCTCTAACTCAGCGGAAAGCCCAAGTCCTCACCACCAGGCAGGAGGCCCTGTGTGTCCTCTACCATCTCTTCTCTCCCATTCAAGCCCTGGCTCACTAGGCTCTGGCCGCACTGGCCTCCTCACGGTTCCTCACCAGCCTGGGTGCCTGGACGGCTGCACGGCTCCTGCTTTACCTGTGTCACGGCTTTGCTTAAATGTCACTTCCCACAGAGGCCTTTCCTTACCACCCTATTTAAAATGGAAACTCACGCTACCCCTCCGACTCACCCTACCTTCCTTCCTGTCTGTTCTAAGAGCACTTATCTTTGGATGTAAGCCTGCGGCTGTCTTTGTTCAACTTTCGCACTGTGTTTGAAAAATCAGCCTAGCAATGAAATTGTCCTAGAAGCAAAACAGCTCCAAGAGAAGGAGAGACAGCTTCTGGATGAGCACCTAGATCCAGATATACCTGAAGCATCGTCTCCTCAGCTTTCTGGTTAGGTGAGGCAGTTAACAACCTTTTGTTGCTTAAGCCAACTTTGAGCTGCGTTTTCTGCTCAAATAATGGCCTCCAGATACATCCAGGTCCTAGATCCTTGGGACTTGTCTTACCTCAAATGGTAACAGGGACTTTTCAGATGTGGTTAAATTGAGGATGTTGCCATGGGGAGATTCCCCTGGATTATCTGAGTGGCCTGAATGTAGTCACAAGTGTTCTCATAAGAGGGAAGTAGAGAGATCTGATGCAGAAGAAGGGCATTGTGACCACTGAAACTGTCCTGGAGGAAAGCTATGCTATTGGCATTGAAGATGGAGGAAGGGGCCAGGGGCCAACCAGGGTGAGGGATGCAGCTCTAGAAGCTGCAAAAAGCAAGGACATGGTTCCTCCCCTCAAGCCATCCACGAGTACAGCCCTGCTGACACTTTGATTTTGGCCTAGTGAAACTGAGTTCAAACTTCTAGTCTCCAGACTGTCAGAGAATAAACGTGTATGGTTTGAAGTCATCAGGTTTGCGGCAATTTACTATAGCAGCCATAGGAAACTCATACGTACCTTTTGCAGCAAAGACTGAACACAGAGGGGACACCAGGAATGAAAACAGTTGATACGGAATTTACTTAGCACTTTCTGTAACCAGCCACCATCCTGAGGGCTCACAACAGCAGACAAAGAAATTGAAGGTCAGAGAGGGTGAGTCACTTGCCCAAGTGGAACAAGACTCAGGATCTGACTCTGGAAAGCTGGACTCTAAAGCTGGCCCTCACAAGCCTGTGCTGGCCCACTGACTTGGGATAGCCACAGAATTCTATGTGATGCTGTTAGAGATAATGTTATCAGCTACTATTTATTGGACACTTAGAGGCTGTAGGAACCGTTCTGAGCAATCATGTGTATTAACTCATTGAACTCACTCTGGGAGGGGGGAGACTTTTACTACTGCAGCTGCCAGATGAGAAAACTGAGGCATAGAGATTAAGAAATATCTGGATAAGATCACACAGTTAGTAAGAGGCAGAGGTAGGATTGGACCCTATTATATCCTTCCCTCTGTAATGATGAATCCTCACTTGATAGAGAGGGACCTGGAGGCCCAGACAGATGCGGGAATGATTCCGACATCACTTAGCAATGACTGGCTTCTCCTGGGCTGCTGATGCACTGTGTGAGCTTGGGGAAGTCAGATCCCTCTCTGGACATCAATTTCCTCACCTGGAAAATGAGGGAACTGGGCTGGAGCAAAGTGAGGTCCTCAGAGCGCCCAATCAGAATCACAGGGGAAGCCTGGTGAAACACATGGACACATGAGCGTCACCCCTAGCAGATTCCTGAATCAGGAGCTCTGAGAGAGGGGACACTCTGCTCACCATCCAACAGCCTGGCTGCCGGCCATGTGCCACACACTGTCCTAGATTCGGGTGACAGAGCAGTGAACCACACAGGCAAAACTCCCTGCCCTTTACTGTGGCCCAGCAGGAAATAAACAAGTAAAATATTGAGCGTGTAGGATGAGTTTTCATTAAGACCAGTTTGAATGCAACAGTTTTCATGAATACTGTCTTCTGCACAATGATTTAGAATGAGCTATAGCCAACAGTTTTCTTTGAAGCAAGTTCGTACAGCCAAAGTGTTCCACTAAAACCATCTTTTATAGGAGTTGTGATGAACATGAGCTAGTATACAACTTTTTCACTTAAGATGGCATACACAGACGAGTTTTTAGGAAGACCAGCTTGAAGGTAACAGTTTCATTAAAACCAGAGAAGGGAAGTGGGGAAAGGGGAGGGGAAATGCCAGGATGTTACTTTAGAGAGGGTGACCTGGGAGGGCTCACTGAGGTGACATTGAAGCAAAGACCTGAAAGATGTAAGGGGAGGAGGAAGGGGGCGTATCCTCATTCTCTCAAGTGCCCCTCAAGTTTGAGCGCCAGCACGATCATACCTCTATCATTGCTTCCTGTTCTAGGTTCAAAAATAATGAATACATTTGTTGAACAATTGTTCTGAATCAGCACCACCTCTTGGATCCTCACAACAGGAACGGTGCCAATTCAAGGAAGCAGAGACTGAGGCTCCAAGCAGGGTGTCTGTGGGCCAAGTCACAAAGCCCAGGAAGTGGTAGTGCTGGGACTTGAACCCACAGCTGCGTGAACCACTATTCCGCCTGAGACACGACTTCTGGGGTGGGGGTGGGGGGCTCACCTCAGGCTCCTCAGGGTGCATCCTCAGTTGAGATGGATCGAACCCCTGACAGTCTGGGGGGCCTCCAGGACCCACTTCTCCATCTCCCGCCTTCATGGGGTGGGGTCTGTCCCTGACCCAACCCTTGGGCTCCAGATGCTGAAGTGAGGGTGCGGCGCCTGCTGTTGGCCAGCTCCAGGTGAGGGGGCAAAGGGGACTGAAGGAGACAGAAAGGGACTCTCATGCTGCTGGTTTTGATACCTCCTTCCAGGCCTCATCTGCTCAAGCGGCCTGGGGAGGCCATCTCTCTCCCTGACGCTCCCGGGGGGCATGATGGATATTCCCATAGTCTTAATCATTAATTATACACAGTTCTCTCCATCCCCACAGCCCTGAACCTAGCTCAAGTGTGTCCTCACCAGCTTCCTCTCTGGCCTGTCTGTCTCCAGTTTCCCCCCTTCACTGTATTCCCCATGTGGACCAGAGGAGTCTTTCTATCCTCCGAGCTGCCCTGCTCCTTTCCTTTTCATACTCCTCCATGGCTCCCTAGCACCCCCTATAGAAAAATGAGCCCCTCTACTTGGCCTTCAAAGCCCTTCCGAATATGACCTCTGGAACTGAACCTTTGCCTTCTTCATGTGACTTACCTCCCCGTTAGCTCAACTACTTTCACATACTGAGGACCAATGACAGCTGACGGCACCAGGACCTGCCTCCTGCGCTCCCTGGATGACGTGGAGGCCCCTCACACTCATAACACCTACCCTGACTTCAGAGTCCTCCTCCAAACCCATTCCTCTTCCCAGGGTCCCCATCTATGCAAGGCCTCGTTGTCCATCCATCACTTGGCCAGGCCTCCAGGAAGGTTCTCCTTACTACCTCCTCCCCAGCCCCCGCCCCTCCTGCCTTTTACTTTCCCCTGTGTCCCCATGGCCCCTACCCCGGCTCAGGTCCCCTCCTCTCCCCTTGGATCGTCACCCCAGCCTCCTCTGTGGCCTCCTCACTCCACCCACCCCCGACATGGCTGCAGAGGGTTCTTTCTTCACCCAGATCTGATCTTGCCCCTCTCCTGCTCACAGCCCTCCCACCACTCCCCAGCAGCCTGGGACAGCATCAGGCCCCTCAGCCTGGCAGCCCAGGCCTCTGCATACTCTTCAGCCACATTCTTGGTGTATTAGCCTGTGGATCTTCACTAGCAGCTTCCCTTTCTTCTGCAGGGAGGTCCTTAACTCGTCCACCAAGGGTCATTTGCACCTGCTGCTCCCTCACATGTGACATGCCCTCTCAGAGCCTCTATGAGAATCCAAATCCCGCTTCGAAGCACAATTCACACCTGTTAAACCACGCACAAACTCAACCGGACCTTTCCATTCACACGCGCCAGGTGTCACGCTGCCCGAACCTCCCCATACAAACGATGGTGTCTCCTACCCAATTTCATCCCCTTCACTTGGACACACAATAAACTCGCCCACCCCAACCTCCCACTTTCCAACCCAACGAACTCTCCCATCCTGAGCACCCTTCTTCTTTTTCTGACAAAGGTTTTCCAAGCCCCACTCCACATATCAAACTAATGTCTCCTGAAGGCCTCATCTCTTCAAACTGTTTGGCCCACTTTACAACCCCGCTCCACTTCCCCTAGATTTCTGTGACAATGGTCCCGCCCGTTGAAAGGTCCCTTCGGCACCCAGGTCCTCTGCCCCATCCCTCTGCTGGAAACTTGGTATGTTCCGGAGTGGCAGAAGAGAAGGGAATCGGGCGAGACCATTCCCCAAGGAGGGGGCAGGAGGCATGAAGGGAGCCCCTGTTCAACTAGGGACTAACCGGACCGCTGGCTCCCCCGGTGCAGTTCAGATTGGATCGGTGTCTCCTAGATTCCGCCGCCTCCCCACAAGATCCCCGCACACCCATTTAGGACGGAACACTTCACCAACCCAGAGAGGTACACTTCCGGTTTACAGGAGTCGCCGCGGGGGTGGGGGGAACTCGGGGCAGCAACTCTTCCAGCCGCCCGAGTGCGCATGCGTAGTACGTTTGTGGGCCCATGACTGGTATTAAGTTGACTGGGTTTAACGCAAATGACGGGAAACCCTCTCCACGCAGCGTCACCAAATTCCTCTCAAACGTCAACCCACAAGTCTTTCAAAAAGGAAAGGGGAGAATAAAACAATAGAAAAAATCAATTAAACCAAAAGCTGGTTCTTTGAAAAAATAAACAAAATAGATAAACTCCTAGCCAGACTTATTAAGAGAAAAAGAGAATCTACACACATAAACAGAATCAGAAATGAGAAAGGAAAAATCACGACGAACCCCACAGAAATACAAAGAATTTTTAGAGAATACTATGAAAATCTATATGCTAACAAGCTAGAAAACCTAGAAGAAATGGACAACTTCTTAGAAAAATACAACCTTCCAGGACTGACCAAGGAAGAAACAGAAAATCTAAACAGACCAATTACCAGCAACGAAGTTGAATCGGTAATGAAAAAACCACCCAAGAACAAAACCCCTGGGCCACATGGATTCACAGCTGAATTTTATCAGACATATAGAGAAGACATAATACCCATTCTCCTTAACGTTTTCCAAAAAATAGAAGAGGAGGAATACTTGCAAACTCATTCTATGAAGCCAGCATCACTCTAATACCAAAACAGGGAAAAGACCTCACCAAAAAACAAAATTACAGACCAATATCCCTGATGAACGTAGATGCAAAAATACTCAACAAAATATTAGCAAACTGAATTCAAAAATACATCAAGAGGATCATACACCATGATCAAGTGGGATTCATCCCAGGGATGCAAGGATGGTACAACATTCGGAAATCCATCAACATCATCCATCACATCAACAAAAAGAACAAAAACCACATGATCATCTCCATAGATGCTGAAAAAGCATTTGACAAAATTCAGCATCCATTCATGATTAAAACTCTCAACAAAATGGGTATAGATGGCAAGTACCTAAACATCATATAGGCTATATATGACATACCCACAGCCAACATCATACTTAACAGCGAGAAGCTGAAAGCTTTTCATCTAAGTTCAGAAACAAGACAAGGATTCCCGCTCTCCCCACTTTTATTCAACATAGTACTGGAGGTCCTAGCCATGGCAATCAGACAAAACCAAGAAATACAAGGCATCCAGATTGGTAAAGATGAAGTCAAACTGTCACTATTTGCAGATGATATGATACTGTATATAAAAAACCCTAAAGACTCCACTCCAAAACTACTAGAACTAATATCTGAATTCAGCAAAGTTGTGGGATACAAAATTAATACACAGAAATCTGTTGCATTCCTATACACTAACGATGAGGTAGCAGAAAGAGAAATCAGGAAAACATTCCATTCACAATTGCATCAAAAACAATAAAATACCTGGGAATAAACCTAACGAAGGAGGTAAAAGACTTATACCCTGAAAACTACAAGACACTCCTAAGAGAAATTAAAGAGGACACTAACAAATGGAAAATCACTTCCTGCTCTTGGCTAGGAAGAATAAATATTGTCAAAATGGCCATCCTACCTAAAGCAATCTGCAGATTCAATGCAATCCCTATCAAAATACCAACAGCATTCTTCAACGAACTGGAACAAATAGTTCTAAAATTCATATGGAACTACAAAAGACCCCGAATAGCCAAAGCAATCCTGAGAAGGAAGAATAAAGCAAGGGGGATCTCGCTTTCCAACTTCAAGATCTACTACAAAGCCACAGTAATCAAGACAATTTGATACTGGCACAAAAACAGACCCACAGACCAGTGGAACAGAATAGACAGTCCAGATATTAACCCAAACATATACGGACAATTAATATACAATAAAGGAGCCATGGATATACAATGGGGAAATGACAGCCTCTTCAACAGCTGGTGTTGGCAAAACTGGACAGCTACGTGTAAGAGAATGAAACTGGATCATTGTCTAACCCCATACACCAAAGTAAACTCAAAATGGATCAAAGACCTGAATGTAAGTCATGAAACCGTAAAACTCTTATAAAAAAACATAGGCAAAAATCTCTTGGACATAAACACGAGCAACTTCTTCATGGACATATCTCCCCGGGCAAGGGAAACAAAAGCAAAAATGAACAAGTGGGACTATATCAAGCTGAAAAGCTTCCATACAGCAAAGGACACCATCAATAGAACAAAAAGACATCCCACAGTATGGGAGAATATGTTCATAAATGACATATCTGATAAGGGGTTGACATCCAAAACATATAAAGAACTCATGCACCTCAACAAACAAAAAGCAAATAAGCCAATTAAAAAATGGGCAGAGGATCTGAACAGACACTTCTCCAAAGAAGAAATTCAGATGGCCAACAGGCACACGAAAAGATGCTCCACATCGCTAATCATCAGAGAAATGCAGATTAAAACCACAATGAGATATCAACCTCACACCAGTTAGGATGGCCACCATCCAAAACACAAACAACAACCAATGTTGGCGAGGATGTGGAGAAAGGGGAACCCTCCTACACCGCTGGTGGGAATGTAAACTAGTTCAACCATTGTGGAAAGCAGTATGGACGTTCCTCAAAAAAGTCAAAATAGAAATACCATTTGACCCAGGAATTCCACTCCTAGGAATTTACCCTAAGAATGCAGCAGCCCAGTTTGAAAAAGACAGATGCACCCCTATGTTTATCGCAGCACTATTTAGAATAGCCAAGAAATGGAAGCAACCTAAGTGTCCATAGGCAGAAGAATGGATAAAGAAGATGTGGTACACATACACAATGGAATATTATTCAGCCATAAGAAGAAAACAAATCCTACCATTTGCAACAACATGGATGGAGTTAGAGGGTATTATGCTCAGTGAAATAAGCCAAGCCGAAAAAGACAAGTATCAAATGATTTCACTCATATGTGGAGTATAAGAACAAAGAAAAAAACTGAAGGAACAAAACAGCAGCAGACTCACAGAACCCAAGAATAGACTAACAGTTACCAAAGGGAAAGGGACTGGGAGGATGGGTGGGAAGGGAGGGACAAGAGGAAAAAAGGGGCATTATGATTAGCGGACATAATGTAGGGGGGGTGCACGGGGAGGGCAGTATAGAACAGAAGTGATTCTATAGCATCTCACTATGCTGATGGACAGTGACTGTAATGGGGTATGTGGTGGGGACTTAATGATGGGGAGAGTCTAGTAACCATAATGTTGTACATGTAATTGTAGATTAATGATACCAGAATAAAAAAATAAAAAATAAAAAATAAAAAAGGAAAGGGGAGGGCTTATATGTAATAACAACTAATTACTGATATGCTTAGCATGTGCTAGAACTGTCTATTTTCAATTCTCAACACAGCCTTGGTGAATTAATATTATTCCCATTGCCTATATGAAGAAACTGTGGCTCAGAGAGATGGAGTCTTGGCAAGTGCGTGACAGAGCCGTATTGGGAGCCAGTTGTGTGTGGCTCCATCAGCCCTCTTTCTGCTAAAATGAGAGCTTTGAAAGTGCGGTGGCGGAGGTTTGGGTGGGGGAGGACTCTCCTCTGCTGTGTCCTTAGGCAAGTCACTGAACCTCTCTGATATAATTTCCACATCTGGACAATGGGCACAATGCCCACTTCCTGGGGTGTTTGGGGTGGTCCTATAGTCAAACTACCTGGCACAGTGTCATTCAGGGCTAGTTAAATGTCAGCATGGAGCAGGCTTGGGACTTTGATGAGTGAAGGCTGGTGGGGAGCTGTGAAGATGGAGTTCTGTGCCCTCCACACAGAAGGGGCTGCTGCTACACACCTGCCAATTGTTGCCACAAAGAACACAGGCCTGGTGTTGCCAGATAACCTCTCTGAGATGACCTGCCTCAGAGTGGATTTCAAACCATTCTTCAGAAGCCAAGGGTTCTTCCCAGTTGCAGAGAGGCCAAGTAGAGGAACAGGATGAGGTAAGGTGGTAAGCCTGTGTGCCCCTACTCCTGGTTTAACTTTAATAATAATTTTTATGATTGGCAGGTAGTGCTCTAAACACATTTCCATGTGTTTCCGCATTTAATCCTCAACCAAACCTATGAGATAGATGCTATTGTTACTCCTGTTGTACAGATGAGGGAACTGAGGCACAGAGAGGGTCAGTCACTTGCCCAAGGTCACAAAGCAAGTAAGTACCAGAACTGGAATTAGAGCCCTGATCACCTGCGTTTAATTCATGGCTGAGTTGCTCTTTATCTGCCTCTTTAAAACGTTTATTTAATGCTAATCTTCCCGCATTGGACTTGTGTTTCTCAGAGTGTCCTTGGCCATTCTACCTCCAAGCATCTTTTGAATCCACATGCCTCCCTTTATCCCTACTAGCACTGCCACCTTACTTGAGGGCACCGTGATCCAGATATCTTGGAAAGGGATGCTTAACTCCTTTCAGGTTCCTGGACCCGATTCCAGTGTGGGTGTTGGGGGGTGGGGTGCTCCTCCCCCGCACACAACACCAAGCAATTCTCGAACACCAGCATGGTGTCTGAGAACTCAATTCTGATGCCATCTGCGCAGACACAGCACCAGATCCCCCAGGTGAAGGGCTCCGTCCTACAAGACTGTCCTCCATCCCCGCGAACTCAGTTCCCTGTGCTTCTACAGACTGGAGCTTCCCACAACCTTCCCCTTAAGTTCGATGAATTTGCTTGAGCGGCTCACAGAACTCAGGAAAACAGTTACGTTTATCAGTTTAATAAAGGACACCATAATGGATACAGGTTAACAGTCACATGAAGAGATATATGAGGCAAGGTCTCAAATAATGGAGCTTCTATCCTTGTGGAGCCTGGAGCCTGGCTCGGTGGCACGTGGGAGCATTCTGTTCCCTAAGCGTAGAACTTCTCTCTCCTACAGAGAAGCAGGACCCAAGAGAGCAGAGAGAGAGAAGTTCTCAGGGGTTTTTGTGAGGGTTTCATTACATAGTCATGATTGACTAAATTATTGGCCATTGGCTGATTCACCCTCCAGCTCCTGCCCAGGGTCCAAATGTCTCTCATTAACATGAAAAGACACCCATTTCACCTTTAAGACTCTGCAGTGTTTTCAGGAACCGTGGGTGAAGACCAAATATACCTGGGAAATATATATTTGGTCATATGAATGACCAAATATTTATTTCTTATGACTCATTATATTGCACATCTCCATTAAGGATGCTTGTAATGGCCTCCTCACTGCTTCCAACCTTGCAGTCTGTTCTCAAAGAAACTTGAGGGGTGTTCTTAAAAACAGGTTACCCTTGCATAAAATCACCCAATAGCTTTGCAAAATATTTGGAATAATGCCCGAACTCCCTACCTTGGCATGTGAGGCCCCGCACAGTCTTTATCTTACATTATTATCACCTTCTCACTCCAGGGCAGTCATGCTGGCCTTCTGCCAGTTCTGTGAACTTTGCCAAACCTTCTCTGGATTCCAGGTTATTTCAGTTATCTACTGCTATGTAATAAATCACCCCCAAATATACTGACTTAAAACAAGTTTATTCTTTTTCTAGATTCCATGGATTGGTAGATTGGCTGAGCAACTCTTCTGATTCATGAAGTGCTGGACTGTGCATTGTAAAAGTGGGAAGGTCCAGAAAGACCATGCAAAGCTACTAGTTGGACAGCCACCGGTTGGGATCTCAGTTGTGGCTCAGCCAAGGAGGACTCAGTCCTCCGCGTAGGCCTTTCTTCATGGCTGCTCGGGCTTCTTGACATCATGGCAAAGTTCCAAGGAGTATTCTGAGCAGTGAAGATGGAAGCTCTGTACCTCTGCAGAGCCCAGCCTTGAAGTTACCCAGCATCACTTCTGCTCTCGTCTTTGGTCAAAGATGTAGGATCAGATACCAGGAGAGGGGAGATAGACTCCACTTGATGGGAGGAACAACAAAGAGTCTACAGCCTTTAATCTACCACTTAGGCCTTTGTGTGATCAAAGCTGATCGCACGCCCAGCTGGGCAATATGTGACAGGAAAGTGCTCAAGAGGCTGAAGAAAAGACCCGGAGACAGCGTATGAGACATGAGAGTTTATTGGGACTTACAGGGAGGCACAAGTAGCTGGTTGCGGGGGGTTGCACAGTGCTCCTATGCGCAGAGGGGGAAGTGTTTATATGGAGTAAAAGGACAGAGACTACATGTGTGCCAGGAAAGGGTATGTGATTAATGACTGCTCTATGTATTCATCGGAACAAATTGTTCTTGTGTGACCAGCACTTTAAGGACCAAAGCCTTCATCAGAGGGGTCTGGCATTTCTTTAATCAATATGTTTCCATAGATAGGGGGAAATTCTGGGCTGGTCCGATCTCAGCCATTAACATATCATACGCTTGGCTAATCACCCATAGGAAAGGGACATAGGAACACATGGGTAATATAGGACAAGAGGTTACCAGCGGAGAGTATTGGTTTCCCCAGCCTTTGACTTTAGTGTTTCTTCGGCTTGGCAGGCCCTTCCCCAGATCTCCCCACGGCTGGCTCCTTCCTACCTCGGTGGGCCCTACCTACCTCACCTAAAGCAGCTTCCCTTGGTCAGGATTCCATTACCCAGTTTGCTTTCTTCCTTCCATGCATGACAGTCTTTAATTATCCTGTTGCTTACTTAACCCTCCACTAGAATATAAGCTCTGGGAGGGCCGGGTCCATGTCAGGCATGCTCCCCAGTGCCTGGCACAGTGCTGGGGACCACAGGAGGCGCTGCCTGAGAAGCTGAATACGTCTTAGGCTTCTCTTCAGGTGTTTTAAAGCAGAAGCCAAAGAGGAACAAAAGTATTGCACCTCAGTGCTCCAAATAAGGTAAACAAACCAATACTGTCTTGAGGGGAATAGTAGAAGGTGCCAGTCAAAGAAAAAAAAGACCAGAAGCATGAGGGTTCCTTTAATACTGATGACCCTAATAAATGAGGAGGTGGTAAAATCAATTTTGTGAGCTGCTATTTGTATTTTATATCCTGCCAACTATCCCCTGATGGATGTTCAGTAAGTATAGTTGGTGAAAGGGTGACTAAATGAAGGGGCAAATACACACAGTGAACACTTTCTATGGGCAGCTTTGGATTCAGTGTGGGGGCAGGTTGAGGAAATAACTAAATATACATTCAAAGAGCTGCTGCTCTAAGCAAAATCTGGTTTGGGGAAAAAAAGATCAGGTAATACAAATTAATTGACCACTGACTAAATACCAGATCTTTGCCTAGTTCTTTCAGTCTAATCCAAACCACGATCCCCTTATTCTTTTGGCACTACCTGCCAAAGACCTTAATTACCCCAAAAGACCCTAACTGAAGAAAGACAGCAAAGGCAAGAACGTTTATTTTAATTAGCTAGCTAACATGAATACAGTAGTTACAGTATACCACGTACTATTAGAAATATAAATTTATGTAATCTCCATAATGTGCTTGTGAGACAGATACTACTTTTAACTCATTTTACAGATGAGGACAGTGACGCGTTGGGAGTTTAATAATGCTGCACCGATCATTTCCATAGAACATCCTGTTTCTGGCTGAGAGGCTGTTTTTCTTAGGATCTTGTCTTGGAGGTGACGAGGAATGAAACTAGCAGATAAGAGTGTGGAGTAACTTGTAAAGATTTCAATGAGAACTGAAAAGAAAGGGACTCTTGCTAATCAGGCGGGGCTGCAAGGGAGGATGCTGTCAGGGATGTAGTGCTTAGGGTTTATATAGCTTCCTGAAAGGAAGAAGTCTTACTCTATTGACTTAAAAGACAATTGAACCAATGACATCACAACGCACTCCTGATTAGCTGAAAGTACAATACTCCATTTGCACAGAGCATAACTTATCAGAGCTGAGGTTTCTCTAAGCATACTTCTGAATGGCTGATTAGATTGGAGCTTTTTAAAACTTACGAGGGCCGTGAAACTTACAAGAGCTGTAAACTCCATCTGTTTGCCTCTTCCTATCACTTGCTTCAATCCCAAGTCCTCTTCTACCACCCCTCACTCCTTTCCATCATCTTCCTTACCCCTTTGTGCCCCAATTCCTCCTTCACCAAATTCCTGGTATCAGGTCCTATGTCCCCCCAATAACACCCCACTCTTCCCTGTAATATCACTGACCTCAAATCCTGACTAGCCCCCATTTATTTAATCAGCATAATTTATGGAGACTCTCCTCAGTGCCAGGCCCTGTTCTGGGCACTGGAATTTCCATGGTGAACAGCACTAGGCCTCCCCCCTAGTGGGGAAGATGGACACTTGAAATGTAAATGATGAACAAGATTGTAGATACTGCTTAAAGATTTCTGAAAGAATACAGGACAGTGGGAAGGTTGCTGGTGGTGCTGCCTTAAGACAGGGCAGTTACTGGCTGATTACCACAAAGTACGTTAGGAAGCTTACCTCCTAACTCCCTTTCTTCGAGTGAGTATTTTTTGCCTGAAATAAAACCTTCTCACTGCTCAACTTACTGGGTTTTGTCTCTGCGCTCTCCCAATGGTAAATGTTTTGTTATTTCATCCAATGTTCTAGACTTAAGCCCAAGTCTTCACTCTCTCTGATCCACTTCAGACAAGCAGGGAAGGGCTACTGAGAGCTCTGATTTGGGCTTGCAAGTTCCCGTTGCCTGGGTGACCCGGATAGCATTGCAGTTGTCCGATCATGCTCTTTAGCATCTTGCCTGAAATATCTTTTCTTTGGGAAGTTCTCAGAACATAAACTCACTCCATCCAGTGCTCTGCAGCTCCCCCAAATCCTGGGGTGGTAGGGGCTTAGTTCCCTTGCTGTGCAGATTCGAGTGGACGCTGGATTCCGGGTGACCCTGGCTTCAGGAGTTGGCGAGGGATTTGACGTGTGCCGAGCAGGAGTTCAATGAGCTTCCCTTTCCTACCTCTGCTCTTTCTTGTTCTCCGCTGCTTGCACGGCTGCTGCCATCCACTACTGCTCCTACTTCAATGAATTCTACACTCATCTGACCTCTGGAGAATTCTTTCTCCTTCAGAGTCAAGAACCCTCCCCGGACACACCTGCCCGACAACACTCCGACTCCTTCAAAGCACTAAAATCCCCCGACACCCCTTATCTCACACCGATTCCTCCATCACACTGTCCATTCCTCCATGAGCACCCCAGCTCCCTACTCCCCCCTGGCTGTGACTCTCATTCGTCCCACCAAGTTCCCTGAACCCCTTCTTCTCACCCCGCCCCGCTTCCGCTCTAGAGTTACTATGGCAACGCCCACCTTTGGCTTCCTCTCCATTCCTCCCTCAGCAATTCCTCTGAGCACGGAGCCTGGACCATCACCATGGAAACTGCTCTCTTTCCTGCAGAGATAGCGGTCCTAGGACACAGACCCCCCCCCCCTCCGACCAGGAGAGCCGGGAGAGAGAAGGACGGGGGGGGGTGCCCCACTACGTGCAAAGAGCAAAGGGCCCTCCTTATTCCTCTGCCCCCGTGCGACAAAGCACGCCGCAGCCCCACCCTCTCAGAAGGAGCGCCCGGCCAGCGGATTCTACTGCGCAGGCGCCAACACAGAGGCAGGCTCTGGCGGCGCTGAGCCTGCTGGGAGTTGTAGTTTCCTGGCGCTACACCCAGTTCCTGAAGCTGGTTTGAGGCGTGATGAAGCACTAGCCCTACCAGCCAGTCTGCCATTTACGTCTTACTTTTCTTAGTGCTTAGTTTGCACGAAGCACTGTTTTAGGTCCTGGAGATACAATGGGAAACAAAGTTTATATTTTGGTGGTGGGAGACTTATGAATAACACCGGTGAACACAGATCACTGGAGAAAACAGCATGTTAATAGGTAATTAAGAAATGCAGGCAATGTGAGAGAACGTTGGTGTATACACGCAAATTCCTCTATCCACACAAGGCTCTGTGAGATAGGTACTATTATCATCCATAAACTAACATAGATTAAGCAACAAGAGGGCACCTAGCAAGTCAGTGGAGCTGGGATTCGAGCTGAGATAATGCCTCCATTCTCTGAGCTTAACCGCGGTGCTAGACTGGCAAAGAGCTGCATGGTGTAATTTCCCACAGCGGTAAGTGCTGTGAAGCAAAAAACAGAGAAAGGGGATGGGGGTGACTTTAAATGGACTATTCAGGGATGGCCTTTAGGAGAGGTGACATGTGAGCACAGGCCTGAAGGAATTGTGCTGGGCTTGTGGGGCATGTAGAGGTTCAAGGGTCACTGACCTTTGCTGCTTTTCTCTCACCTTCCTAAAGGGCAAAATACTGTTACATAGGCTGTTCCCTCTGCCAGGAAGCCACTTTCCTATTCTCCTTTCCTGCTATAAACATATCCTTCAAGATCCAGTTCTGTGAAGCACCTTCTGTTCTGTTTTGCTCACCATAAATCCCTTCTTCCCGACTCACGTGTGATACACTTGGCACGATTCAGCTGCCAGGGGTGGTTCTATTTTTGTACATCCAATCAAGCCATGTCCCTACTTTCAAATTTTTGAATGGCTTCCCTCTTTGTGTACCTGTAAGGCCCTCTGATGTCACTATCCACATCTCTCCTCCTCTCACACGCTGACCCACCTCCGCTGGCCCTTCTTCAATTTATATCATGAACCAGGTTCTTTCCTTCCCCGGTACCCAACCCCACCCACCGGAGAGGTTTTGGATGTTGGTCCGTGCTGGACCGCTGCTGCGTTTGTCTGCTCGGGACCCCTCCTGCCTGCCTTCTTTGATGACAATTCTCTGTGCTCCTGCACATTCTGTCTGCCCTGTCCAACTGCTACAGGAATGGGTATGTGTCCAGAATGACGGATCGGAGCAGTGATTTTCCAAGGGTGGTCCTTGAACCAGTATCATCATTTGTGAACTTATTAGACATGCAAATTCTCAGGCCTTACCTCAGACCTATTCAATCAGAAGCCCAGGGAATGGAGTCCCCAGTCTGTTTTAACAAGATGTCTGGGTAATCAATCTCCTGAGGCTTGCTCAAGTTTGAGCACATACACCATCAACAATAAAAGACACAAAAACAATAAATGCTTTGTTGTTAAATACCTTTGAAGTGTTAAGGTTGTTACACAGCATTAATGTAACCATAGATAACCCGTACACTTAGTAAATCCAGTCTGCTTCTTCCTTGAGATTTGATATCTGGATGTTGGTAGAGAGGTCTTCTTGAATCAAGATTTGAGGATATGAGGTTGGGGCTTCAAGTAGCTTCTTCTCAGCAGAAAGGGAGCTTTCTTTTGAAGGACACCATGATGCAAAAACAGGGGCACAGGGGAGAAACCTGACATAGTTTGAGACCCTCAATTCAACTAGACTTGAAAGCTTTTATTTCCCAGTGTGTCTTGAATGGTGGAATGACCTTTTATGTTAAGCTTCTTTGTTCCTGTTCAAAGTGTTCTCCACAGCCCAGCAGAAACAGTATCAGAGAGCTTTCTGGAATTTCAGGCCCCACCACAGATACTGAGCCTCAGTGCTATCTTCATACACACACTCTGTCAAGACACCTGCCAGCAGGTCTGGTCCTGATGTCTCCTGGGGCTTAGGATTGAGAGAACCGTTAGAAGCTTCCTGCCCTGAGCAGACCCATTGGCCAGCACCAGGTCACAGGCCCGTTCTTAAGCCAACCACTGGAAGGTGGCAGAAATTCTCATGGACTAACCATCTGAGGGGAGCAACCAGAGATGTTGGCACGTTGTCACCACGGCCTTGGAGGATGCAAGTGGGCGGGGCAAAGGAGGGTGAGGTCTGAGCTGCCATGGAGATGGATTCATTCTGGTTCCATTCCACTGGCTCCATTAAGCTTTGCTGACAGAAAGAATGAAAGGAATGCTGGCCCATTTCCATTTCCCTCCGGCTCTGGGCCCCCCAGCCTCCCCCAGAAGCCAAGAACACAGCACAGAAACCAAAATAATACTGTTTTATTCCAATCTTGAAGCACAACGGTCGGGGCGGTTTCCCTCTCCACTGCAGAGCCTCCAGCCCATCCCAGCAGACTCCCAGGGCCCCTGCTTGTTCTGTCTTTTCCGGGAATGACCAACCGGAAGGCGAAGGGGAACCAAGCCTCCAGGCCTTGGAGGAGAACCAAAACCACCCCCTCGCTCCTTCCCTCTGTCTCCCATCCCTCCCTTCACTGTGTCTTCTTCTTCCCCTCCTGTGCCCCCCTCTCCTCATCTGTCTCCCCCTGCTTTTCCCTGTTCCCCTCCATTTCTGCCGCTTCTCCCGTCCTTGCCTCCATTTCTGGCCCCTGCTACCTTTCCTCCCTTTGCATCCCCTTCATTTCCCCTCGACTTTCTGCCTTGTTTTTCCCTTAACCCCTGCACTCCCTGGGCCGCCCATTCCGCTCCTGCCTGGGCTCCGCCACCTCCTGTGTCTCGCCCTCCCCCTCGTCCTTCTGGCCCTGCCTGACCCAGTCTTACCCCCTGATCACACACGTCCTCTCCTGAGGGAAGCCCTCCGCATCCACCCTGGCCACCACCACCATCCACAGCTGTGGCTCCAGCACTTGAGACCACGACCGGCTTCCCCGCGGGCCCAGAGAGGCAAACTGCCAAGAGAGATGAGGGCTCTGTATGACCCAGGAGGCGGCCCGAGGGACTGGGGTGGCCTCCTTGGCCTCAGCCCTGTTATCTTTGGGATCGAAGAATGCCCTCCCCCTCTCTCAGTGGAGGGTGGTGGGCAGGGACCCGAAGGGTCAGGGCTCTGGGGCTCTGCCCCAGCAATCCCTGAGCAGGTCCATGTGGAATAGGGCCGCCCCGGTGAGGAGGCGCGCTGCGAAGAGGTGGCGGCAGGGTAGGCGTCGGGCGGCATGGATGGAGCAGCTACAGCGCGTCAGGGCTCCATCCAAGAAGAAGTCCGAGGTGCCATCCTTAAGGGCGAAGCCGGCTCCAGTCCAGTGGAACCCCCGTGTCCCGTGCTGCCTGGCAAAGGCCAGCTCCTCGGCCACCAGGTCTGCCAGCTCTGGCCCGCACGCTGCTCGGAACTTGGACAGGGGCTCCCAGTCTATCTCCTCTCCTGGAGAGCAGCAAGGCCTCTTCGGTTCCCTTAGGCCTTCTTCTGCTCCTCCCTGCAGGCTCTCCCCCACAGCCAGGTACACTCTCCTTGCCACTGCCCAGTCTGGATCGCCCCCAAACACAGTCCCCACGGGGGTGCTACACACGACTCCATTCCCCAGCCCTACACACCTAACTCCTGTGTCCCCACACTCCACCGCTTGCCCGCCTCTGCTCTTGGGGCCCCCAGAACGGGCTCCCCCTCCGTCTCCATTCTCCAGGCCTGTCACCCTCGTGTCCCCCAGCTGGACCAAGATTACGTCCTCCAGGTCCCTTCTTTTCACTCCCAACCTCACTCCTCTCTCTTCCCTCATCTCTGACCCTCTCTGCCTCTCATCTCTCCACTGGGGCCCCCTTGGGTCTCCGTTCTCAGGGACCAACTCTGGGGACCTCTCCAAATGTACCACCCGCCAGTTTCTCGCCTCGGGTCCCCTTCCCTTTTCGGCTTCCAACTGAGGCCCCTTCCAATCTCTGGTTTCCAGTCCACTTGCCCTTTCATTGTGCAACGACCCCCTCCAAGGGGTCCCTTCAAGACTCCTGGCCCTCTCACAGTCAAACTGGGCCCCCCTCCGGTCTGTGGCCTCCAGCACCCTAATCCTTCCATCCTCCAACTGGGTCATCCTCCAGGCATACCCCTCCCATCCTCTCTGCCCCTGGTCCTCCAGCCCACCTCCTCTCCAAACACAACCTTCCAGCCCCCAATCTTTCTCACCTTCCAGAGGGGCCCCCCTCCAGTCCCTGATCTCTGGCCCCCTCGAGTGCTCCTTCTCCAACTGGGGCCCTCTCCGGACACTCCCTTCTAGCCCTCTTACCCTCTGGTTCTGCAAATGAACCCCTCTCCAGTCCCGGATTTGCAGGCCTCTCCCCTTCTCACTTTCTAACTGAGCCCCTTCCCGGTCTCTGGTCTCCAGTCCTCTGACCCACTCTTTCTCCAGCTGGGTGCCTCTCCAGATACTTTCTTCTTTTGGGACTCCTCCCCAGTCCCCGCTCTCCAGGCCCTTCACCCTCTCTTTCTCCACCTGCACTCCCCTTTTTGGCTCCGCCTCCAACCAAGGTCCTCCGCCGTCGGGGACGTCGGGCACCGCCTCCCCGACCGCATCGGCCCACTGCATGGCCACCAGGTCTCGAAGGCACTGAGCAACGCTGCGCGAGGGGCTCAGGCGCCGCAGCAGACGCCGGCGGTGGCCGCGCACCAGGGCGCACGCGTCCAGGTCGCGGGCTGCCTCGAAGGCGCGGAAGCGCACCCACATGTCGCGGCGCGGCGCCCAGTTGCGCTCGAAGTAGTCGACGAAGGCGGCTGGGCCGTGGGCGCGCAGCTCGGCCAGGGCCTCGGCGTAGGCGGCGGGGGAGGACGCGCCGGCCAGGCGGCACAGGCGCGGCCACAGGCCCGGGTCCTCGCGGCCGACGCCGCCCAGCTCCTGCGCCTTGCTGAAGAGCGTCTCGAGGCCCTGCGCACGGCAGATCTGCACGCGCGCGCCCGGCAGCAGCTGGCGGACGGCGGGCAGCTGGGCGGCCACCTCGGGTCCGGCAGTCAGGCAGCGCACGCGGCCCTTGACGTCGGGCGCGCTCTGCAGCAGCGAGGCCAGCGCGAAGCGCAGCAGGCTCGGCGTGCCCGGGCGCGCCACGCAGCAGGCAGCCTGGCGCGCGCGACCTGCGCCGTCCACGCACAGCACAGCCAGCAGGTCCAGCGCGCCCTGCAGCCCCGGCAGCCGGTCCACCAGGAGCATGCGCGGGAAGCGCCGCAGCAGCGCCCGGGTGCGCGATGTCAGGAAGAACACGGTCTCCACCACCGCCTGGTCCTCCACGAACACCAGCTTCACCTGCGGGCCGGACAGGGAGGCAAGGAAGGAGGTCAGAGGGCGCCGGGGTCGCCCGCCCAGCTCCTGGATCGCGGTTTCCACTCTGGGGAAGTGGGAATCCACTCATTCACAGCGTACGTGCATTTCTTCTTTTGACCAGCAGGAGGCGGTGCCTGGGAATGGTTACAGATGCAAACAGGAGGCAGATCGCCTGGGTGTGAGATCCCGGCACCATCATCTAAAAGCTGTGTGATTTTTGCACACTAGACCTCTCTAAGCCTCAGTTTACCTACTGGGAACTGAGTATTCATTCTTTCATGCACTGAGAGGCAGTCCAGGGCAAAGGCTCTCAGAGTGTAGGCCCTGGCCCAGCATATTCTCAGGCCCATCCCAAACTTGCTGAGTCTGAAACTCCAGCCAAGAGGCCCAGCAACCTGCACTTTGACAAGCCCTCCCGGGGATTTCTACCCGCGCTCAAGTCTGAGAGCCCCAGGTCTACCGGTAAAGCACGTAGACCGTGGAGCCAAGTTGTCTACTTTTGAAGCCGGGTCCCACCACTTTCTAACCTTGTGACTTACCCTCTCTGTGCCTCAGTTTTCCCCTTAGCTTCCTTGTTCCCCAATTTCCCCATCTGGAAACTGAACATTCATTCCTTCATGCCCAGAGAGTCAGGTCTGGGCAGGCCATCTGGAGCCAGCCTGCCTGGGCTGAGAGCCCGGAGCCCCACATCCCGGCTGTGTGCCTTCCACCAGCTCCCCTGACCTCCATCTTTTTTGTAAAATGACGGTGATGAGAGTATCCCTGTGACTGGAAGGCTGAAATGAGTTAAAGCATTGAGAACATGGCCTGGCACAAACAATACTGCTGCTATTCAACACTCCCTTAACGAATGGTGCTCTCCAAGTGTTACTGCTGCAACTGCCATCCCTGCACATAGACCACGTCCTCACAAAGGTCTGCTCTGACCATCCCATCCAAGCAAACGTCCCAGCTCTCCCACGCCACTTTTGGCCATGGCACTTGCCACCCTGAAGCACATCACACCTTTCCATGCTGATTTGCTTATTGCCTGTTTGCCCTCCTGAAGGCACAAGCCCCGCGAGGTCGGGGATGTTATTGTTATTATTATTATTTGCATCCCCGATGCTTTAAATAGCACCTGGCCCAGAACAGCGGCTCCATACATCCTGAGTGAATGAATGCATGGTGTGCGCTGCTCTCCGTTGGCCAGGTCTTTGGAGTGGAGGTGCAAGGAAGAGTCTATTTTGGAATCTTGGCTTGGCTTCTTACTAGCTGTGTGACCCTGGGCGAGTGACTTTCCCTTCCTGAGCCTCAACTTCCCTTGTCTGCAAAATGGGGATAATAATATCTATTTAACAGGGTTGTATGAGGCTCTGATGAGAACATGAGTGTCCAAAGCTTGGAATGATGTCTGGTATGTATCAAATCCCTACTACCACTACTGCCTTCCTGGAACATGGGTCTGTCTTGGCTTCTGTCACCCTGAAGAGTCCTGGCTTTCCTTCTTCCTCTAGGCATCTCCTAGGCAGGGTCCTTTGCTAGCCCTTCCTCCTCTGCTCCACTTCTCAGTGTCACTGAGCCGCAGAGCCTGTCCTAGCCTTCTCCTCTCATCTTCCCTCTCTGCAGGCTCTGCCAAGGTGGGCTCATCCACACGCATGGTCTTCACCACCTCTAGGCCAGTAACTCTCAGTTCTGTATCCTAGACTCCAGATCCACCGACTTAACTGCCTCAGCGGCGACATGACCCCTTGGATGGCTCCTGTGCCCCTGGAGACTAAGGGGCCTGATGTCACACTTGGTTCTCGCTCCCGCCAGCCTGCCCCTCCTTGGTTGGTCCATCCCCTCCAGGGGCTCTATATCCAGTCCGTAGCTCAGGCCCCAGCCCTCCCAGCTGATTCTTAGTGTCTCTCTTTCTCCCCACCGGCATGCAATCCGTCCCCGGTTCCTAGAAGTGACCTTCAAAATAAGGCCACAATCTGACCACTTCTCTGTACCCCTGCGGCCACGGTCCTGGTCGGAGCCGCCACCACGTCCCACCTGGATTATTGAGCCACATGCTCACTGGGCTTCCTGTCACCACCGAAGCCCCCTTGTGTGTCCCCTTCACAGCCACCAAAGGGGCATTTTCAAAACTCCAATCAGACCATCCCACCCCTACCCCTACCCCAGCCCTCCCTGAAAGCCTTTCCCAGGACATCCCGTCATACTTCCCAGAGTTCACACCGTGCTATGGCTGGGTGATCAAGCATTGAACTTCATCTTCTGTCTCTCTTGTCCCCCTTGGCCTCAGCCCCTCTGGCCTCATTACTATTGCACAAAATCCACTTAATGGGGCAGGGACGTGAGCAGACCTGAGCTAGGGCCCTCTCTCCCCAGCAGTCAGCCTCCTTCAGCCAGTCCCTGTCAGGGCCGACCCACAGCTTCAGAACCAGGATTTGAATACAGTTTCAGCACAGATCTCTCCACAAACCATTCTGCCATAATCCAACCTTATCCTACAAGACCGGTTAAAACTCACTGCAAGATTCTTAGCTTTCAAGGGGGAAAAAAAAAATCCTCTGTTAAAAGAAAAGGCCTACGAAAAAGACAAGTACCAAATGATCTCACTCATATGTGGAGTATAAGAACAAAGAAAAAAAAAAATGAAGGAACAAAACAGCAGCAGACTCACAGAACCCACGAATGGACTAACAGTTACCAAAGGGAAAGGGACTGGGGAGATGGGTGGGAAGGGAGGGATAAGAGGGTAAAAGGGGCATTACGATTGGCAGACATAGGGTGGGGGGGCACGGGGGGGACTGTACAGCTCAGAGAAGACAAGTAGTGATTCTCATCTCACTACACTGATGGACAGTGACTGTAATAGGGTTGGTGGGGGGGACCTGATGAAGGGGGTAGTTTAATCATCACAATATTGCTCATGTAATTGTAGGTTAATGATACTAAAATAAAATAAATTGTAAAAAAAAAAAAAAAAAAAGAAAAGGCCTAGTAGGATCCAAATGGAACAAGGAAAGTGCTTTGCTAACCCTGAAATCATACACCCAGTACCTTAAATAGTACTGGAATTCAATACATTTTATGAAAAAAGTCTTTTTTTTATCTCAGCAGATGTTTCCATCTAGAACTGCTCTGTCCAATATGGTAGCCACTAGCCCCATGTAATTATTTAAATTTGAATTAAGATTTAACAGTATATAAAAATTGAGTTCCTCAGTCACACTAGTCATTATTTCAACTGCCGAGTGGCCACCCAAGGCTAGTGGCTCCTCTACTGGATGTTGCAGATACAGGACATTTCCATCATCATAGAAAATTCTATTTGATGGCACTGGTCTAAAAATTAACAAAAGATAAAACTTGTAATAGGTATAATGGGTTAAAAAAATGTGTTTCCATAGTATTATGTAAGTTCTTATTTTTTTCTCCTTGGAATTCAGGAATAGAATAAATGTAAATGCAGCAAAATGTACTTGCCCCGAGGCTCATTCAGAACTGGCAAGCACTTGACTAATTAGAAGCTGACTTCCATTCCTGAAAGGACACCTCTGATTTCTCATCTTGGGTTTTCTTCCTACAGAGGGCACATAAGCTTTCCTGGCACTGCTATTTGTTCATTAAACAGCATTTACTGAGCACCTCCTGTATGCCTGATGCTGTGCTAGGTCTTGAGGAGAGAGGAGGGACTGAGGCAGTCCCAAGTCCTGCCCCGTTGGACTGGCCAAGTCTCCATGAACAACAGCATAACCAGTGCTGCTTTCCGCTGATAGCCTTATGGACAGGGTAGTTAAGCGTTCCTGGATTCTTAACTAGGGATCCAGACCCAGGCCCTTCCTCCTGCTAGCTGTGTGAGTTTACACACCAGCCGTGTGACTTACAGTGTCTGGACTCCTCTGTGCCTCACTTGTTCCCATCTGCAAAGGTGGGGAGAGTAATGGTATTGACCTTGTAAAGCTGCTGTGAGCATGAAACGGGTTAGCCTGCATGGAGCATGTACAACGGGGCCTGGTCATTGGTCACTGTTCATTATCAGCTGTTGCTATTATTATTGTTACCTGAGAGTGAAGGGCATGCTGAAAAGAAAGGTTAGCAGAGTTGGAGTTCTCACAGAAAAAAATGTGCAGCTGTTAATTTAGAACTTTTGTTTTGTGTCAGCCTGAGTCTGCAAACAGCTCAGGCTACAGACTTGTTGTCTCAAGCAAAGCAAGTCTAAGGGGGTTGGCTGCCCACCCCAGACTTCAGGGGACCGAGTTGAACCAGAGTTCAAGGAACTATATCAACGTAGGGATTGCTCTGGGTTCTTTTTCTCTCCCCGGGAAAGAATGATTTAGCCTTGAGCTCTGGGAAAGAATAATTTGGCCTTGAAGGATGAGATATAAAAATAAACACGTAGACTGCTAAGCAGGCAGCTATTAGCAAGAGATCTCTTTGTGTGTGTGTGTGTGTGTGTGTGTGTGTGTGTGTGTGTGTGTGTGTGTATTTGTCTTGTCCTATGTGTTAATCCTGCAGCCGTCATAACAGGCCCTGGTACAGAGTGGACTCACAGACACCGAGAAGGGACTAGTGGTTACCAAAGGGAGTGTTTGGGGAGAGTGGGCGGGGAAGGAGAAGGGGATTAAAGGACATTATAATTTGCAATCACTATATAGGTCAGTCACGGGGAAGGCAGTACAGCGTGGAGAAGACAGTTAAAGACTCCATAATATCTTACTACGCTGATAGACAGTGACCACAATAGAGAGGGTAAGGACTTGACAATATGGGTGAATGTTGGAACCACAGTGTTGTTTATGTGAAACCATCGTAAGATTGTATATCAATGATACTTCAATTAAAAAAAAAAAACAAAGGCTAACAGGACTGACTATGCTTTGCATGGGGCCTTCTGAGTGAGTGAAGGGCATTGCTGAGTGGGGATCATTATTTTCCAGATATGGAAACTGAGGCTGAGAGAGTCCAGGTATGCAATAAGGGATGTGCTCTACAGGGCTAGGTTGTCCAAACTCTGCACATTCCAAAGAAAGTTTCAGCTCTTGCCCAGCTCCTGGGAAATAGCCTCTAAGTCCTTGGAATGTCTCGCCTGATAAAGAGTCACTTTGTTTATCGTTGGGGTCCTTGGGCCACGTGGAAGCAGTTTACCTCCAGAGGGGCTGGAGACACAGCTTAGCCACTCGGGCAGTCAGACGCGGCTATGTGACCCACCCAATAAAAACCCTGCCCACCGAGGCTCAGGTGGGTTCCCTTGCTTGGCAGCCCCCCACGGTGCTGTCACATTCTCGCTGCTGGGAGAACGTCATGCTGTCCGTTCAGCCCCACTGGGAGAGGCAACTAGAAGCTGCCACCTGGCCTCTCCTGGCCTCCACCCCACGTGCCTCTTCCCTGTGCTGTTTTTAACCTGTATCCTTTCACTGCAATAAGCTTTGCTGGGTCTGTGAGTCCTCACAGGGCCTCAGGGTGGTCCCAGGGACCCCAACCACACCAGCGGAGTGGCCTGCCCAAGGCCATGTTGCCAACAAGAGTGGGCTTTGATCCAGGTCCAGGTCATTAAGAATGATTGAAAAAAAAAAAAGCAGAGAGGGGAGGAAGATGTGTGGGTGACACTGAGAGACTGTGGTGGCATTTGATTGGGGTGGGGGACACATACATGAATGGATTTATCTGCCAAATATTTACTGAGCAACTCTAACGTGCCAAGTGCTGGCTCAGGCCCGGAGAAGTCAATGAGACTCCTCAGAGTGGGAGGAGACAGCCTGCAAACGAAAGATGAGTAAATATACGTGAGATGATTCAGGCGTGTGAAGTGGTTTCTCCATGCCCAGCACAATGCTGAGGCATTAACTCTTTAAATCCTCACGGCAATCCTGTAAAACAGGTAGTATTGTTACCATCCCCATTTTCCAGATAGTAAGTGGAGGCCTGGTTTCTTGTCTGGGGTCACATGGGTAGGAAGCAGCAGAGTTGGGATTTGAGCCCAGGCAGCTTGGATCCAGGGTCTGCGCTCCTGACCACTCCGCGCCCATGGCCTTGCACAAAGGATCGCACAGGCCTGACTCAGAGGCTTCTATCTTGTACACAGTGCATGAGGAGATGGGGCAGATCTGAAGACCTGAATGGGTGCTGGTGTCACCCCAGACGCACAAATGGGTGGCACTGGGACGCATCAGCCACAGATGGTGGGTTCCACAAGTGTGAACATCAGAAACCACGCCACTTAACGCTTTCCATCCACTCCTCTGCCTATAGGTGAGCACACGTCCTCCTTTATCACATGATCAGAATGATACTATGGTCCAGGCTATCCTGAAGAAAAAACTGTGGGGATAAAAATAATATCTTAATAGCTCAAACATATAGGGCTTCCTATTTTCCGGGCACTGATCTTCACACACCCACACATTTAATCCTTATTAAAACAACCTTGACAGTCTTATGAAGTGGTATCCATTATCATCCCCATTCTACAGATGAACAAACTAGGGGTTGGAGAAATTAGGCAACTTGTCCACAACTTATTGAATGCCCCACACTCAGAAAACTAGAATTCTATACAAATTCTAGGCACCGCTAGAATGTATATAAAGCTTTTAGCCTATGGCAATATAAATAAAATCAAATTTCTAGCTGTTAACTGTAGCACCCTGAAAATGGTTTGATATAAAAAGAGGCTCTGGGCATAGAGAAGATTCCCTTTGAGAACCAGGACGAAAGAGAGGATAGAGAGGTCTGTGTCACTACATGGTGGGGACAGGAGAGCCCGGATTCAGGCAGGGCTCTGAAAGACCCTGGGTGAAACAGACCTCTCTCTGCCTGTGGCCCTTTCGCCCCGTGCCACGTAGTCGCGACTTTCCCTGTCTCAGACACTTAGCAGGATCACACCTCTCTGCTCTCTTGCAGTTAAGGCAGGGACATGTGAGCTGCTTTGTCACACCAACTGCGTGTGAGTGGAAAGGACCTGGCCTGGTGCATCCCTTATGGGCAGAAGCCTTAACAGCCCTTCTCGACAGGCACAGCGATTATGTGGGGATGGATCCCCCACCTTCCTGGGTCCCTGGGTGACTCACATGAGCAGTACTTCCCCAACGACTCATGGTGGGCATGGAGCATAAGCAAGAATAGACTTCAGTGAGGTTGGGCTCTGAGATCTGAGCGCTGGCTGTTACTATGCAAATCCCGGGCCACCCGGACTAGCACAGTCTTAAGACACTCTGTCACTCACCCCTCATTTTTCTTTTCTAGAGAGAAACAGAGTGGTGTGGCACATTGGGAATACTGTCTATTTTTCACCTTTTCTTTTAACATGGATTATTTGAATGTGCAAAAATCCACAGGGTCCAAAGTCAGGTCCTATACAGCTATAGAGCACCAGGTCCTCTACCCACCTGTGTTCTGACCACTCCACTCCTCTAATCGTGAAACGCCATTTTTTTCTAACCACTCCATTCCATTTGCAATTCCTACAACATCCACATCTCCCAGTATTCTTCTAGAGTTTCTGTCTGTGAATATGAGCGAGCACACCCTGCATATTCTATCACTTGCTTAGTCTTATTTTCTCCATTTCATATATAAAGCAGCATATATTATGTACTGTTTTGCATCTTGCTTTTCTTTTTTTTTAACCTAAGATTCTATCTGAGAGATCTGTTCAGATCAGTTCCTAGAGTTGGTCTCATTCTTGGCTGCATAGGCTTCTGGGGCTAGAGGGCCCACAGGTTATATAACCATTACCCACTGGTGGGGATTTGGTTATTTCCAATCTTTTGCTTTCAGGACTGACCATGACTAACCTTGCACGTGAGTCATTCTGTAACCATGGCTGCAGGATAAATTCCCAGCAGTGGGAGAGCGGGTCAAAGGGTGTGTTTTGGCCATTTGGACAGATATTGCCAAACTGTCCTCTGTTGAGGTGGTACTGGTTCTCCATTTAATATTCTTAAAAGTAGCACCCTCAGATCAATATTCACTTTTATCAGAAGGCAATGCAACCTAGTAAGAGAAGGCTGCAGCTTTCCTGTGCGAGACCCGTCTCTGCCCAGAAAGCTGGCTGGCTCGCTTGTCACCCTGGAGCCTGGCACAAATGAGATCATGGAGACAGGCTTGGACACCTCAGCCCCTCTGCACTGCCTTGGGCTTATTATTAAAGGACTTAACACTTCACCGGCTGAGTAACCACTCAGTCTTGTCCACAGACTATGGCTGCGGCTTTTGGAGACACTCTTCTCGTCGGATTCCCTCCCAAGACTAAGTAAGCCAGCTCAAGGGGTCCCAGACATTCAGCTTTTCAAAGTAATCCCTCCTTCAGGAGACTGCTGGGAAGAGAAGAGAGTAAGTGGTTGTTGGTTAGCTTAGTCTTGGGGTGAGGATAAGGAATCCTTTATTATTTTGAGATATTCATAATACAGAACTCTTTCAATATATCTTGTAAGTGAAAAAAGCCAGGAGAGACCTCTGTTTATGTGACAGGTTGAACACACCCCTTCAAGTTCAGTCTTTCTTGGGCCTCAATTACATCTACAGAAAGGGGATTTATTTATTTGTTTATTTAAGGGCAGAGATAATAGGAAAGGAGACAATGGGAACCAAACTTTGGAAGCTGGAAAGGTGACCTCTCCCGACAAAAACAGAAACGGCAGAGTGCTCGAAAAGAATTGGCAGGCCTAGGCTGGGGAGGTTAAAACAGACAAATTGAGGGCTGTTGAAGAAGCAGTTAGGTCTGTAACTTCTGTTTCCCTCCCCGCCCCAGATGACTGGGGGCTGAGTCTATAGAGAGGGAAGAAAAGAAAGGGTCCTGGCTTTGGGGACACGGGCCCACTCGATGGGGAAGGGGGCTCCGCGCATCTGGCTGCCGGCATGCCGGCTCCTCCGCCCTCTCCCCCCACGTGGCTCCCAGGGGCAGGTGGCCTGGCCTTTCCCCCTAGGCAGGAGGTTGGTGTTTTCTCAAGGGGATCTGACCAGCCACAGAGGAAGCTGGAAGATGCTGACACCTGGCGTGTCCCCGCACATAACATAAGATGCAAAAAAGTGTGTATAATAAGCTCCCTTGTTGGGGGAGGGGGTAAGGGGAAATAAGGTTAAAAATAAAGATACATAAATGTATCTGCATACATATAGGGCTGTGCTGTTCAATACAGAAGCCACTAGCCACAAGGCGCTGTTTAAATTTCAATTAGCTGAATTCAACTGAAAAGTCAGCTCCTCACCTATACTGACCACATGAGCCTGGGGGCCACTGTGCTGGACGTGATCATTCCCATCACGACAGGAAGGTCACAGGATAGCACTGGGCCCAAGGGTAGAAAGATATGGAAGCTGGGTAAGCCACTGTCACTCTGGTGGCCTCTGAGGAGGGCACTCGGGGGACAGCCGGTGACAAGAGGACTTTTCATTACATATTCCTTTGTACCTGCTGATTTTAGAACCATGTGAATGTATTGCCTATTCAAACAGTCAGTATTTAGATGTTAAAAAAAAAAACACACCATTTTCTGGTCTCTCTCTTGGTTTTCCAGAATGCCTTTCTCATTTCTTTGTAAAGTACTAAGGTGGGCCAGAACACAGACCCAGGAGCCAAGCTTGGTTTAGCCTAGATCCCATGACAGCCTCCCGACTGGAAGCCACCAGGACAATCCGTTTGCCCCTGGGGGCTTTCCTTTCTGAACTTGCTGGTATTTCCAGGGAAGACAGAGAGGTTTATTTATTTCATGGTGGAGGTTGGGTAGCAGTCAATAGCTCAGCAAAAACCAGTGGGGTAGGGTACCTGTGTGCATTCTCCCACTTCACAGAGCAGCAAACTGACTTGGGTGGAGCCCTCAACTCTCCAGAGCCTAGAGCTGACGGGAAGGGGCCCAAGCCTCATTTCTAAACTGGAGAAAGCAGAGCAGTTGACAGCATGGCCCTGGATCCACATTGCGTAGGTCTGAAATCCAGCTTTGTCATTGTGTGGCTGTGTGTCCTCCTCCAGCTAGTTACTTGACCTCTCTGTGCTTCAGTTTCTTTGTTTATAAAATGGAGATGAGAATGGGGGACTCTTTCCTCACAGCATTCTGGTGAGATTTAAGTGAATTACAATACGTAAAGCCCTTAAAAATGGTGCCTGGCACATAGTGAGTGCTTGATAAACGGTAGCTAATATATTGTCGATATTAGGTGTGGATGGAGGCTGGGTTTGGTGACTTGGATGAAGGCTGGTTCCCGAGCATGAGATGGAGATGGGGAGAATGCTCTAGACCTGATTCTGGAGAGCAGGTTCACATCTCATCTTTACCTCTTGCACACATGAGCGAAAAGCACAGCCAGTGGGGAGAAACCAGTCTGCCTGCCTTCCTGCTTTCCTTCCATCCCTCCTTCCTTCTGCACTTCCTTTCAAATTCACCCCGGCCCTGAAGTTGAATCAAAACTGCAGAAAGATTCCTCACGGAGGAGCAGCATTCGCATTGTTCCTCCAGCACCAGGGCTTGCTCCAGCCTCTGAACCCTTGCACTGGCTGTTCCTTCTCCCTGGAACTCGCTTTCCTCTGGAGACAGAAGGGGAGTCCCCTGCTTCCATTCTGTCTCCTCTGCTTCACCATTTCCTTAGGGAGACGTTCCCCCACCATGCAAATTAAAACACCCTTACAACTAACCATTCCTCGCCACGTCCTCACGCTTTCCTCCTTTAAAATACTCATTTCATCACATGATGTAACACAGCCCCCTCGCGTCTAAATCTCTGGGTGGTGGGTAAGGGATGTTCTCACTTTGTGAACATTCATCAAACGATATACTTCTCCTCTGTGCATTTTCCGTATGTGTAGTTCAGTTTAAAAGATGTCGCTTAATGCCCCTTCCAGCACTTGAATCCTTTCTCCCAGCTGCAGCCCTCTTCAGGCTCCCCTTTGGATGTCTACTGTTAGCATCTCCCCCTACAGCTGTGAGCTAGTTCTAGCAATTACCTCTGCAAGGTAGCCCACAGCCCCAAGTGGCTACTTAAATTTCAGTTAGTCAAAATGAAGGTCGATTAAAAATTCAGCTCCTCTGTTGTTCTGGCCACATTTCAAGTGCTTAGTGGCCACGTGTGGCTGGGGGCTACCACGTGGACAGCACAGAATCCCAGAGAGGCAGGAAGCACTCCTGGAGGTGCTGCCCAGCGGGCGAGTTCACTACGCAGGGACCACGCGTATCAGGGAGGCAGCTGTCCCTCCAGTGCCTCAGCAAGTACTTATGGAAGGAATGCGCAAGGAATGAAGGAGAAAGGAGCCGCGTGGATGAGTGGGCGGACGAATGAATGGGTGCCCCGGTGTCTTAGGCGTGGCTCTCCCCCTCCCCAGCACTGCCTTTCCCAAGACCCCACCTTGGCCTCGGGGTCGGTGCGGAAGAGCCCCTCGAGCACGTGCAGGGCGTCCAGGACGCCGTGGTCGCGGCCCTTGCAGTAGGAGAGCAGGCGGCGCACGTCAGCCGGGGCCACAAACTGCTTGGAGATCTTGTTGGTGGTGCGCACGGGCAAGCAGGCGTTGGCTAGCAGGTGACCCGGGCGGAAGTAGTAGGCGAACTCCAGCGGGCAGGCGGGGTGCGAGTGGGTCAGCTGGCACTCCGTCACCACGAGGCGGTCCCGCAGCGGGCTCAGCTTGACGATGATGAAGGCCGGGCAGCCAGGCTGGGGGGGCCTGCGGGAGGAACGACCACCGCAGCGGTCACATCAGCCCGCTGCCCTCTTCTGCCTTCTCTCTCTCTCTCCTTTTTTTTTTAAAGCACATTTTAAAAATTAAGGATTGTTCCGAGCATAGAGAAGAGAGAGAGGGCTTTGAGACGGTGCCAGCTGTGTGACCTTGGGCGAGTCACTTCACGTCTCTGTGCCTCAGTTTCCTCATATGTAAAAAGGGAGGTAAAAATCCTAATACCTTTCTCATTGGCTGTTGTGAGGATTGAAAGAGTTGATATATGCAAAGCACTTAAAAACTGTCTGGAAGATGGTGAGTGCTATATTTGCTATAATGCTGTATTTACCACCCCCATCTCTATAAAAAATGAATGTTTTATTATATTTACTCAATTTTTAAAAATAAGACACTTCAATACTCTTGTATGCATTTCTGATTTAGCAAAACACAAGTCCAGGCCCTCTGTGAACTGCCCCAACAAAGTCTCCAACGTCAGACATTACCCGGATTGTGTGTTTAGCATGACTGTCTATGTTTTCTGGTAGGTTCCTAAGTTTTAAAACTTTGTGTACATGAAAAGGTGCTCAAACTCATTAATCATGAAGGAAATACAGATGAAAACCCTAAGGAAATGCCACTACACCCCACCAGAACGAATGAGTTAAAGAGACTGATAACCTCAAGTGTTGATGAGGACTGGAGCAACTGGAAGTCTCATTTATCCTTGATGGGAGTGGAAAATGGTAAATCCCTTTTGGAAAACTGTTTGGCAGTATCTCCTAAAGCTGATCATGTGCTGCATGATGATGTCCCAGTATGTGTCCCTTTGAGACAAACGCCTGCAGATGGTCACCGAAAGACACGTATTAGAACGTTCACAGCAGCACTACTCATATTAGCCAAGTACTGGAAACAAGCCAAGTATCCAACCAAAAAGTAGGAAAATAAGCTGTGACCCCCCCCCTCAAACACAATGTCGATCAACAATAAGAAGAACAAACCATTACTGTCCCTAACCACGTGGACGAATACAACGTGGAGGGACCCAAACCTGCCATGGGAAAGAAGCCAGACGCAAAAGATGATGAACCACCACATGGTTTCCATTTATAGAAACTTCAACAACAGGCAACACTGACTTCTGCTGTCAAGAGACTAGATAATGGTTACCCTTTAGTGGTTAACCTTATGAGGGGGATAAGGGGGCCTCTTGGCACTAGGCATGTTCTGGTTGCTGGTTACATATGCACTTTTGTGTTGGGAAAATTCGTAAGTCGCACATGTATAATAATGTGGGCACTACTCTGAATGTATGTTACACTTTTAAAAAGTTTAACTAGGAAACCTTTGCTTTGCTTTCTAGCATATGATAGGTGGAATAACAGCACCCCCAAGATGTTCATATCCTAGGTGATGGACGGTGCAAATGTTACTGTATATGGCCAAAGGGACTTTACAGATGTGATTAAATTAGGGTCTTGTGATGAGGAGAGCATCCTGGGTTATCCAGGTGCATCCAATGCAGTCACAAGGACCTCATGAGGAAGGGAGACACAAGAGGGTCAAAGTCATAGACAGACTGAAAGCTGGTGCTGGCGGGAGAGGCTGCACACCAAGGAGTGTGAGCCGCTTCCAGAAGCTGGAAAAGGAAGGAAACAGATTCTTTCCTACAGCCTCCGGAAGGAACACAGCCCTGCAAAAACCCCTTGATTTTAGCCCAGCAAGACCTGTGTTGGACTTCTGACCTGCAGAGCAGAAGGGTCACGTGGCTCATTGTTTTAAGGCACTACAGTTGTGATAATTTGTCACAGCAGCAACAGGAGACTAATACAAGCGTGACAGTCATGGAAACCTTTGCGGTTTTTCACTCATCAGCTTTTCGAGATTGTTTTGTTCCTCTGGCTGCCTAATATTTCACTCTGCAGCTCTGCCAACTGTTAGACTGACTCTGGTTCTCCCTGCTTATAAACAATGCCTGGTGAACAGTCTCTTATACATCTCTTTGTGCGTAAGTCAGTCTGGGACAGTGGTTCTCAAGCTGCAGGGCAGGGCCCAACTACCTGAAATCAGTTTAAGGAGTTGCAACCAGCATTGTAGAAAGTGGAAGAGAATAGAGAAAAAAAAAATCATAGTGCATTTCCCCAATAATGCTACTTAAATTGACTTTGCTTTCTAAAAAGGGGGTTCCGTGTGTCTCCATGGGTTGGGGGGGTGACATCAACACTTTTGGTAGGAGGTTTTAGGTTTTATAGACAAGGGATCAGCAAACCTTTTCTGCACTAAGCCACATAGTAAATACATTCTGTTGCTATGTTGCAAACACAACCATAGACAATATGTGAATGAATGAGCATGGCTGTGTTCCAATAAAACTTTATTTCCAGAAAATGGGCTGCAGGGTGGACTTGGCCCAAAGGCCTCCTAATTTGTCCACCCTTGTAACATAGACCGTCCAGGGGTCAGCATGTAATTAGGAAGCCTGACTCCCAGGTAGTAAATGCCAGTAACACCCTCCCCACCCCCTGACTCCCACAGCCCCCGGCCCCAGGCAAAACACTCTCAGCTGTTTCCAAATGGCCCCTGAGAAGGGTGAAGCTCCTCAGAACCCACCCAGAGAAACTCTGGTATATGTATTAGAGAATCGTCTTTGTTAAGCCAAAAGAGGAGTCTTGACATGCATTTCCCCCTCCATGCATGAGGTAAAGTAAAACCCGGCAGCTTGCCAGATTTTAAAAATCTACATAAAGGGCTTGAGGCTGTTTGCCTTAATGTAACAAAAAGAATGCAAATTTAGAAAAATCTTAAGTGTACAAATCATTAGAAATAAAATACAAATGCAGAATCACCCTGGTGGTATCAGGTGGAGCTCAAAGAAACCCCCGATATGTAGCCATTTTTGAGCTACTACCTCAGCAAGTTCACAGGCCCTCCCACCACACACTTCCCTGGGATAACCCGTGAGCTTCGGGGCTGCTCTTTTGGTCCAGCTGTTTTAGCTCCTGGAACAAGCCCCCCAGTCAGGGGTGGTCCCCTCTTCTGTGAAACCATTCATCTTGCCAGAGACTAGCATATCCTCTCTGGGACCCAGTTATCTCACACAGCTGTCTACTGCAGCCTCCGCATGCCACTGGTGCAACTTCTCTCCACCTAGCTGGGGGAATCATGCCACCCTCTCGAAATGTAAACTCCATGTGAGCAGGAGTTTTGTCCATTTTGTTTACTGCTGTATTCCCACCACCTAGAACCGCCCCTGAGCCCTGGCAGTGCTCAGTAAATCTATGATGAATGAATGTCCAAATCCCTCTGTCTGAACCGCAGGCACCCAGGCACTCCACTCACCCATCTAACCACTCTAGTCGTCCCAATCGTGCCCTCTAAGCTCGCCAGACCATCCACTTTTTCCCATTCCCGTGGCCACCAACCTACTTTAAGTTCTTTCCTTCATGAAAAATCCTTCTCCCTGCTTGTCACCTAGTTAACTCCTTCTCATCCTTCGCACATCAGAGCCCATGTCACCTCCTCCAGGAAGCCTTCCCTGAGCATTCCCGGGCTAGGACAGATTTCATCATGCCTTGGGGTGATGACTGGGTTGCCGCCCATCTGTCACGTGTGCTCTCCACTTAAGGGGCAACTCTTCCACTGAGACCCAGCATCCAAAACACATTCGCCTGCACGTCACAGTGCTCAAAACAAACCTCTTGGATGCCTGGACACATGGCATGGCACCTAGGACCAAAAATCTTTAAGGTCCCAGCACATTCTACTCTGATATTGATAATCCATGACTGAAATAAGGATGAGGGGAAGAGGAGGCAGAGAGAGAGAGGGAAAAGAGAGGATGGTAGTTCACATTTGTGATCAAACTGTACAGTCCAAATCCTGTTTTCCCTCTTAGCTGTGTTCTCTTTGTGTGCCTCAGTTTTCTCATCTGGAAGTTGGGGCCAATCATAATAATACCAACCTCACAGGTTCATTAAGAGGCCTAAATTAGAGGATTCGATTATGTAAAATGGTTAGAAAAGGGCCTGGTGCATAGCAAGCACTTAAAAAGTGGCCACTCGTTTCACATTTTTTTCCTTCTTAAAAGTACCACTGCCATGATTTGTTCTGTAATCCCTGTACCCATTTTTTCTCGATTTCAGGTTCTCAAGGTCTCTGTGTCTTCTTCACAGGCTGGCCTGTATTGGGCAAGGGTGAGCAGTCCTGTTCTGGTGAGGGAAGGACTGAGAGAGGCTGGGGAGGGAGCGGGACAGAGCGTGAGAGGGGAAGATGCAGGTGGTGGCCTGGAGAAGGTGGCTGTGCAACATCTGGGAGAGGGGGTGAGCCAGGAAGGAAGCCCTTGCTTATGTTCTCTGGACCCTCAGCCCCAGCCTCCTCCCTGGCCTCTCGTCTTTCTCCTTCAGTCCGTGGCCCACACAGCCCCAGAGGGAGCTTCCTACCCCTCGAGGTGACCCTCCTCACAGCCCTGCCAGGGCACCCCAGCACCCCCAGAAGAAAGTTGCAGCCCCTGGACTCAGCCCTGCAGGTCGAAACCTTGACACCACTTCAACTGCATCTCCCCCCTTTTCTCACACACTCGACCCCAGCCTAGGATGTTGATCTATGCGCTGTTGCTGGGCTATGGTACCAGAGAGGCCCTGCCTGAGCAGCTGGGGACATAGAGGGCCTTAAAAGTGATGGGCCCTAAGTCATCACCCCTGAGCCAGCTCACCAACCACCCCCACACCTGGGCTCCCCATCGAGGGACCATCCACTATTTCCCCAGTCACCAGGCCCAAGCCCAGGGCACCCTGCCCACCCCCTCCACAGCCTGTCAGCCCCCCACCCTGCTTGATCCCTGGCTCTCCCTGATATCTGTAAAGTGCTTGGGACAATGTCTGCAGATAGCCAAGTGCCATGGGTTTTTTGAGTCAAAAACTTAACTTATATAAATATATAAACAAATAAAATGCTCAAAGATTCTGCCTCCTGGTCACCTCTTCCAGGAAGCCTTCTAGGACCATCAGCTCTCAGGTGGAGCCAACCACTCTTCATCCTCCTCCATCTCTTTCTTCAACCCCTCTCTCACTACTATGGGCTGCTATTTCCAATTTTTTATCTTTGTCTCCTCCTTTAGGTTCTGAGCTGCTCAAGGGTAGAGACCAGCTCTGGGCTCAGCAAATAGCATGCACACAGTAAGTGCTCAATAAGCATTTGTTACTTTGAATTGGGTTCACTTAACAAAGAGATTCCAGATTGGACCTAAGCTCCCTGCAAGTTCTAATGTTCTAGATTTCGGTGTGAGGATATGTGTTTGATGTTGTTTTGCTTCTTGACCTCTGGGTCTGTTTCTGGAATAAGCAGTGAGGAAACTATCATAAATAGTAATCTCACAATAAATGTCTAAGTGATTATGGGTGATAATTGCTCTGAGAAAGTACTCCATGCTGGATACTCTTCTGAGCCATTTGCACGTCAGCTCCTTTAATCTTCACAAAACCTATGAGGTTGTTACTCTCCCACTTTCCAACTGAGGAAACTGAGGCCTAAAAGGTGAAGTCACTTGCCCAATGTCACTGGCTAATCAGCATACAGTCATGGTTTGCACCCAGGCTGCCGGCTCCCAAGTGTGCGCTCTTCACTCCTGTAACAGCTGTCATTTACCCGGATGCCCTGTGTTCCAGGTACTGGGTAAGTGCCTTCCTGTGCATGACCTCACAACAGCCCCACAAAGCAGGTACTGCGATAACCCCATTACAGAGATGAGAAAATCGAGGCTCAGGGAGGTGACGTCTGTTGCCCAAAAACTCCCACCCAGGAAGTGATGGTGCCTGTCTCAAGCAGCCTGAAGGCAAAGCCTGTGTGGTTAAGCACTCCATTCTTGTCTATGGCTCTCCTACTGAGGGTCTCACGCTCATGTACCGATGGGGCCCAGGTAGGAGGCACAAGGAAGTGGCAGTGTTACGTATGAGGTGGCAGAGTGTGGCGGAACACGAGCGCCAATGCAGGGTCTAACGGGAGTGGCCATCTGCCACACATCGGCGTGAGCTCAGCCTCTTTCCGGGTCTCAAAGGAAGCCAGAAAGCAAACGGTGTATGGGGAACATTCCTGCTTTAAAAGTGGAGTCAATGACAACACCCTTGGCCACCTGGGTTGTTTCTCAGGTCTCTTTTGAATTTTTCACTTGCCCCTTGTAGCATTATATCTGTGGGGAACTATTTGTGAGCTTGTTCACATGTCAGTCTTGCTGTCTAGTCTGAAGGTTCCAAAAGGGCAGGGCCTTTGTCTTGATCAGCATCTCCTTTCCCCCAGTGAAGAATCCTTAACCCCTGGCATGGGACCTGGCCCTGTATTTACTGAATGGATGGATCTTTTTCTCTCTGTCCTGTGGCTTTCTCTGCAGCCCAGTCTGTCACTGACCTCTTGTATGTGGCTAAACCCTGGCTCTCACCTGTTTTTCTTGCTCTGTCTGGTGTCTTTGGCTCTGTCTCCATGTTTGAGAATGTTCTATTTTTTTTTTTTGAGGGGTAGGATCCCTTGGACATGTTTATTTCACTCTGCCTCTGGATGGGTCTCTATTACAATCTATGTACAGTGTAAGCAGAGCCCACCCTGTCCCTCACTGTGTGGCCCGGCTCCCTAGCTCTGTCTCCCTCTCTCAGTAAGCTCCCCCTTGACTCTCTTGGCCTCACAAGGTGATTTGGGCTGTTTCAGTTGACGTGTCCCCTCCCAGTCACCGGGGTGGGGGGGGGGGCGCTCTCTGCCTCCCTCTCCCACTTGCTTCCCCTCCCTCCCAGCACCCAGCAGGGCAGCCGCTCAGTTCACGCACCCCACGGCAGGCCGGCTGGGCGCGCGCACGTCCTTGCACACGAGCCGCACGTAGCTGTACTTGAGCACGTCGATGAGTGTGTAGAGCGGGGGTGCGCTGGCCCAGCGGCAACGCGCCAGGTGCATGGAGCTCTTGACGAAGAAGAGCGCCAGCCGCTGCTGGCACCACGCGTCGAAGAAGCGGCTGAACTCGGCCCAGGAGAAGAAGGCCCGCTCCCGCAGCTCCTGCTCCTCCTGCCCCGCCGCCGTGCCCGTGCTGGGTGGGGGCTCCATGCTGGGGCGCCTGAGTGGAAGGGTGGGAGACATGTGGATATCAGACCCATCCCCACCCGAGGTATCCCACTTCTTCCATTTTGGGCCTGTCTCTCTGGTGCTGGTGCCTCTCTCCAGCTGGGCCCTGGGGCGGGATGCTCCCCTGTGAATCAGTGGATAGGAACCACCACTTCATCTTTGGCTTCCTCCCACCCCCTGCACTATTCCTTGGGCAGTTAGAGCCTGTCGTCCTGATCCTTGATTCCAACTCTGGTCCTCGCCTCTGTAGATGTGACTCCTAGGTACAGTTGGGGTCCTTCTCCCAAAATAAAACCCTTAAGCTCACTTGTAGACACTTCCTCAAATGTGTTCCCAATTTCCGACTAAGACTTCCTCCCCCTCCAGAGGTGTCTTCCACACTTGGTGGTTAACCTCTATGCCTCCATTCGTATGGAACTCCCCCTTCCGGGAGTCTACACCTGGCTTTAACTGACATCCATCTGCGCCCCCCCCCGCCCCCCCCGTCAAAGGATGTTTCATCTCCAGATGTGCTGCCACATCCATTTACAGGCTCCTCATCCCCAGTCATGCTCTTCGCGTACCTATGGCTCCTTCCTCCTCAGATGTGTCTCCGATATGCACCTGTTGCCCCTTCCCCAGATGTGACACTATGGGTCGCCACATCCAGCTGCGATCCCTGCTTCCCAGAGATGCTCCCACATCCAGATGTCCGCCCCACATCCTGTGTGTACTCTTTGCCTGTTACAGGTGTGTGTCCCATTCACTTGTGGCCAATTCTCAGAAGTGTCACCAATATTCCTCTGTGGCCCTTCCTGCCCAGACGCGCTCCCCCGTCCAGCTGTGGCCCCTCCTCCCATCTACAGCTATCATCCACCCCATATGTGTGTCCCTCGTCCTCAGGTGGGCTTCATCACCCTATTTACTCCCCAACGTCCGGCTGCGCCTCCCCTCCTCATGCAGCCCCTCCCAGCCCGCTCCCGCCTCCCCAACCCCTCCCAGCCCCGCCTGCCGCTGCCCCACCCATCTCCACGGTCCCACCCAGCTGTGCCTCTCCCCTCCCCCAGATGTGCACCCTTCCCGCCCCTCCCCACTCACCTACCCGCCCCGGAGCGGCGTCCACCTCCCACAATGCCCCGCGCCGAGTCCTGGCCAGGCCCTTGTTCCCGGGATGCCGCGCGCGGTTTCCCGCCTCTCTTCCCGCCGTGCCTCGCGCAGCGGCTTCTATCGAATCTCCCTCGTTCCCCGCCAGTCACTTCTCGGACCCACAGCCGAATCCGCCCATCCAGAGCGAGGTTAGGCTCGGGCCGTTTCCCAGCGTGCTCTGCGGGAGGACTTGCCCCACGTCACCCCTTTCCTGGACGCCTGCCATCCAGGAGACTACAACTCCCAGCGTCCTTCGTGAGGCTGCGGCGGTGCGACGTCACCTGACCCCGCCCCTCACATTGGCCCAGCCCCTGCAAACTGGGCGCGAATTCTGTGGCGCGAATTTGGGACTGCAGTCGAACGCCGAGCGGTTCCGGGTGTGACGCCCAGGACAGCGACGTGCGGGGCCGGCAAGAGGCAAGTCGTGCTGCCCGCGAGGGCCTGGGGGGCTGCGCGCGTGGTGTACGCTCGGGGTCCGTGGTACGCTCGGGGCTCATGGCATGGCTGGGTTGGCCGGCTGCAGAGGCACGAGCGTAAAGGACGCTGAGGCAGCGGGGAGGGGAGAGCGCCGGCACCGGGCCGCTGGAGCGGGCGGGGTGTCCGTCGGAGGAGAGAGCCAGGTAGAGGGTGGACGAGAACGGGAGCCAGTCGGACCGGTCAGGGTTTGAGGAGAGGCCTGGAGGAGCAGTGGCACTTGGAAGGGGGCGGTGTCCTAGAAGGATGAGGGGCGGGGCCAGGGAAAGGCTTGGGTGGGCGGGGCCACCCGGAAACTGGAAGGCCGGGGAGTCGGGCCTACCTGGAAGTGGGTGGGGCCAGGGGAAGCGGGTGACGAGGTCGCTTTTAAAGCGGAGGCCCAGCTGGACGGAGGTGGGGCCCAGGAGAGACCAAAGGGACGGTCCAGGGCTTGGCAAAGGCCTTCTGAAAGATCGGGAACCTTCTGGAAATGAAGAGGTCTGCCCTTGTGTATGCCTGATGAGGGGGTGGAGACGAGGAAGGGGCGGGCTACACTGCTTGGGTCTGAGAAGGGGTGGGGCTACAGAGTTTTGTGGGAATGGGGCCTAGGAGAGTAGCTGTAAGGTTTGGGTTTCATGTTGCAGTGACGGGTGCTGGGAGGGCCGAAGATGCCTGGGGAGGGAAGCGAGAAAGATCTTGATGTCCTTCGTTAAGGGGGAAGGAACTTAGCGGGGGAGAAGGGAGGGACATTTGGACTGGCGTGTAGAGTTACGTAGGACCACCACAATCAAGATACACAAGAAGTTAACATCACTCTTAAAAATGATTGTGTCCCCCTTTGCTAGTCAACCCTAACTCCGGGCAGCCACTGACCCTCTCCATCCTTGTAGTGTGTCAGTAGATAATTCATTTTGTGCATCTGGGAGTGTGGGACCCGTGAGCTTTTTCAAGAGCAGGAACCGGATTTCCTTTACTATTTGTCCCCGGAGACAAAAAGTCTTAGGAGATGCCTTCAGTGAATTCTGTGCAAGGTTCTGTTCCGTGTGCGGAGATGAGTGCAGGGATTCCCTGACTGCTGGGAAGAAAAGATCCCACATTTACAAATAATTCATGTGCAGGATAGATGAGAACTTTCTAAAACGAGAGACTCATACCAATACCAGATATTTTTGAGGGGGTTCATTCCCTACATTATTGATTTTCCTGAAGTCTGAGCTGTGAGCTGTATACTCAAATTATATTTTTATTCCTAAGTTACTTTTAAAAAATGTGATTTATAAATGTTTTCAAGCTTACGAAAAATTAAAGCAGCTAAGATAAATACTATGCCATCATTTTGATTTTGCAACTGTTAACTTTGCTATTTGCATCATCAAATTTTCTGGAAGAAATGTTCATGTATGTTATAGAAGTTTTAAACATAAACAAAAGTAGAGGGGGTTAGTAAATTGAATCTACATGTATTCATTACCCAACCCAGGAATTACCAAAATACGTCCATTCTTATTTCATCTACATTCTTCCTTCCCCTTCAAAAAAACCCCTGAGTTATTTTAAAGTGAATTTTAGGCATATGCGGAAATATTTTAAGTAATTGTCATCATGACTTTTGTCCCTATTTCAGCATGCTTCTTTAAGTGATAAAAGCATTTTCTGTATATGTTTCACATGTAAAATTACCACATACTTAAGGAAATTTGAAGTGGTGTGTATGGATATAACATTAAATAATACTAACTCATAATAAAGTAATCCCTTTGTAATCTCTTTCAGTTTGTCTTAAAGAGAAAGGCTCAGTTTGGTGCCAGGGTGCCTTTCATGTCTCTCTAGCTCTTGGCTACTTACCACTTGGAACAGAGAGCAGCAGGTCTCAGCTCAGAGTCTTCAATCCCCAACCCTGTTTAACTAGAACCTAATAATCTGGCTTTGTTCCTTTTGTTTTTGTAGCTGTCTCTTATGATAAATGATGCTGTCCTTCTATCAATGGGAGTGTGGAGTGCCTAGAACCTGGAGCCAGGCGGCCTGGATTTGGGTCCCGCCTTTGCCACCTGTGAGCTCTGTGATTCAGGGCAGGTGATATAACCTTTCTGTGCCTCAGTTTCCTCGTTCGTGAAATGGGGATACACAGAAAATGCTTGATTGGGTTGATGGGAGGTATGGGGTCACATTATTGTTACAGTTATGTCAACACCCCCACAGGGCCCCCTACATATTCCTCAATCCCAGTACAGAACAGGCCCCTACCTTCCTCACCTTTAGAATAGTTAGTGGTTAAGGACATGGACTTTGGAACCAAGTACCAGGCTTTGGATCCTGGTTCTGCAATCCAGTAGTCTGGGTGACCTTGAGCAAATTACTTGACCTCTGTGCTTTCGTGGCCTCATTTGTATTATGAAGTCAGTAATGAATTATAATAGGTTTTGCATGAATTAATTTGTGTGCAGCCCTTGGAATAGTGTCGAAACTAGTAAGCACCCAGTTAATAAAAATTTGGTTCTTTTCCAGAAAAAACATTAAGCAAAAAGAAAAAATTCAAGTTTTGCATAGATGGGGTGAAAATTGCAAAGGTGGTATGAAGAATATGTGAAATTTGGGAAATAATTTTTGGAGATGGGAGTGAATCAGGCACAGCCCCATGGCGCCAAGGCTCCAAATCTGATTGGAGAGAGAAACTGTGTGATCAGGAGAACACAGGGTCCACGCAGTGTGTGTGATGAGGGAAGTACCAGTTCACCACCACAGCCGGGGCCCAGGGAGGCATCCAGACATTTCCCCCAGTGCTCAGAGGGGACTGGCTGCTGGGGGTAGGCCAGACTATTCCCCAGAGGGGGCCTGGGTAATAAAGTTAGAAAAGTCTGTGGGAGAAAGACAAGTACCAAATGATTTCACTCATCTGTGGAGTATAAGAACAAAGCAAAAACTGAAGGAACAAAACAGCAGCAGACTCACAGAACCCAAGAATGGACTAATAGTTACCAAAGGGAAAGGAACTGGGGAGGGTGGGTGGGAAGGGAGGGATAAGGGGGAAAAGGGGGCATTACGATTAGCACACATAATGTGGGGGGTGGGGCGTGGGGAAGGCGGTATAGCACAGAGAAGACAAGTAGTGACTCTATAGCATCTTACTATGCTGATGGACAGTGACTGTAATGGGGTTGGTGGGGGGGGGACCTTATAATGGGGGGAGTCTAGTAACCACAGTGTTGCTCATATGATTGTATATTAATGATATCATTAAAAAAAGTCTCGGGCCTAGATTTACTATTAAAAAAAAACTGAACAGGTAATAAATATGCATGGTTCACAATACAATCAGGTAGAGGTAGACACAGACCAGTCTGGTTCACACCCCTACTCCCAGTCAACCTGCTCTCCCCCAGCCACTTTTGTCAGTTTCTTGACTGTTTTAACAGAGCTTCTGTTTGGTAAATACAAACGGTACCAATGAACCTTATTTTCCCATCTTACAAAGTTGGTAGCATGTTATACCCACTGTTCTGCCTCCTTTATTATTATTATTGTTATTTTAACTGTTACTGAATATGCCTTGGATTTCTTTCAGTATCAGTAGAGTGTCTTCATTCTGTTTTGTTTTTTGCTTTTTATTTTGAGTTGATTAGAGACTGACAGGTAGTTGTAAAAATAATATACCCATCTTACACAACTGTAGTTCAGTATCAAAACCAGGAAGTTAGTATTGGGCAGCCCTGCTGGCTAGGCTGCGGAACCTGTTCTGTTGTGTGTCTGTCTCGGCCATTGGAACCCTCTCGAGATCTGTACCCACCCCCACAGTCAGGATATGGACCACAAAGCAACCCCCTGGGATACCTTTTTATATTCCTTCCCCTTTGTCCCTACCCTGGCAGCGCTTATTTCTTCGCCTTGTCGTGTTGGGTCGTTTTGTAAATGGCATCATGCAGCGTGGTGCCCTCGGGAGTGAGATGCCTGCTGTTTATGGTAGTCCTCCCTTTGGTCCAGTTAACAGTAATACCTTAGGAGCTGTCCGGTGCTGATTTATTTATGTGTGCCAGTGGATATGTGACTTAATGAACTGTATGTTTTATGATCATCTTAGGATTTTATATAACCACCTAGAAACAATTTTTCACTTATCCTAAAACTTAACTCCAAACAACAAAAAGCCCAAATGAAACTGAAAAAACCTTCACGGCTTCAGTGTGTCTTCATGTGAGATGAAGAGCCGGCTGCATATGGTAAAGGAGGCATCTTAACTTGTTCTCTGACTTGGAACACTTTCTCATCACTAATAAATCTAACTAGCAGGAACTTCCGGGAAGATGGCGACGTGAACGTACCAGCAGAAAAATTCCTCCCAACATTATATTTATTCACGAAAATACAGCAAATACAACTATCCCTAAAAGAGAGACCAGAATACACAGGAAAGTGCACAGCGTACAGCTACACCTGTGAGAACTTGGCAGCTGGTGAGGCGGAAGGGATACGGAGCGCTCCCCTCCACCAGAGCTCCGGCAGTCAGACACTCCGGAGAGAGGACTCAGCACCCGGCGAGGCGGGACGGAAACGCGATCCAGTGAGACCAGAGCGCCCCTCCACCCCAGCACTCCGGCGGGAGTCCCGGCAAGGCGGGTAAGGTACGGAGCCGCGACCTGGCGCACCGAGCGCTCCTCTCCCCCAGCGCTCCAGCGGGAGGAGAGGATTCAGAGCCGGGAGGGAGTGGAAGTCTGCGCCGGGAGCGCCGACACACAGCCGGCGGTGTAGTGGAGATAGGAGAGACAGAGGGCGCAGGGTCCCAGCCGGGAACGTACAAGTTGCCCGTGGCAGGCTCCGGGAAGGAAAAAGAAAGGAAAAAAAAGGAAGAAAAGCGCGCGCTCTACCTCAGCGGTCTTAAAGAGACAGGAGCTCAGTAGAGGGGCTGGATAGCCCCGCAAACTGAGCCCAGCACGCTGGGAGTCCTGGGGAGCTTTGGACCCCTTGGTTGGCGACTGGGAAAGGGTGCCTGCCATTGAGACCCCCATGGAGATCAACAGCTTCTCATTGTTCCCAACCCAGCCAGAACTATAGAGTGGCGCTGGAATAGTGGAGCAACAGTGCCACCTATAGCACTCGCGCAGAACCCACTCTCAGTGACTTTTTTTTGTTGTTGTTATTGTTTTTTCTCCCCTTTCTTTTCCTTTTTTTCTTTCCCTCTCTTTCAACAGCCTCCCATTCATTCTCACCCCGGCCACAGCTTTAAAGGGCCGTGTGGAGCGACGTGGCCACGGCTCTGGAATAGTGGGGCAATAGCGCCACCTACAGCATTCACACAGAAACCACCCCCGGTGGGCGTTTTGGTGTTTTTTTGTTTTTTGTTTTTTGTGGTTTTTTTGGTTGTTGTTGTTGTTGCTGTTTTCTTTTACGTGTTGCTGCTTCTTTTTCTTTCTTTTCTTTTCCTTCTTCTCTCTGTCCTTTTACTTTTTTATTATTAGTAGAAATTTCTTTTTTTTTCTTTTCTCTCCTTTCTTATCTCTCCTTGCTACCAACAACCAATTCTATAGTCATGAGAAGACAGAAGAATATGATACAGACAAAGCTTCAGACAAACACCACCCCAGAGAAATAAGCTGAAGGAATGGACATGCACAGTCTTCCTGAAAAAGAATTCAGAATAAAAGTCATAGCCATGCTGACGGATCTACAGAAAAATGTGCAAGAGCTGAGGGAGGAAGTGAGGGAAGTGAGGAAAGACAATGCAGAAATGAGACGAGCCATCGACGGGCTCAACAGCAGATTGAATCAGGTTCAAGACACAATCAAGGAATTGCAAGACAGGGACCAGGAATACAAAGAAGCTGAGGCAGAGAGAGATAAAAGAATCTCTAAGAATGAAAGAATATTAAGAGAACTGTGTGACCAATCGAAATGGAGCAATATTCGCATTATAGGAGTACCAGAGGAAGAAGAGAGAGAAAAAGGGATAGAATGTGTCTTTGAAGAAATAATTGCTGAAAACTTCCCCACGCTGGGGAAGGAAATAGTCTCACAGTCCACGGAAGCCCACAGATCTCCCAACACAAGGGACCCAAAGAAGACAACACCAAGACACATAATAATCAAGATGGCAAAGATCAAAGA
>JAQQAC010019400.1:13870318-13933125 GCA_029783875.1 Phataginus tricuspis | reverse complement strand
ATACTACCTAAAGCAATCTACAGATTCAACGCAATCCCTATCAAACTACCAACAGCTTTCTTCAATGAACTGGAACAAATAATTCTAAAATTCATATGGAACCAGAAAAGACCCCAAATAGCCAAAACAATCCTGAGAGGGAGGAATCAAACGGGGAATTACGCTCCCTCACTTCAAGCTCTACTACAAAGCCACAGTAATCAAGACAATTTGGTACTGGCACAAAAACAGACCCATAGACCAGTGGAACAGAATAGAAAATCCAAACATTAACCCAAACACCTACAGTCAATTAATATTTGATAAAGGAGCCCTGGATATACAATGGGGAGATGACAGCCTCTTCAGCAGCTGGTGTTGGAAAAACTGGACAGCTACATGTAAGAGAATGAAACTGGACTACTGTCTAACCCCATACACAAAGGTAAACTCAAGGTGGATCAAAGACCTGAATGTAAGTCATGAAACCATAAAACTCTTAGAAAAAAACATAGGCAAAAATCTCTTGGACATAAACATGAGTGACTTCTTCATGAACATATCCCCCCGGGCAAGGGAAACAAAAGCAAAAATGAACAAGTGGGACTATATCAAGCTGAAAAGCTTCTGTACAGCAAAGGACACTATCAGTAGAACAAAAAGACATCCTACAATATGGGAAAATATATTCATAAATGATGTATCTGATAAGGGGTTGACATCCAAAATATACAAAGAACTCATGCACCTTAACAAACATAAAGCAAATATCCCAATTAAGAAATGGGCAGAGGACATGAATAGACACTTCTCTAAAGAAGAAATTCAGATGGCCAACAGGCACATGAAAAGATGCTCCACATCGCTAATCATCAGAGAAATGCAGATTAAAACCACAATGAGATATCACCTCACACCAGTGAGGATGGCCAACATCCAAAACACAAACAACAACAAATGTTGGCGAGGATGTGGAGAGAGGGGAACCCTCCTACATTGCTGGTGGGAATGCAAATTAGTTCAACCATTGTGGAAAGCAGTATGGAGGTTCCTAAAAAAACTCAAAATAGAAATACCATTTGACCCAGGAATCCCACTCCTAGGAATTTACCCCAAGAATGCAGCAGCCCAGTTTCAAAAGGACAGATGCACCCCTATGTTTATTGCAGCACTATTTACAATAGCCAAGAAATGGAAGCAACCTAAGTGCCCATCAGTAGATGAATGGATTAAGAAGATGTGGTACATATACACAATGGAATATTATTCAGCCATAAGAAAAAAACAAATCCTACCATTTGCAACAACATGGATGGAGCTGGAGGGTATTATGCTCAGTGAAATAAGCCAGGCCGAAAAAGACAAGTACCAAATGATCTCACTCATATGTGGAATATAAGAACAAAGAACAACAACAACAATAACAACAACAACAAAAAAAGCTGAAGGAACAAAACAGCAGCAGACTCACAGAACCCAAGAACGGACTAACAGTTACCAAAGGGAAAGGGACTGGGGAGGATGGGTGGGAAGGGAAGGATAAGAGGGTAAAAGGGGCATTATGATTGGCAGACATAGGGTGGGGGGGCACGGGGGGGACTGTACAGCTCAGAGAAGACAAGTAGTGATTCTCATCTCACTACGCTGATGGACAGTGACTGTGGTGGGGTTGGTGGGGGGGACCGGATGAAGGGGGTAGTTTAATCATCACAATATTGCTCATGTAATTGTAGGTTAATGATACTAAAATAAAATAAATTGTAAAAAAAAAGAAGAACCTAATTGGGTACCATGTGGCTACCTATTTGCACATTCACAGACCTCAGAGTCTTAGGGAGAAGTGCAATTTCAACAAAAACTCCTTTTTTTGAACCAAAAAAGGGAAAAGATGCATTTGCTAATGATATTTTAAATATTTCAAAATCATATTCAGTCATTGATCAAAATCAAATGGTTTACTGAAGGAGTGCTCAAAGTAGAGTAAACCCATTGTGAGATTTCATTAATTTTAACACTTGATAGATCTCAAACTCCCCTACTGTCCACAGCTGGGCCACTCCCACAAATCATCAGGCTAAAGCTAAAAGCATCTTAAGGAGGCAGTCAGGAACACAAAGTCCTGGGATGAGGGTAAGAGGGTAACTAAAACATGTATGGAAATGGATAAAAGTCTAAAACAAGTTACCAAAAATACTACATTCTCTTTACAGAAAAAAACAGGAACATGTGGAGTTTTTAAAAAACAGAACCCGATTCTGGATTTACACAGCCAGTGTTCATTTTAAGCCACCTAGTAGGAGTAGTGTCAATATGATAAAGCAGTTTTTGAAGATCTTCAGGTCATTTGATAGTCCCAAATTTTCATCATTTGTAGTGACTATATATTAAAAAGAACTGATTAATATTAATTATTATCATTATGGATGATTTTGTGAGACTCATCATATAATTTGTAATGTAAGAAAGAGATGCTATTCACAAATTGCTATAAGAATAAAAATAAGCGAAGAATAAAAAAAAAAAATCTCACTAGCAAATGATTTTGGTCCATGAAAACCGAAGTGTCTTGACAGGGCAGCTTGTGTTTCTGACTTTGTGGATTTTTCTTTCTGAAAGAACGAGGATTATATGCTTTGGTCTCTGCACAAGCAAAACCCTCACCAAGTATGTGGATATCTGTTTTAGGAACAGCTGACAGAAGAGGCAAGGAGGAAGGGAGAATTCAGACACCATCATGCAGCGAAGCATCATGTAAGGACCCGTCTCTGTCTTACACTCTTCATGTTCCCTCTGCTTGCTGACTCTGTGCCTTTTCTCCGAACAACTCAAGTTAGTCTTCAAGACAGCATTCCCAGGAGTTGAGCAGTACAGAAAATGGGGAGTGGGATATGGAAAGCGGGCAGTGTGTTAACCAAACATTTTAGTTGCAAGGTTCAGAAAACCCTAAGCCAGTGGTTGTCCACTGGTAGTTTGGCCCTGCAGAGAATATCCGGCATTGTCTGGAAACATTGCTGGCTCTCATAAGCTGCGGGGAGTGGAGGATTGCCATTAGCATCTAGGGGGTAAAGACCAAGCAAGTACTTGGCTTGTGTGGTTGAAACCTTCCAGAATTAATGGCCTCAGGCTTGGCTGGATCCAGTTGCTAAAACACCGTCGCTGGGAGTCTGTGCCATCGTTTAGCTCTGCATTCTTCGATGTGATCGGGCTGCCCCGCTCTCTTCCTTGGGCCTGCGGCACCCTAGAGTCAGCAATCCCACTGGACTGAGGGCGTCTCGCTCCCATCTGTCCCAACAGTATCTAGAGTCAAGCTTCACTGGCCCCTCCTGGGCCGGCCTCTGTGGCCCCGGGCATGCCAGGCTCTGATCGGCAGGCCTGGGGCATTGGCACACCGCTGCGTGGATGCAAGGGCAGGCCCCGCACATCAGAGATACTGAGAGGATTTGGGGGACGGGCACCCCAAGAGGAAAGGAGAGGGGCTGTTCCCAGAAGGAGGGGAAGGATTCCAGAGAGACCCAGACCTGGATGTCCACTGCAGAGGCCCGGGAGGCAGCGGCCTGCACAATCCCCGCCTGCATTTTCCTCACACGATAGAAGCCGGGGATAGTCTGTCCTGGGCTGATGGCACCTTAGATGATTTTCTGCCCCTTGCTTCACTCTATTTATTTATTTTTAAAGATTAGGTCAACTATTTATTTTGGAATAATTTTAGATGTGCAGAAAAGCGGTAAACAGTACAGAGTTCCTGTGCACCTCTCACCCAGTTTCCCCTGTGACATCTTACACTGCCGTGGCCCTTTGTCACAGTAAGGAGCCATCGGTGGTGCCTTAGTGTGAACTCCACACGCACTCGATTGGGGTCCCACCAGTTTCCCTGTTGAAGGCCTCTTCTGCTCGGAGGCCCGGCCTGGAGCAGCTGCTGCATTTAGTTGTCGCCTCAGTTTCCTCTGGGGGACGGTTTCTCGGACTCTCTTTGTCATGATGCCTGTGGACTGTCCCTTGATTTCATGTGTCTGACGTTCTCATAAGTAGGTTGGGCTGTTGGGCAATGAGGTAAAGAGCTTCTCATCACCTTGTGTTAGGGGAGTGTTGGCGGGGTTTCTTGGCCACCATGTCCCGGGTGTTCCGTCTCAGTGCTCAGTGCTCTGGAAGCAGGCCGCCCAGTGTAGCCAGTGAAGGAGCGGTACCTCACTTTGTTTTTTTCAGAGCACATAACACCTCCTTAAGGACATTTTATACTTTGCTACTTATATTTGCCTCCTCCACTGGAGTGTCAACCCCTCAAGGGTGGGGACTGTGTGTGTCTGGGTCTCTGCTGAATCCCTAGGGCCCAGGATAGGCCCTGGCACTGATAAGTGCCAACTTAATACTTGCTGGCTGAAAATTGGGAAGTTCAGGCAGAAAAATAAGAATGTTGCTTTTTCTCTCTGAGCCTTACTCTTCTCATCAAGGCCGATTGTTTGAAACTCTCTGTTATGTGCTGGGACGGGAATGGGCATCGGAAGCCGCAGGGTACGGCGCTGGTCAGAGGGTTACTGGTGCTGTTATATTCCACCTTTCCCTCCCATTCCTATGCTCCCCCAGGTCTTTTTTCCAACCCAAGAAAGAGGGCAAAGCGAAGAAACCAGAGAGAGAGACATCCAACAGCATCAGAGAGACAGAGCCCCCTCCAAAGTACGTAAGTTTGTTCCTCTATCAGTCAGGACTCTGCTACAGTTGTTTCAAACCCAGGTCCGAATATGTGGGGCCCTAAAGGGAATTTTGACTCCAGTAACTAGGAAGTCCAAAGTAGGTCCAGCTTCAGGTACAGCTGGATCCAGGGCCTCAGAATTGTCAAAGTGGGCCAGCTAGTCCAGGTGCTGGGGCAAGCCGTCAGGACCAAGTTGCATGCATCAGTCACACCACTCCATCCTGTGGGTCAGAATCTATCACGTGGCCATACCTAGCTGCAGGGAAGGTTAGGAAGTATAGTCCCTAGCTGAGTGGCCACGTACCTAGCTTAAGCTCGGGTGCCTGTATGACTAAAAATCTGGGTCTACAAATGGATGTTGGAAGCCAGTCTCTGCCCTATGCAGGGACTTCCATCGTAGTATCACTCGTCCCAGGGTGGGTGGGCAAATGGGAGGCCTTCAAAGGAGACTTGCAGTCGAAGGATGGATGGATTATTAGGAGTATATACCATGGTTACATAAGTGTAAATGCATGCCAAAATGCACTGAGCTGTACACTAAGATCTGTGCATTTCATTGGTGTACCTAAATTAAAAAAAAAAAGCAAAGTAAGATTATATGCCAAGGAATACCCTAGAAAAACGTTCACTGAGTGCTGGGTGGGAAAGGAATGAAATGTAGTGAAGGAGCTGGAGTGTTTGGGCAGTGTCCCCACTCTGCCTGCCAGAACACCCCCATTTTCCCACCTCCCAGGGTGGCACTGAAAGAGCGGAATGGAGTGGTGCCCGAGGGTGACTCTCCTGTGAAGCGGCCAGGGAGGAAGGTGGCCCGGGTCTTGGGCAGTGAAGGGGAGGAGGAGGATGAAGCCCTCACGCCCTCCAAAGGCCAGGTAGGTCCCCATCAGCCTGCGCGTTAGCAGCTGCTCATCGTTACTCTGGAGACATGGCCCAGCAGGTGGAAGGGTTTAGTGGCTGTGTCCCAGGGCAGGCGGGTGGCCTGGCCTTTGTGGTTTTAGCCCCGGGACCTGGGGCAGGCTCCTTGATCTCATTGTGTCTCTGCTGCCTCACCTGTAACACGCCTCATGGGAAGAATGATGCCTGCTGCGCATATAGGGCTTGAAACTATGTCCAGTGTCTCCTGTTGTTGGAGGCTTTTCACCTTCTCCAGTGACACTGGCTTACGGCCTTCCCTTGTTTAGGCCATTGAGTGTGTGTTCGCTGCTCTGTGGCTCACGTCCCAAGTACAGTGCTTCTCCGTCTTGGTGGGGAAGTCAGATCCTCTCTCCTCTCCTCAAACTCCCAGTGTTAGCAGCTCGGGCTGAAGCCGGGCCTTATGGGGCTACGAAGCATCCTCCCGGCCCCCCTCCACCTCATCTGCAACTCCCTTTGGCTCACTCTGCCCCACTTTCTCAGGTCTGCCAGCCGGGCCTCCTGCTCTTTTCCCTGCCTAAGCCTCCTCCCCAGAGCACACACGGCCTGACCACACACTTTCTTCATGGCTTTGCCCAAATGCCACCTCAGTGACATCTGCTCTGACTACTTGCATTAGTTTCCCATTTGCTGCCATGTTTTGCCAAAAACTTAGGGGCTTAAGCCGACCTAAGTTTACTGTCTCATGTTCTGGAAGCCTGGAGTCTGACGGGTCCCACTGGGCCTAAATCCCGGTGGCAGCAGGCCGCGCTCCTTGTGGAGGTTCCACGGAGAATCCGTCTCCCTGCCTCCTGCAGCTTCCAGAGGCCACCTTTCCTCTATTGTCCAGGCTACTCTGTGCCTTTCTTCTGTAGTCACAGCTCACTCTGCCTCTCCTCCTCTGCCTCCCTCCTGCACTTTTTAAGCCCCTGTCATGGCACTGGGCCCACCAGGACAACACAGGATAATCAGCCCATCCTAAGGGCAGCTGATTCACCACCACCACCACGTAGTTCCCTCTGAAGCCTCAGTTACCCTTTACCACGTGATCAAACATGTCCATAGGTTCTGGGGACTGAGGAGGACGGGGTCGTCTTTAGGAGCTTGGCCTTTTTTCCCACACTGGCTGCTAGGGAGCCGTGAAACAGTTCTGAGCAGGATAGGGACAGAAGCAGCTCTGGGTCCTAGGTGGTCTTCAAAGCATCATTTTGGGGCCTGTGTTCACCAGCGTCCCAATAGGAGCCAAACCACACGAGTGATTTGAACAGAGTTTAACAACAAACGTCAATGAGGTGTGCAGTTATTAACGAGCTAACTAAAGGGGTGAAGAGAGCACTCTAAGGCATCATGGAGGTAGCAGCTGCAGGGTGTGGAGCCAAATGTCAGACCTTCCTGGTGGAGATGCTGGCTGGTGGGTGCTGGGGTCTGTGCGCTTGGAGGACATGCCCTGTGGGCCTGAGACTCAGTGTTCAGGAAGCGGCCCTGGGCAGAGGGGCAGGTGATGCTGGTGTCTCTGAGGGGGCACTGCATGACAGGCCCTATGACCGTTGGAAATACTGTAATTGGATACAGCTCTCGCAGTCCCCTCTAGCGCCCCGTATTGGCACCACCTGACCCAGAGCTGGCTGCCAGAGCAGGAAAGGGCTCTGCAGAATCCCGGCATCACAAGGAGAGTGGATGGGTGGGCTTGGAGCTGAGGGGCAATTGCTTAATAACTGGCACAGGGCCCTGTAAGAGAATTAGCTAGTAGTTGAAACCAGCATGCAAATAACAGTGACTTAAGCAAGGAGTGAATTAATTTCTCTAATGAGCACCGAAAGCCCAGGATTTGTGGGGAAGTCTGACAGTGTTAGGGATCCAGGCTGCTTCCATATGTTGCTTTTATCCCTGGATGCCCTTGTTGAAGTGAATGTCCACATTTGCTAGTGAGAAGAGCAGGGCACGCCACTGGCCGCTGAGTGAATGTGGTTTGAAGGGGGGGAAGTGTGCATCATCTCCCCCCTTACATTGCATTTTGTAGGACTGAGGCCCCTGCCTGCCCGTAGCAGCAGAGGAGGCTGGGAAATATGGTTTTTAGTTGGACCATCGTCTGCCTGGCTAAAAGTCAAAGATTTTGTTACTTTAGGAATAAGATTTGCTTTTGGTGTCCATGATGGGGAGAATCTGTGGCCATGAAACTACTTAGGAGGGTGGAGTAATGGCCTGGTAAGAGAGGGCAAGGCCTGAACTGGGGCTGAGTCCCTCTCTGCTCTCAACTGTTGGGAAACTCTCCTCCTTCCCCTCAGTCTAGAGATGCTCTTTCTTTCCCCTTCCAGAAGCCTGCCGCAGGCTCTCCGCAAGCCTCACCTCCCAGTCCAGTCACATCTCACAAGAACAGCTCTTCCCTCTCCGACACTTCCCCGGTGGGCATCTCCCCAGCAGGGATCCTGAAGCGCCGCACAGGTAAGAATACAGGGGCCCCTGCCCTTTCCATTCTTGCCCTCATCCACGTGGGGATTTCTGTGCCAGGTGGCCATCCTATGACAGCTCTGATTTAGTGTTGTGGTTAAGAGCGTGGCTCTACCATCCCCTGGCTGTGTGACCTTGGGCAGATGGTTTACCTTCTCTGAGCTTCAGTTATTTATCTGTAAAACAGAGATGATAATTACAGCAGAGGGCTTTGGTGGGTTGAAAGTGAACTGTTAAAGTGCTTAGAACTGGGCCTGGCCCATAGGCAGTGCTCAGTAAATGTTAGTTATTGTAATTGTGAGCATGCGTAGTGCTGGAGGCTGCACAGCTCACTGTGGGAGCGCAGAGGAGGGGCCGTGACTTCAGGGTCTTCTGGGAGAGAGATTAACCTAGCTGAACCCTGAGGGACACAGGAGTGAGCAGGGAATAAGGGGGAAGAGAGTGCTAAACGGGGGGTATGGAGGAGTCAGGAGGGCCCTGTGGGGTGCTGATGGCCGGGTGTGCTGGTGCTCGGGCTGCGACTGCGACTGGAGAGCCAGCCTGGGGAGTGGCCCCTCTGTCCCCTGGGGGATTGGAACAGGACGTTTTTGTACCAGGGAAAGACAGGTGAGAGACCCACACACCATGCAGGCTGATAAATGGGGCAAGTGCGCTGAGAAACCAAAGTTTTAATGTTGTTTTAATTAAATTTCAATTTGAAAGCTGACACAGGTATGAGTTATTGAAGGCTTTCAAGATGTACTTGGAGTAACTTAGATCCGTGATTCTATATTTTCAATTGTAAATTGTGTGAAACCTAAACACAGCTAAGTGTCTGTGATGAAAATTTAGCCCCCAATTGAGATGCGTTCTAAGCACATTGGACTTGAAGACTTAGTGTGGAAAAAAGTGTTAATGACTTATTTTAATATTGAAAACATGTTGGAATCATAGTATTTTGGCTACACTGGGGTTAAGTAAACTGTCTTATTAAAATGAAGTTCACCTGGGTTTTTTCTTTTTCTCACTATAGCGGCTAGAAAGTTTGGGGGAAGTTCGTATGTGTGACTGGGTGGTGCTGGTATAAGAATCAGCAGTAATGTGGGAGCTCGAATTGACCCAGCCCAGAGGAGCTGATGTCAGAGCTGGGTCTTCGGGTGGGTTAGGGTGGGCTCTATTGAAGAAGGGCATGGAAACCTTGCAGCCAAGAATAGCATATGCAGAGGCCTCCGTGTAGGAACAGCAAGGCATGTTTGGGAATCCCAAACCCTCAGTGTTCCCTAGGATGTCAAATGCAATTTGGGGAGTGGGGAGAGTCTGAGGGTGGTGTGCGGTGAGAAAGAGTGGGGCTGGCTCCCACAGAACCTTGCATGCTGGGTCAGGGAGCCTGGGCTTTGGCCTGCAGGTGCTAGGGAGCCGTGGGATGGCTGTGAGTAGGAAGGGCTGGGTCATATGTACAGAGAGGTGGTCATAATGAAATAACTGAGTGGCTCAGGGCACCCCCTCAGGGCTGACACTAAGATTGGCCCTGTCAGAGAATTCTACTTAGAGGAAGTGACAGCTGAGTAGTCCCAAAGGGCCACTAAACAGCATGTGCAAAGGCCCAGAGGTGTTGCACAGCATGGTGTGTTTGGGAACAGCAGCCACTCAGCGATGTTGGAAAATAAAGTGGATTATGTGGAGAGATTGGCTAGAACAGGAGGGTGTCTAAAGAGTTTATCCTGGGGTGGTGGGTGGGGAAACGGGACTGGTTTTGTTGAGCAGGGGAAGGTCAGAGCCAGCAGGATTGGTGGTAGGTCCCTCAGGCCCTATGAAGAAGCCACGGGGCTGGGAGAAGATGGGAGATGGCAGTGAAAATGATTGCCGCTGCCTCTCAGTTCTTCAGCATGTGTTAGCATCTGAGTACGGAGTCCTCTGGGAGCTCTGGAACAAGAATTCAACTGCAAGTCGTTTCTTGGGGAAGTGCAGAGAACACAGTGATTCGGGGATGGCGAGGCTGCCAGTAAAAGACGTGTTCTTTGGTTGGCTCTGCACTGGGCAGTTGGAGGCTAATTCTTGAGGACACTTTTGGAATGGCATCGTGTGTGTCTCTGAATTATCCACCCGAGGTGTGCAGAGCCAGGTGTCATATACCAGCTCCCATCAGACACCAGGGAGGGCTGCTCCCAGGGCCTGTTGGTTTCCAGCCGCTTCTGGACTGCTGAGGGTCCAGAAGAGCTGTCAGGACTCACGTTGATACAAGATCCTGGGGCCGCAGGTGGGGCTCTGAGAACATCCGTTAGAGTTGGGTTCTGGGCTGAGCACATTCCATCATTGCTTCCTTTTGGGGATTGTTTCCATTCTGCAGATTCAGGAGAGTGAGGCACAGTGATTAACCTGCTCACAGTCACACAGCCAGGAAGCAGCAGAGCATGAAGGATGAAGCCTGTGCCGGGACAGTGGCTGTGGGCTGGCAGAGACCAGGAAGGGGCCCAGAGCTTTCCCAGGGGTCCTCATCATTTGTGGGCCTGAGCTCACTGGGGCGGGAGCAGACAAACCATGTGGTCAGCCACACCAAGCCTTTGCCTTCCCAGCTCGGAAGCAGCTTCCTAAACGGACAATTCAGGATGTCCTGGAAGAGCAGAGCGAGGACAAGGGCAGAGAAGCCAAAAGGAAGAAGGAGGAGGACGGTGAGGCATCTTGCGGGAGGGGCGGGGTGATGGGGCTGTGTGGTGCGGGGATCTGGTGGGGGCCTGTCTGAGAGGACAGGGTGTTGGGACCCCCAGTTTGATGCTGGTGTCCCTGAATCTATATATCTGTCCATCTGAATCCCACACACTAACACTTTTTGTTATGAAAGCATTTTGGAATACCCTCACTTGGCCATCTTAATTCAGTATTAATTCATATGTAGTTTCTCATTTTTATCTTCTGTTTATTTTATGGAAGATGTCTTTCTCTAAATGATTTCTTTTCCATAGAAATTTTCCCAGAAAGCAGAGATTCCCAGCCTTGCGCAGAACCTTTAGTGTCTTAGTAATTTTTTCATGGCACACCTAGGCCAATACCTTAACAGTTCTGTTTACTAAGTAGCTGTGTACAAACAACTGTTTATGTTCTAGCAACTTGGGCACTTGAGAAAATAATACACATACACTGAAAAATAATATTTTATTTCCTTCTTAAATAAGCACAGTTAGGTACTAATAGGATGTCTCCTGGGTGCTGCACATTTTCTCAAACCTTGGAATCCAGTTGAAAACTGCCACCCTCCTTCCCTGTTCCACATTGATTCCCATGCAGTATGTGGCTTCTATCACACCAACCAGTAAAAACCCAGCTCTGCAGAACTATAATGTCAGGAATTGCAAAGAATGTGATCTAATAATACTGGAAGCTAAAATACCTCGAGCTAGTAGTTCGTACAGCATCTGGCAGAGGACAGACACCAGTTTCCCTTGAAAATGTAAAATACTTTGCTGTGTCCCCGCATCTTGGTGCACACGTGGGAAATGCAGACGTAAACATCTGATCTGTTGATTGTTTGGGGCCCGAATGAGATTCTAACACTTGCAGCCTTTGCCACTGTCAGTGTTTGTTTAATCAAAGGTCCTTATTAGACCCAACTTTGCCAGGACAGATTTTAATTTAGTTGAGATGTAATATTCTGTTGGCAGTTTTTAGTCTGTAGCAAATTTCACTGTAAATTGTACCATTTCAGCCATTCTCAGTGTCTGAGGGGGACAGGAGTAGATGGCTTAAGGCAAATTTTTCCCCAGTTCCTTTATGCAGTTTTTATTATTACCCTAGAGGATTTTTTTTTCAGTCAGTTTAAAAAAAATTAATTTTCATCTATAATAAGCTACATGCATTTTGGAACCCTTTCCAATTCTATTTTGCAGTGCATGATTTTGTAATATTAGTTTGTAAGAAAAGAATGGCTGTTCATTTCTCAGCTGCACAGGCAGACAGACATCAGGCCGGTATCCCTCTGACGTTTCCCCCCCCTTGGGGTTGCCCAGGAGCACGTTCTTGCACCTCCTGTCACAGTACAGACGTGCTCGATTGGCACAATGTCTTGAAGTTCAAATGTCCTCGGGTGTCATAGAGATTTTTTGCCATCTGACTTTTCTGCCTGTTGCCCAAAAGCAGAGACCCCAACAGAGAACCTCACGGAGGCTAAAGTGGCCAGAAAGGAGGAAGCAGAGGAGGAGGACCAGTCCGCCACACCCTCTGCACACCTGAAGACCTTCAGTGAGTTTCTGACCTCTTCGTCCCTCAAGCTCGCAGTTCAGATATGTTGGGGAACAGTTAATTTTAAATAAGATTCTCAAATGTGTTGTTTAAGCAGAAGTTCTAAGGGAACATAGGCTTTGTTCTTGCTCTTTTTTTTGTTTTGTTTTGTTTGGTATCGTTAATCTACAATTACATGTGCAACATTATGATTACTAAACTCCCACTTCATTAAGTCCCCCCCACATACCCCATTACAGTCTCTGTCCATCAGCGTAGTGAGATGCTATAGAATCACTACTTGTCTTCTCTGAGTTGTACAGCCCTCCCCGTGCCCCCCCAACATTACGTCTGCTAATCGTAATGTCCCTTTTTCCCCCTTGTCCCTCCCTTCCCACACATCCTCCCCAGTCCTTTTCCCTTTCGTAACTGTTAGTCCATTCTTGGGTTCTGTGAGTCTGCTGCTGTTTTGATCCTTCAGTTTTTTTCTTTGTTCTTATACTCCACATATGAGTGAGATCATTTGATACTTGTCTTTTTCCACCTGGCTTATTTCACTGAGCATAATATCCTCCAGCTCCATCCATGTTGTTGCAAATGGTAGGATTTGTTTTCTTCTTATGGCTGAATAATATTCCATTGTGTATATGTACCACATCTTCTTAATCCATTCATCTACTGATGGACACTTAGGTTGCTTCCATTTCTTGACTATTGTAAATAGTGCTGCAATAAACATAGGGGTGCATCTGTCTTTTTTAAACTGGGCTGCTGCATTCTTAGGGTAAATTCCTAGGAGTGGGATTCATGGGTCAAATGGTATTTCCATTTTGAGTTTTTTGAGAAACCTCCATACTGCTTTCCACAATGGTTGTACTAACTTACATTCCCACCAGCAGTGTAGGAGGGTTCCCCTTTCTCCACATCCTCGCCAACATTTGTTGTTTGTGTTTTGGATGTTGGCCATCCTTACTGGTGCGAGGTGATATCTCATTGTGGTTTTAATTTGCATTTCTCTGATGATTAGCGATGTGGAGCATCTTTTCATGTGCCTGTTGGCCATCTGAATTTCTTCTTTGGAGAAGCGTCTATTCAGATGCTCTGCTGATTTCTTTATTGGATTATTTGCTTTTTGTTGAGGTGCGTGCGTTCTTTATATATTTTGGATGTTAATCCCTTATTGGATATGTCATTTATGAATATAGTCTCCCATACTGTGGGATGTCTTTTTTTTCTACTGATGGAGTCCTTTGCTGTACAGAAGCTTTTCAGCTTGATATAGTCCCACTTGTTCATTTTTTCTTTCGTTTCCCTTGCCTGGGGAGATATGTTCATGAAGAAGTTGCTCATGTTTATCTCTAAGAGATTTTTGCCTATGTTTTTTCCTAAGAGTTTTATGGTTTCATGACTTACATTCAGGTTTTTGATCCATTTTGAGTTTACTTTTGTGTATGGGGTTAGACCGTAATCCAGTTTCATTCTCTTACATGTAGCTGTCCAGTTTTGCCAACACCAACTATTGAAGAGGCTGTCATTTCCCCATTGTATATCCATGGCTCCTTTATCATATATTAATTGACGGTATTGTTTGGGTAAATGTCTGGACTCTCTATTCTGTTCCACTGGTCTGTGGGTCTGTTCTTGTGCCAGTACCAGATTGTCTTGATTACTGTGGCTTTGTAGTAGAGCTTGAAGTCTGGGAGCATAATTCCCCTTGTTTTATTCTTCCTTCTAAGGATTGCTTTGGCAATTTGGGGTCTTTTGTGGTTCCATATGAATTTTAGAACTATTTGTTCCAGTTCATTGAAGAATGCTGTTGGTATTTTGATAGGGATTGCATTGAATCTGTAGATTGCTTTAGGTAGTATAGCCTTTTGACAATATTTATTCTTCCTAGCCAAGAGCATGGGATGCATTTCTATTTGTTAGTGTCCTCTTTAATTTCTCTTAGGAGTGCCTTATAGTTTTCAGGGTATGGGTCTTTTACTTCCTTCATTAGGTTTATTCCTAGGTATTTTATTCTTTTTGATGTAATTGTGAATGGAATTGTTTTCCTGATTTCTCTTTCTGTTACCTCATCGTTAGTATATAGGAATGCAACTGGTTTCTATGTATTAATTTTGTATCCCACAACTTTGCTGAATTCAGATATTAGTTCTGGTAGTTTTGGAGTGGATTCTTTAGGGTTTTTTATGGACAATATCATGTCATCTGCAAATAGTGACAATTTGACTTCATCTTTACCAATCTGGATGCCTTGTATTTCTTTGTTTTGTCTGATTGCCAGGGCTAGGGCCTCCAGTACTATGTTGAATACCAGTGGGAAGAGTGGGCATCCCTGTCTTGTTCCCGATCTTAGATGAAAAGCTTTCAGCTTCTTGCTGTTAAGTATAATGTTGGCTGTGGGTTTGTCATATATAGCCTTTATGATGTTGAGATACTTGCCCTCTATACCCATTTTGTTGAGAGTTTTTATCAGGAATGGATGTTGAATTTTATTGAATGCTTTTTCAGCATCTATGGAGATGATCATGTGGTTTTTGTCCTTCTTTTTGTTGATATGGTGGACGATGTTGATGGATTTTCGAATGTTGTACCATCCTTGCATCCCTGGGATGAATCCCACTTGATCATGGTGTATGATCCTCTTGATGTATTTTTTAATTCAGTTTGCTAATATTTTGTTGAGTATTTTTGCATCTGTGTTCATCAGGGATATTGGTCTGTAATTTTCTTTTTTGGTGGGATCTTTGCCTGGTTTTGGTATTAGAGTGATGCTGGCTTCATAGAATGAGTTTGCAAGTATTCCCTCCTCTTCTATTTGTTGGAAAACTTTAAGGAGAATGGGTATTATGTCTTCTCTAAATGTCTGATAAAATTCAGCCGTGAATCCATGTGGCCTGGGGGTTTTGTTCTTGGGTAGTTTTCTGATTACCGATTCAATTTTGTTGCTGGTGATTGGTCTGTTTAGTTTTTCTGTTTCTTGCTTGGTCAGTCTTGGAAGGTTGTATTTTTCTAAGAAGTTGTCCGTTTCTTCTAGGTTTTCCAGCTTGTTAGCATATAGGTTTTCATAGTATTCTAAAAATTCTTTGTATTTCTGTGGGGTTTGTCGTGATTTTTTCTCTCTCATTTCTGATTCTATTTATGTGTGTAGATTCTTTTTTTCTCTTAATAAGTCTGGCTAGAGGTTCCTCTATTTTGTTTATTTTTTCAAAGAACCAGCTCTTGGTTTCATTGATTTTTTCTGTTGTTTTATTCTTCTCAATTTTATTTATTCTCTAATCTTTATTATGTCCCTCCTTCTGGTGATTTTGGGCCTCATTTGTTTTTCTTTTTCCAATTTCAATATTGTGACTTTAGACTATTCATTTGGGATTGTTCTTCCTTCTTTAAATAGGCCTGGATTGCAATATACTTTCCTCTTAGAACTGCCTTTGCTGCATCCCACAGAAGTTGGGGCTTTGTGCTGTTGTTGTCATTTGTCTCCATATATTGTTTGATCTCTGTTTTAATTTGGTTGTTGATCCATTAATTATTTAGGAGCATGTTGTTAAGCCTCCATGTATTTGTGAGCCTTTTTGTTTTCTTTGTACAATTTATTTCTAGTTTTATTCCTTTGTGATCTGAGAAGTTGGTTGGTAGAATTTCAATATTTTGAATTTACTGAGGTTCTGTTTGTCACCTAGTATGTGGTCTATTCTGGAAAATGTTCCATGTGCACTTGAGAAGAATGTGTATCCTGCTGCTTTTGGGTGTAGAGTTCTGTAGATGTCTCTTAGGTCCATCTATTATAGTGTGTTGTTCAGTGCCTCAGCATCTTTACTTATTTTCTGCCTGGTTGATCTGTCCTTCGGAGTGAGTGGTGTGTTGAAGTCTCCAAAAAGGAATGCATTGCTTTCTATTTCCTCCTTTAATTCTGTTAGTATTTGTTTCACATATGTCGGCGCTCCTGTGTTGGGTGCATATATATTTATAATGGTTATATCCTCTTGTTGGACTGACCCCTTTATCATTATATAATGTCCTTCTTTATCTCTTGCTACTTTCTTAGTTTTGAGGTCTATTTTGTCTGATATAAGTACTGCAACACCTGCTTTTTTCTCCCTGTTGTTTGCATGAAATATCTTTTTCCATCCCTTCACTTTTAGTCTGTGTATATCTTTGGGTATGAGGTGAGTCCCTTGTAAGCAGCATATAGATGGGTCTTGCTTTTTTATCCATTCAGTAACTCTGTGTATTTTGATTGGTGCATTTAGGGTGATTATCGATAGATATGTACTTATTGCCATTGCTGGCTTTAGATTTGTGGTTACCAAAGGTTTAAGGGTAGCTTCTTTACTATCTAACAGTCTAACTTAACTCTCTTGTTAAGCTATTATAAACACAGTCTGATGATTCTTTATTTCTCTCCCTTCTTATTCTTCCTCCTCCATTCTTTATATGCTAGTTGTTTTATCGTGTACTCTTTTACGTTTCCTTTGACTGTTTTTGTGGATAGTTGATTTTATTTTTTGCCTTTAGTTAGTATTTGGATGGTGTGCTTTCTTTGCTATGATTTTATTTTCTCTGGTGACATCTTTTTAGCCTTAGGAGTGCTTCCATCTAGAGCATTCCCTTTAAGATACCCTGTAGAGGTGGTTTGCGGGAGGCAAATTCCCTCAACTTTCGCTTGTCTGGGAATTGTTTAATCCCTCCCTCAAATTTAAATGATAATCATGCTGGATACAGTATTCTTGGTTCAAGGCACTTCTGTTTCATTGCGTTAAATATATCATGCCATTCTCTTCTGGCCTGTGAGGTTTCTGTTGAGAAGTCTGATGATAGTCTGATGGGTTTTCCTTTGTAGGTGATCTTTTTTCTCTCTCTGGCTGCCTTTAATATTCTGTCCTTATCTTTGATCTTTGCCATTTTAATTATTATATGTCTTGGTGTTGTCTTCCTTGGGTCCCTTCCTTGGGTGTTGGGAGATCTGTGGGCTTCCATGGTGTGAGAAACTATTTCCTTCCCCATCTTGGGGAGGTTTTCCTCAATTATGTCTTCAAAGACACTTTCTATCCCTTTTTCTCTCTCTTCTTCTTCTGGTACTCCTATAATGCAAATATTGTTCTGTTTGGATTGGTCGCACAGTTCTCTTAATATTCTTTCATATCTAGAGATCCTTTTATCTCTTTCTGCCTCAGCTTCTCTGTACTCCTGTTCTCTGATTTCTATTCCATTAACAGTCTCTTGCATCTCGTCTAATCTGCTCTTGAGTTCCTCCCTTAGCTCTTGCATATTTCTCTGTAGGTCCATCAGCATGGTTATGAATTTTATTCTGAATTCTTTTTCAGGAATATTGTTTAAATCTATCCCACCAGGTCCTCTCTCTGGGGTTGTCTGGGTGATCTTTGACTGGTCCATATTCTTCTGTCTTTTCATGGTGATAGAAGTGGTTGCAGGCAGGTGCCACGTGTGTCAGCTGGGAGAACAAAGTCCCTTCCTGCTTGTTGTTCTCCTTGCCCTTCTCTGCAGCCTGTGCTGGTTACCCGCACACCGGGAGGCAGTCTCTGGGATAATCCCTTGAGCTGCTGTGTGCGGGGCCGCCCTCAGGCTAGCCAAGCGCACTGCAGGGGTTTTCAGCCATGCTGGGTGCATTGTGCGCCCCTTGGTGCCTTCCAGACCTTTCTCTGGCTTCTGCGGCCCTTCCCAGTTAGCTGCGCGCCTGCCTGAGGAGATTGTGTGGTTGCTGTGGGCAGGGCCGCTCTCCTGCTGATCCGTAGCTGTGGTGTATAAGCTGGACTGTTTGCGTTTGCAGGCTGGCCAGGGGAACAAATGGCAGGCTGCTTATCGCCTGAGGGGCTTCGGTGGGGTTGCTTTACGGAGCAGCCGGTCAGGGGGCCTGAAATTCCTCAAGATTCCCAGCCTGCTGGGCTGAGTGTGCTGGGATGATTTTGTTCTGCTATTGGGACCTTGTCTCTTTAAGACTTTTAAAAAAGCGCCTGCTTTTCTTTTGTCCCAGGGGAGCCAGCTGTGGGGACCCGCTCGCAGTCTTTGTCTCAGATCCTGCCCTTCCATTTCTCTAATATCCAGTACACCATGCGATGTGTGTCTGTGCTCCCGGTGCAGATCACCAGAGCTAGTTATTTAGCAGGCCTGTGCTTCCACTCCCTCCCCACTCTGATTCTTTTCCTCCCGCTGGTGAGCTGGGGTGGGGGAGTGCTCGGGTACCACCGGGTTGCAACCTTGTATCTTACCCGCTTTGTGAGGCGCTGAGTTCTCACAGATGTAGCTGTAGCCTGGCTGTTGTCCTGTATCTTCTGGTCACTCTTTTAGGAATAGTTGTATTTGTTGAATTTTCACAAATATATATATGGTTTTGGGAGGACGTTTCCGCTGCCCTGCTCACGCCGCCATCTTCCCAGCTATCCCCTTGCTCTTGTCTTATTGTCACTACTTTTCCTCCATGTGTGTTAGAAAAGAGGAGCCAGTCAGCCTCCCACAAAACATTTATAGTTCCAGAAATCTCAGGGACTCAGTGTTATTAATTGAGCAATAATTTATTAAGGCAGACAACCAGGCCGAGTTATAGGATTATAGAGGTGAAAGTTACCCTCACAGCGTGGAATAGCCTCTGCCATCTGGGTATCCATGAAACTGTTAGAACCAAGGCCGTGAGGCCATCTTTAGGCAGAATATCTGATTTTCTGCCTGCAAAAGTGGGGACATTTTCTACTAATTGTGCTGAGATTTCTTTTTACCACTGTCTGTAAGTCTGCACAATTTCAGGCCAAATGCTCCAATTCCATTAGTATTGATGAAAAAACATCAGGCCCAAGAGGCTCCCTACTCAGACAACAGAAAATAAAAGGGCAGAATTGATTACGTTTTCTATCTGTAGGGTCAGAATGACCTTGGGGTTAAAAATAAAGCCTGGGGGTAGAAAGTGTGCATTGCTGTCCGACTTCTCTTGCTATAGAAGTGGAGCCTGAGGTGGCTGTGAAGCAGGACCCTGGGGAGGACCAGGCGAAGGCAAAGGCCCGGCTCAGAGCTCCCAAGACACTCAGCAGCTTCTTCAGTGAGCTCCCCTCCCCCCGCCAACCTCCCCAGGCGAGCAATGGGGGGCAGGTGGGGCTTTCTCCGGAGGGCGCTGAGAGTCCCTGGGCCTTCCCACCCACACAGGTCTCCTCACCTGTCCTGGCTTGTCACCTTCTCCCCGGGCTTTGGGTCGCTGGGTGGCGGGTGGTTGGGAGGTGGGCGATCTCAGAAGGAGAGAGTCCTACAACTCCCTGGCTTCATTCCCAGCCCCCCGGAAACCGGCCGTCAAGCAAGAGGTGAAAGAAGAGGGATCCAGGGCTCCAGGAAGGGAGGCGAGCAAAGGGTGAGTCAGAGCTGCTACTGAGTGGAGGACAGAGGATTAAGGGGATAATGCAGTGGGTCCAGAATCCCTTGGATTTCATTTTAAGCCTCCAAAAACAAGACAGATAATCACAAAAAATTCTTCCAGGTTTAAAATCCTGTGATTTTTTAATTATTCTAATAAAAATGTTCTGGGGCTTCTTCATGTCAGTTGTGTACCCTGGTTGAGACCTGTTGGGCGGATGGCACCGTTTCCGCGTGTGTCTGCACCGCGGGAGCAGTCAGCCGCTTTTCTTGAACACCTGCTGTGTGTCAGGTGTGGTGCTAAAGGTTTCATTACACTTTTTTCCTTCCTCTCTGGCCGTCCTATGGAGGAGAAAGGCACTTTAGCCTCTTCACTGATGTTGTAACTATTAGCCCAGAGAGGTTAGGTTGGCCTCCCTTGGTCACACAGGGAGGTGGGGGTAGGGCTGGGCTTTCTTCCCACTGCCCGTCGTCTTTTCTGGGTCCATGTTTGTGCTTACATATTTATAAATAACTTTCTCTAACAAAATTACATGCAGTGTCCTACTGTACGTAAAGTTTTATGTCCTGTTATTTATGTCATGTGACACTGTGGCCATTTCTTGCACACTTCTCCCTCCTCATCTCTTGTCCATCTTCGGCCCTGCCTCCAGAAGACAGACAAACCTCCAGGGCCTCCACTCTCCTCACCTTTTAAATGGGGACAGAGGCATGACAGACAGGACACCCTTTCACCCAGTGCTGACTAGGTGGGGTGCCTTCCATGTCCTAATGCCCTGAGTCCTCAGCGACGCTCTATGGAGAGTCGGTTGGTATCCCCATTTCACAGGTGAGAAAAGTGAGGCGTGGAGGCAGGACAGTATGGCAGAGTGGTTAGAAGTCTCCGCTCTACTTTTGGCAGCTGTGTGACCTTGGGAAAGTGCCTTAGCCTTTCTGTGTCGGTTTCCTCCTGAGGGTTTGAAGCATGTAGAGTAGGATCTAGCCGTGGTCAAGCTCAGCAAGGGGTAGCTGCCATTATGATGATTATTGTCATTTATTTTTAGTGGCCTGCTTAGGTCACAGATGGGGAGTGCGGTACAGTTGGGATTTGAACCAGGCAGTCTGGCTGTAGAATTTCTTACCCACTGTGCTCTGTGCCCTCTCACCATAGTAATAGGATTGCCCAGAACAGCGGCCACTTATTAATGCTGAGTCTGCATGAGTCACTGTGCACCTCTGTGCACACGGTCCATCGGGCTCTGTGAGCCATAACCCTGGCTTTGCATCAGAATCAGCTGAAGAAAGTCCCGAGTCTTCTCTCCTACCTTTTTGTCCAGCCCACCTGCCATTGCTGAGTTTTGGTGTAGATACAGGCCAGAGGCTGGGGAGACAGTGTTTTAAAATGCTCCCTACAAAATGCACCAAAGAGTGGGAACCCTCACCCATTATTTCTTGCTTAACCCTCACCTCAGTGTCATGGTGGGGACTCCTGGTAGCTAACTGCTTTGTACAGATGGAGACACTGGGGTTCAGAGAGGGGAAGCTGCTTCCTCAGGATGACACAGCTGGTCAGTGGTGGAACAGGGATTTGAACCCAAATGACAGTGACTTCAGTGTCTGGACTGCGGTGGCTCTAAGGGGCAGTGTGACAGGGTAAGGCATTTTCAGAGGCATTTATGACATAGAGTCTCTGGAGCCATGCTAGTATACTAGCTGTGTGACTGTGTGAGAGCTGCTTACCCACTCTGTGCCCCAATTACCTTATCTGAGAAACAGAAGAGTCCCTGCCTGTAGCGCTGATGGCTAACTGATGTAGTGTTCTTAGCACCGTGCTGGACATGTTGTGACACCCAGTGGCTGTACCTTCCCTCCTGCTATTCCACCCAGGGAGGCAGGGGTTGGCCGAGAGGCCTAGTTGGGGTCCGTGGCCCCTTGGAGTGGACACTAAAAACATTCAGATTGGGCTGCTTGACTCCAGCTGCCTCATGCCCTCTCTACTCCCTGAAGTGTGTCTACCTCAGGGCCTTTGCACCTGCTGTCCCCCCTGCCTCGAGTGCTCTTCTCCCTGATGCCCACTCTGCTCACCCCTTAGGTCGTTCTGCCCAAATGTCTTCTCTCAGGCCTTCCCCATCCTGCTCCCTCCACCCTCAACTTTGTTTTATTTTGCTTTCTGAAATATTTTTTAATATCTAAAATTGTTTATTTGTCTATATGTCTTTTGTTTGTCTTTTTCCTCCCACTAGTGTGTGAGCTCTGGGTTAGGAAACTTTGTTTTCATTCACTTCTGTGTCTATGTGCCTAGATCCAAATGGGCACGTGGTAGGTGCTCAGTAAATACTAGCTGGAGTGGCTTCCCCGTGACACGGGCATCTACCCAATCAATCTCCCTTGTGCCTCCACAGACCCCTGGACCCACCGAGCTACAATCCTGCCAAGAACAACTACCATCCCATCGAAGATGCCTGCTGGGAACCAGGCCAGAAGTGAGGCTCCTCCCTCCCCAGACTGTCTCACTTTGTCCCTGTCACTAGACGCCTCAGTTGGAGGAAACTGTCACATTTCTCCCCTCCTTGTGGGGACCCAGCAGCATTGAAACTGTGGGAGCAGGTGGATGGGGGGACAGCCGGGCTGTACGTGTTGCTCTTGTGTCTCTTTTCCTCCCCCAGGGTCCCTTATCTGGCCGTTGCCCGGACGTTTGAGAAGATAGAGGAGGTTTCTGCTCGGTAATGACCAGACCTGCCTGGGTGGGGCGGGGCCCTTCGGGCTGCGGTTTTTCCAGCGGGCGCTGCGCCTCGAGCTCCTGAGCCTTTCAGCCTCTCCCCTTGCAGCTTCACCCTCACGTGTGTGGGCTTGGGGCTGGCTGCAGGTCCTCTTGAGGCCAGGGGCCCATGCTGTCATTTCTGTTGGTCAGAACCAGACAGGGTGAGTCCAGATTCCTGGGGGGGAAGCCTCCACCAGATCAGAAGTAACTGCAGCCTGGCTGATGTTTCTCAGCGTCAGTGAGGAGATGCAGGTCTTGGTTATAGTGAGAACCCCACTCCACTCCCATTGACGCCCCAGGGCACAGGGTTCCCCGACTGGCCGTCCCCCTTCCGTCCCCCCCACTCCCCTGTGCCTTTGGTTTATGCCTGTTATCATGGGGCCCACCTCATTCTGCCTCCTACTGGTACTGTCAGCATTGCTTCCGGAAGGTCTCTCTGTGCACCTTTAAGTGGATCAAAGCTTGTTTTAACTGCTCTGTGGAGTTCCTTCATTTTCATAAGGCACATGTCATTTTTCTCTTCTCTAACATTAGTGGAGCATTCAGGCTGTTTCCGCACTGCATTCTTAAAAATATGTACCTTCATGGACATCAGGGAAACCTCCTCTGGGCATAAACCCCGTCATGGAATTACAGGGCACAGGAAGGGCCTTGAATGCCGGGCCGAGGGGCTCAAGCACCAGCCTATGGCAGCTGCAGAGTGAGGGCCAGGTTAGCCAGAGCATTTTGGGGGGACGGGGTGGGCCCAGCTCTGCCACTTCCTGGCTGTGTGACTGGGCAGGTGGCCTGAACTTGCTGAGTTCTGGCCACTCATGGTTAAGGGGATGCTTGTATGTCTCAAATTTGCTCTGAGCTGTGAAATGGAAGCATGGCTGGTGTTTGGTTTCAGGAGAGACTGTCAGAAACCCCTGAAGAAAGAGAGCTACAGGTGATTGTCCACATTGGGAGAGTTTTCTCATTTTTTTAAAAAACCCCTTTGAAATACATTCAAACTTGCAGAAGACTTACAGAAATGGTACAGCCCTCACATACCCTTGACCAGCTTCCCCTAGAGTTAACATTTCATGCCGACTTAGAGTAGTTACTGAAACCAGGACGCTGACGTCAGCATGTGCTGCTACGTAAGCTGCCCCCTTCCTCTGCGTTTGCCGGGTCCACCTGTGTCCTCTTCACTAGGCCGGGACCGTCCGGGACCCACCCGCCCATTGCTGTCAGTTGTCCTGTCTCCTTCATCCCCTTCATTCCGGACAGTTCTTTGGTCTTTCTTCGTCTTTCCTGGAGAGTCCAGTGATTTTGTAGACTATCAGCTGGGGTTTGTCTGATACTGCCTGAGGAACTGACCCAGGGGCTGCATCCTCCGTCAGGAAGGGCAGGGCACGGAAACAGTGTTGTCTCACTGCATCCTGCCCGGGCGTGTGCTGCAGCCAGTGTGGGTCCTGGTTGCATGGCTCTGGGGCTGTGTACTGGCGTCTCCACTGTACAGTTGCCATCTGCCCTTTGCAATTAGCAGGCATCGCGTGGCATTCACTGTGAGTCTGTCAGGATCCTATTTCTCCTCACACTTCTGCCCACTATTCGCATTCTGGGGCCACCAAAACAAATAGCTACAAACTAGGTGACTTAAAACAACAGAAATGGGTTCTTTCACAGTCCTGGAGACCAGCAGTCGGGAATCCGGGTGTGGGCAGGGTCGACCCCTTCTGGAGGCTCTGAGGGGCCTGGCCCATGCCTCTCCCTTATGTCCCATTGGGGGCCAGCGTTCTTGGCTCGTGGACACGTCACTCCAGTAGCCTCTGCCTCCATCTGCACAGTGCTGCCTTCTCTCTGGGCCTTTCTGTATTTTGTAAGGGCACTCTTAATGGATTCAAGGCTCCCTGAATCCAGGGTGGTCTTATCTCGGTCCTTCCCTACCTTATTACACCTGCTGAGACCCTGTTTGCAGGTGAGGTCTCCTGCTGAGGCCCCTTGGGTTTGGGTGGGTGCCACTCCACCCACTGTCTTCACCCGGTGGTGGGGCTTGCCCAAAATAGTTACATCTATGGGGTCTGCCCAGTGGGGATGTCATATGCCTCTCATCCCTCCATTTGTTGTGGTCTTCCTCTGCAAGAAAGCCGAGCTGCCCTTTTGCCAAGCAGATGTGTGGCAGAGACGTTTCACTTTCCGCGGCAGCACCAATCAGAGGCTCAGAGCAAGGGGCCTCCAGCAGATGGCCTTGGTTTGCATCTCAGCGAATACTTACTAGCTCTCTGACCTTAGGCAAATTACTTAATCTTTCTGTGCCTCAGTTTCCTCATCTGTAAAATGGGAATACTGGTTTCGGCCTCACAGGGGGCTGTGGGAATTCTGTGAATTGGAGCGCTTAAAGCCAGCGTCTGGCCTCTGGAAAATGCCCCGCGCACTCACTACTATTCCTCTGTGGATGCCGTCACTGCTGTCTTCATCCTTACCGTCAGATAGTTACTCTCCCCCCAGCAGTCTGTGATTGTGCCCGTGGCCCAGGGCGCGCACTGGGGAGGGACTTGAGTCCCTTCTGCTTCTCCTTTCCTGGGTTCCTTTTGTTTGCCCCTGCCGGCACTTTGACCCTGGAGCATCAGGTGGTCACCCCCTGTCCCCTCCTTGCAGGCTCCGTATGGTGGAGACGCTGAGCAACTTGCTGCGCTCCGTGGTGGCCCTGTCACCTCCAGACCTCCTTCCCATCCTCTACCTTAGCCTCAACCGCCTTGGGCCGCGCCAGCAGGGCCTGGAGCTTGGCGTCGGTGACGGTGTCCTTCTCAAGGCAGTGGCCCAGGCCACAGGTAAGAGGGCCTGCAGTGGAAGTTACTACAGAAGGGAGCCCAGGGAAGGCAGTGGAGAGGTGGGAGGATCAGAGAGGTGACGGAGAGGGCCTCTGAAAGCAGAGAGCGGGAGAGGGAGGCCGATGGGGGAAGACCTGTCAGGGCAGATCAGCAGGGTGTGGGAGGCAGTGGGTCAGGTCAGGAGGACGGGGGTGCGTTGACAGGGGCCCTGGGGAGAGAGAAGAGGGACCAGGGAAAGATGTTGCTGGCAAAGGGTGGGATTTGGGGGCTGGGGCTGAGGGAGGCAGTAGAGCCTGGAGGGGCCTAGGTGAGATGAGGAAAGAATGGTCTGTGGGCAGGGCTAGTGGCCTGGAGGGGCTGAGCCCCCAGTGCTTATGGGGAGGCTGGTGAGATGGGCGGCCCTGTCTGCCCACCAAGGACTCCAGAGCTTGGTGTTTATCGTGAGGGTATCAGGGAACCACAGAAGGACTGAGCAGGTGAGGAGAAAGGCCAGTTCTGGGCTTGTGTGGAAGATGGACAGGAAGCCAGGAGTCCAGAGAGGAGGCTGAGGTGGAGGTCCAGGCAGAGGAGAAGCTGGGGCCAGGGCTGCAGGGAGCAGAGACGGGGGACCGGAAGCTTCCAGGCTTGGGGACGGAGGTGTTGCAGAGAATGCCCTGGGGGTCCTGTTGGATGACTCCGTGGGTGGTGGAACCACCACCAGGACGGGACACTGCGCTGGGCAGGCACCAGAGGGAGAAGTGAATTTCAGCCTGGGACCAGGTGCGAGCCGCCTGTCTATCGGGAGCCTCCCAGAACTGGAGAGATGCATGGGTCTGAAGTTCAGTAGGTCTGGATCAGAGACCAAGGTGTGGGGTCATCAGCTTGGGAGGGAAGATGGCAGGCGGGTTCTCCTTTGTCCAGGAGAGGGTGTTAAGGGAAGTGGAGGGGCAGGGGCTTCGGGTGAAGCCTTGGGGAGCCCCGGCATTTAAGGAAGCAGGGGGGTCATGAGACGACAGAGTGATTGAGGAAAGTTGATGGGGGTAGATAGAGGAGAGTTGTGGAGTTACTGGAGCCAGAGGAGGCGAGACGCAGAATTCTCCACCCGTTCACGGAGGCTCTGACCTCACACCAGATCTCCTGCAAACTGCAGCTATTGGGAATACTCCGTTGCAAGTAACAGACCGCCCAGGCGCTGGCTAAACAAAGGAGGATTTATTTCTCACATACCGAGAAGTTGAGAGTGGGCAGCTGCCCATGCTGGTTCCCTGCTCAGTGATGCCACGGGGCCAAGGCCTCCACCCTTATCTTGTGGGTACTCACGCTCACACACCTAACTTCATGTGTCTTCCTGAGTCTCCCGGCACAGTGGCCAAGCACTGGAACGTGCCCTCATCAATTACTCTCCCTTTGTTTGATGCACACGTTGGAGTCGGGGCGTTGGAGAGGCTGTGCTGGGGCTTATATCATCTCTGCTTTTCCTCAGACAGAAGAGGGGAGACTCAGAGTGCCTTAGCACTCACGTACCGAGGGTGGAAGCCCGAGTGCCGAGATGGCCTGAGCTCCCTAGCTTGGCTGGGCAGGGGAATCCGCTTTGCAGCTGCCCACTCCCCATTTCTTAGGGAGTGAGAATTGCGGGCCAGAGCTGCTGCGATGGGTCAGGTCTCCGTCTCCCAGCCTCCTGCTCACCTGGCGAGGGGTGCCCATGGGACCCAGTCTGGACAGTAAGGCCAGAACACACTGTTTAAATCAGTAGGCTTCAGAAAGAGTAACCCACAAAAGCAAAGGCCTATAGGTCACTGCCGTACAGTGTTAATGACCATCTAGGGGACAGGCAGAGGGTCCCTTGGCCACCTTCTGTCTACACTCGCCCCCTGGCGATCTCATCCCACCCCAGCTTCAAATCCCGTTTACACACTGAAGACAAATCCCTGGACATCTCTCCTAGTGTAGACACAACTGTCCGTCTGCTTATCTGTCTCCATGTGACCATCGAGGCTTCTTACCCCTGACGTAATGGGAGGGCAGCAGTTAACGAGTCGATCCAACAAGTGGGGGCGCGCTAGGCACGGGGATGTGTGGGGCTCGCAGCAGCACGCGCAGCAGGAGAAAACACCCAGGCCCCAGAGCAAGGAGACGCCCAGCCGGGCTCCCAGCGCCTCACCGCCAGCCTCTCTGCCCCCACCCCGCTAGGTCGGCAGCTTGAGGCCGTCAGGGCCGAAGCCGCCGAGAAGGGCGACGTGGGGCTGGTGGCCGAGAGCAGCCGCAGCACTCAGAGACTTGTGCTGCCGCCGCCCGCGCTCTCCGCCTCCGGGGTCTTCTCCAAGCTCCGGGACATCGGCCGGCTCACCGGCAGCGCTGTGAGTGGGGCAGGGCGGCTCGCCCCAGCTCCCCAGACCCTGTGTTCTTCCCCTGGGGCCTAAAGCCAGGTTGTGTGGCCACAGGGCTCCTGCTTAGGCCCTCTGGGGCTTCAGCTCTGCCTGTGGGGTCAGAGCTGCCTTCCTCCCACCCTCAAGGCCAGGGGTCTCCTTGAGAGTCTAGCACTTGATCTGCTGCTGCATGACAGGATTCAAGGCCCGTTTGCTGAATAAAACTAGGAGGGTGCAAGGGGGGCTGCCCCTCCCACTGGCAGTGGGGCCATGGGCTTGGGGAGGGGCAGCAGCTCCCCAGGCAGCTCGGGTGGCCAGGAGGAGGGGGTCCTTCCTTCACCCCCGCACCCACGGCTCTCCCCCACCTCTTCAGTCCACCGCCAAGAAGATGGACATCATTAAAGGACTCTTCGTTGCCTGCCGCCACTCTGAAGCCCGATTCATTGCCAGGTGAGTATGGGATGGGGAGAGGTGACAGCAGGGAGGGTCTGGCAGCCAGGATCACTGCTCTGAGGACAGTGAGCAAGGGCCTAGGCCCTGAGTGGGAGGAAGGGAGACAGGTTTCATCTCACCAGCACCTCTTCCAAGGGTCTGTGCCTGGAGGAGGGGCCTGAGCTCAAGTGCCATGGTTGATTAGTGATGTCTGCCTTGGCGTAGGCCTGTGCTGGACAGCATGGGGGCCCAGTGGTTGCCAGGACAAAACCATTGCAGCCAAATCGTGGAGTTGTTCTTGGGTGTCCAATGCCACATGCTCCATCCCGTCAGTTCCTCCTGGTGGCTCTGCAAGGGGGGCTCTGTGATCCTCACCCAAGTTTACAGAAGGGGAGGTGGGGACACAGGGAGGTCACTGCCTCCAGGCAAGGCCTGTGCTGGGGACAGGCCTGACCGTCACCCTTTTGGCATCACGGGGGTTCTGGGTCCAGGCCCAGCTCTGCTCCTGACCCACCTTCCCTGAGCCCCACTGTTTTCTCAGAGGGCTGCGGAGATGCCTGCAGGCCCCCAGCTCTGCCCCCAGGAAGCACCAGTGGGTGTGGGTGTTACTGGTTGGCCTCAGCTTCCTTACCTGTTAAGTGGGGCTCTGATCTTTTGGCACCTTCCAGCTCTGAAGATTGTTCTGGTTTGAGGAGAGGTCTGCAAAGGGTTGAGGCAGGGGAGACTGCAGGAGGCACGGGCAAGGTTGGAAGGTGTAGAAAAGCCCGCTCCCCTCACTTGCTCTCTCCCCAGGTCCCTGAGCGGACGGCTGCGCCTCGGGCTGGCAGAGCAGTCGGTGCTGGCCGCCCTCGCCCAGGCTGTGAGCCTCACGCCCCCAGGCCAAGGTGAGCCCCCCACTCGAGTTCACCTGGGCAGCCCTTCTCCTTTTCAGAAGTCCCTTCTCCATTGGTTTCTGCCTTCTGCTGCCACTCCAGGCACCTTGCTGCTGAGGAAGGAGTCCCAGTAGCCTTGTTTACATTCTGTGCTGTACAACACGCCACCTGCTGTGGATGCTGGGGTAGCTGAGGGGGGTTGAGCCCGTCCCAAAGCCTCTTCTGGTGGGTCTTGTCCTAGAATTCCCCCCAGCAGTAGTGGATGCTGGGAAGGGCAAGACAGCAGAGGCCAGAAAGACGTGGCTGGAGGAGCAAGGCATGATCCTGAAGCAGACATTCTGGTGAGATCCTGGGGTCATGGGCAGAGCCAGAGGGGCCAGGGGAGCCCGAGGGCAGTGGACTCAGAACCAGGGGCGTGCGGGTGGGTGACATGGGAGGGGCCGGCGGCTGGCAGGCACTAGTGCCCATCACCGGGCTGGTGACAGCATGGGGTGGTGAACTAGACCAGCTTGCTGCTGGCACAAGGATGGTCCCAGAAGAGGAAGGCGACAGACAGTGAAGGGTCTGTTGTGCGGACAGGGAGAGGCAAAGGGGGAGACTCTGCAGCAGGTGAGAGCAGCAGGCACCCAGAGGTTTCGGAGTTGCAGGTGGGACTGTGCGTGAGGGCCACAAGAACCAGAGGGGCTGGTGACTGGCGCACCGTGAGGGGTCAGGAACCCCGGCGTGATGGTGAGGGCTGCAGAGAGCCATGCGGGGAGACCTGGCCACAGCCCACCCAGGCTGGCCACGCCGGAGTGACTGCCCAGGGAGTGTCGGCGTGGAGAGGCCGGTGACTCCAGAGGCCCACAGGGCGCCCGCTCTGGGCTGGGCCCTTGGGGGTGGCATAGTGTGGGGAGCAACCCTGCGGAGCCCTGAGCCAGGCCACAGCCTCCACTCCACCTGTGCGTGGGGGTCTCGCTGTCAGGCTCCCAAAGCAGTTAAGCCAGAATCTTTGGAGGTGGAGCCTGGCCTTGAAGAAACACATATAATACATCCTGGAGTGGCTCTAAAGTGTAGCCTCGACCAGAGACTCACTGGTCTCAGGATGACGGAGGGGATGGCAGGCCTCGACCAAGGGAGACAGAGTGATGTGTGGTGACACTGGGGGCAGACCGTGACAGAGGCAGCCGGAGGCGAAGTGGCGAGGAGCCAGGGGTCGGGGAGCAGACCCAAGGCCAAGGGGACAGGCAGCGCTGGGTCCTGGCAACTGGGGAGCGGTTCTGAGACACCTGCCACCATGTTCTCCCCCAGCGAGGTGCCCGACCTGGACCGGATTGTCCCTGTGCTGCTGGAGCACGGCCTGGACCGGCTCCCGGAGCACTGCAGGCTGAGCCCAGGTACGAGCCCCCAGCGGCCCCTCGAGGGTCTGACCGCAGCCTCTCCCCGGGCAGAGCTGGCTCCTGGGCTTCCTTCCGGTCCCACTGCTGGCCTGGCTCTGCCCTCCAGGGCATCCCTCTAAGGACCTGCGGGATCCTCTTCTCTCCACCCAAATGGAATCCTGTCCCTTGGTGCTGACGCCCATCCCTCTCCTCCTTGGGATCCCTGTCTGTATTAGGTGGGGTGTCGGTGAGGCTGCTGTAGCACAGGTGCCCCAAAAGGCGGTGGATCCAGCCAGGCAGAACCTCCCACACACAACAGCCCAGAGGAGGGCAGGTGTGCACAGGGTGCTCCAGGCATCACTAGGGCCCGGTCGTCACTCTGTCATCCCCAGGTGGTTGACCTCACGTGCATGATCAGAGATGGCTCATGGGTCTTTTCTGGACTGGTAGAAGGGGGCGCTGGACTCCTTGTGAGCATGTGACCTGCCCGTGTGCACAGCCTAGCCCCGTGGCCTCACCTAGCTGCAGGGGGCTGGGAATGCAGACCCAGGCCGGAAAACCAGCACCCTTCCCACTCGGGGTGCTCTTAGTGGCAGGGCAGGACAGCAGTACTGGGTGCAGGTAGCTGTCTGTGCCACACCCACGCTCAGTGGTCACCTGCCCTGTGCCGCACCCACCCTAACCCACTCCCTCTCCTCCCCTCCCAGGGGTCCCCCTGAAACCCATGTTGGCCCACCCCACCCGGGGTGTCAGTGAGGTCCTGAAACGCTTCGAGGAGGCAGCTTTCACCTGCGAGTACAAATACGATGGGCAGAGGGCACAGGTAAGGGGGTGGACGCGCGCCTTCAGCCGACAGAAAGAGCAGGGGCAGGGGGCAGCCAGACGGAGCTCAGGGCCGGCTTCTGCCACGGGCTGCCATGTGACCTTGCACATCTCCAGAGGCTTTAGTCCCTACCTCCATGCAATGGGGGTGTTAAAACCCACCGCACTGGCTTATTTGAAAGTCAATTTTATTTGATAAAATTGTCAAAGAAAATTCCTGACCCTCACCAGGGGGAGCTCAAGAAACGTTGGCTCCGCCCATCCCCTGCTTGTGGTCTTGTTCTGCGACAGCCCTTCTGGGAGGCTCCTGCATAGCTCTCAGCGCCGTCACGCAGGCATGTGTCCTGTGACCAGGGTCAGAGACATCCTCAGCCAGGTTTGCAGGATGCTCACGTGGCTCTGGCCCTGTGGGAGTCGGGGCTGTCTGGCGCCCATGGCCTGGGGCTGGACGAGAAAGTGCGGTGGGCACAGTTACAAGCCGCAGATGTGGTAGACACGTAGCATCGTAGTGCTTCAAAATTCAGTGCTGGGAAAAGATAAAATGATTTACAGAAGTGACAGCAAATTTTTAAATATGTATTTCTTAAAGTCATATTTTATATCATACAACTGTTTCTCGAGATAATATACGTGTAAGATTGCACATATGTAGCTCTGCGTAAACAGCAGACTATACTAAAACAAGTTAACAATAAAAAGCAGAATGATACTTAACAGCATAACAACATCCAGACACGTCAACATTCCCAGCGAGACCCTCAAGCTTCTGGGGAACAGCAAGGCCGGGAATGATGAAGAGAAAGGTGGCGAGGCTTCCACAGATGGGTGGGAGGTGCTGTTTGGATGGGGGAGTTAATTTGCTCAGATTTCTGCCCCAGTTTCCCCTCCAGAGCTTCCAGAATCTTCTGCCAGTGAAGGTGGGATCATAAGGGAAAGGAGGGGCCGCCTGGGGTGGACTGGGCTCTCATTCCCTCTCCCTCCCACTGCACAGATCCACGTTCTGGAAGGCGGGGAGGTGAAGATCTTCAGCAGAAACCAGGAAGACAATACTGGAAAATACCCTGACATCATCAGCTGCATCCCCAAGGTGGGCGTCTGCTGCCCGCTCTCCCTGCTGGGAGCTGCAGTTCCCAGTGCCAGGAACGGAGGCTACCCCAGGCAGCTGGGATCAGAGGGGACTTACGGGGAGGAGACCGGAATGCATTTGGCTGCAAATAACAGCACTCACAGTGGCTTAAGCGGATATTTTTTTCTCGAATCTGGCCGTGGGTGGCCCTAGGCTGGCTCAGCTATGTACCAGAGCCCTCCAGAAGCCAGCACCCTTTCCTCTGTCCTCTGCCAGCCTTGGCTGGTTGGGTTTCCACCCAGGGCTTCTCTCCTGATCATCCCCAGAGAGCTGCCTCGCTTCCAGAGAGCGATGGGAAAGGGCGGCCAGCGTCCAGCTCTCCCCTCCCATGAGGAAGTTGGGCTTTCCCAGGTACCTCTCCCTGCCTTGCCAACTTCATCTTGGGGCCCTGCCCAGCACGGGGCCCCGAGGCCACCCAAGTGCAGCAGAGGCCAGGAAGGCGAGACTCTCACTGTCTGGTAGGTCAGGGCTTAGAACGAGGGTGCAGAGAGTCTGTCTGCAGGTTGGCCTCATGGTTGAAATAGGTCCGGGCCGCAAGGGCCTCAACTGGGGCTTCTTGGCCCCCAGGGTGGGTCTCAGACCTGCCTTAGGGTCTTTGGTGAAGCCCTTTCCCTGCCTGCCACTAACTAATTAGGAAGCTGGCCCTTCCCTAGAGCAGCAAGGACAGAAGTAAGGACAGCGTGGGCATCAGTGGGCCACTTACGCGCTGGTTTTTAATATCAATTTTATTAAGATGTGATTTTCATAAAAGGTTCTATTTTAATATATACAGTTTTGATGTTTTGATATGTTTGTACACCCATGTGACCAACATAGAAAACATTTCCAAGTTTCTGTTGCGGAATGTTTCCTCGTGGTCCTTGCCCAGCAGCCTGCCTCCTGTGCCCCCGTCCGCCTCTCAGAGGCAGTAACTGCGGGTCTGCTCCTTTGTCCCCTGGGTGGTTGTCTGTGCCAGAGCCTCGTGTGAGGGGTTCCATGCAGCTTGGAGCCTTTTGTATCTGGCTGCTTTGGTTCATTCATTCCACACCTCGGGTGTCTGCTCTGTGCTGGAGGCGGGAGGTGTAGCACAGTGGAGCCCGTGTGGTCTCCTTCCTCACTGGGCTCGGGCCTAGCAGGGCAGGTGGGCCTTCCTCAGAGTCCCACTCTTGGCTCCGTAGTCACACATGGAGATCAGGGCTCTGGGGGAAAGGACCAACATCCCCTGAGCTTCCATCAGAAGCAGGTTTGACTTAGACTTGATGTCAGGGAAGCAGGGCACAGTATGAATGGTGCCTCCTGCAGTTGTGCACCAGCTTTCGTTTGCGGAAAAGAAGTCTTCCCAAGCGGGGCGAAGGACAAGGACAGGCATTGCAGGGCAGACTGCACGTGCAAAGGCCAGGTGGTTGGATGAGCACAGCCCCTTTGGCCAACAGAGGCCAGTGTTCTGAGAGCGAGTTTGAGGGGCCAGGTGAGGCCAGCGAGGGCCAGGGGCTGACCAGGCAGAGCCCCCGCAGCTTTGGGAACTGTGTCACACGCTCGTTGTAGCAGGGATGCCCTGGGATAGATGGGGGTCTGCCAGGGGCACGCTGGCCGGTGTGAGGAGAGTGGGCTTGACCGGTCAGTGCAGGAGGGGGCCAACAGGATGACGCGTCCTAGGCTGGTCGGGGCTCAGTGCTGTCTCGGGATTGCAGTGGGGAGACAGGCAAGTCTTCTGGGGAATTGAATGTGAAGAGGGAGATGACGAAGGCCACTGGAGTTTAGCTTGTGGGACCAAATAACAAGCCCTCAGAAGAGTTCGTTTTTCCCCATCAGTGGGGAGTGAGAGAAGTGGATCTGTGTTCCTACGTGTCTCTTTGAGGCTGGCGTCAGTTTCCCCTGAGATAGGAAAAGGAAATATGCTTCTGTGTCTTGTTTTTGGCCTCGTACCCCGCTTCTCACCAGCCCTGGGTCTCCCTGTTCACCTTTCAGATTAAACTCCCTTCAGTGACATCCTTCATCCTGGACTCTGAAGCTGTGGCTTGGGACCGGGAAAAGAGGCAGATCCAGCCATTCCAAGTGCTCACCACCCGCAAACGCAAGGTAACCTCAGCTCCCCCACCACCTGCCGAGGTCCCATACTGCCTCACTGTCCTCCCAGTCCTGCCCAGTCCCCAGAAGAGCCCTGTCGGTCAGGATGCACTTCTCTCAGCCTTTTGCAATATGGCTGCCCCAGCCCCAGCCATCGCATTCTCATCCCAGTATGCCACATAGGCAAACAGGGAAGGAGGGAAGGGCTTTTTTCCTACCTCTGTTTTATTAAGAAAGCAGGTCTGTTCCAGAGGCCCCCACAGCCTGGACCCCAGCAAACTTCTTTACTTTTCATTGGTCAGAATTGTATCATGTCACCACCATTAACCGTAAGGGAGGCTGGGAGAGCTAATCCAGTGAAAGGGAATTACAGGGTTAGCTGAGAGCCACTGCATTAGGGATTAGTGCCCGGGGCCGGTGGCACTACTGCCCTCCCAGGTGTGCCACCTGTTAGCCGGGGAGAAGGGGAGAGCGGAAGGTGAGGGCAGGGTCTGCCTCAGGCCTGACGGGAGGGCACCCAGGCAGGCAGGCCCGTCTCCGTCTCCCCTTCCCCACTCCTGGTCTCCACTCTCCCTCAACCCAGGAGGTGGACGCAGCAGAGATCCAGGTGCAGGTGTGCCTGTACGCCTTCGACCTCATCTACCTCAATGGAGAGGTGAGTCCAGCCTCACGTCAGGGTGCCGCTGAGAGGTGACGGGTGGTGTGTGAGCTGGGGAAGCAGCCGACTAAGTTTCATTTCGGACTTCCACGTCCCTGAGCTGGGGGGGCACGCTCGGGCAGCAGTTCTCAAAGTGTGTGGAGGACCACTCTAGTTCCCAGGACCCTTTCGGTGGAGGTGGTCTGTGAAGCCCTTTCTTTTCCAACTCCACATATGTGACGTGGATTCTCTTCATGTGCTGCAGCCAGAACTACATAGTGCAGCCATCTGACCGCAGAAGCAGATACGAGTCCTGCCTCTGCTAAGCTAGACATTAAAGAATTAACAAAAATGCAACAGGCCCCTCCTCTCCTGTACTATGTAAAAAATACAGACATGTTTCCTAGAAATATGTTGTTGGGTTAACATAGTGGATTTATTATTTTTAAGTGAACTAATATAAATGTTTGTTTTTCTTTTAAAAAATTTTATTTTGATATCATTAATCTACAATTACATGTGCAATATTATGGTTATTAAACTACCCCCTTCATCAGGTCCCCCCCATATAAATGTTAAGATTTCTCCTGTCGAGAGTGTGAAGAGGTCCCAAGACTGAAATGTTTGAGAGCTTCTGCTCCAGGGTATGAGTTAAGAATCTTGGAGCCAGGCTGCCTGCATTCGTATTCCAGGTCTCTCTCCCTGGCTGGGCGGTGCAGAAGAGTGACTTGACCTCTCTGAGTCTCAGTTTCCTCATTGTAATGGAGCTGAGAGTAGCACCTGCTCTGTCTGCTACCCGGCAGGACATGGGCCTGGAGCGCAGTGGCTGGCACACAGAAGTGTGCTGGAAAATCGCTGCCGTCTCCATCATCGTCCGGATAATCAGTCTTTGGCGATCTGGTGGCTGGACAGTGACACCTTGCCCTTGACACTCTGTAGTGAAGGGTGGGCCCCTGTGTTGGTCCTGTGACTTGCCCACTCGTGACTGGCTGTGTGCTGGGCTCTCACTAGTATCTTCCCATCTGAAAAGTTCCTTCTGTAGGCGGCTGATTGGCGCTTTGCCAGGACAGGAAGCCAGGTCCTCATGCTGAAATGCACCCAGTACCTAAACCACCCACCTTACGATGCAAATGAAAAACAGCACTTAGTCTCAAAGCGTCACCGTGGGGAGACCAAGACGGTTCATGATTCGGGGGGCGGGGGAGGGGGGACATCAAGTATCAGGTGCTTTGTCTTCACGTCCGGATCGTCTCTGCTCTGCTGGGTTCTTGTGTCCTGAGCGTTTCAAATGTTTCTTCTTTGGTGTTTGTCTTTAAACTTTGTGGGTGGTCTTTTTTGCTGTGTAGAACTTGTTCCCAGTTGTTATTTTATGTAGTCAGATAGATTGTTTCTCCCTCCCTTAATTTTTGGCCCCAAGATTAAAGAGAAAAAAAAGGTCATCCTCCCTAAAACAAATGTTCACGTAGCTTTTCTTCTAGAATCTATAGTTGTGTGTTTTACTTTGAAACTTGCATGCCAGTTGGAATTTGAGCAGGTGTGTGCGTCAGTCAGGAGGTGCGCAGTCTGACTTTGGTTAACAGATGACAAGTCAGTTTTCTCAATATACAATTTATTGAGTGAATCTGGCTTCCTCCACTTTGCACCCTTTTCCCGTTATCCACTCAGTCCCCATCTGTGTGCAGCGTATCTCTGGCCCCTCCCTGGTTGCACAAGGCATTCCTCATACCAGTTCCTTCCCACTAATGATTTTAAACTACTTTCACCAGTTGTCCTCCAAGTGGACGGTGCAGGTTTTTCCAGCAACAGTAAAGTGTAAAATTGTCCCAAAAACATTTTGTACCGAAAGCCATCCTCCTTTCCTCGGCTCCTGCCTCTGTTCCACCCGCTGCCCTGCCCGCTGGATGGTTTGCAAGGACAAGGCTTCCTGCCAAATTCAGCTTTGAATCTGCTCCAGCGATTTCCGGCAGGGCTGTGCCTGACCATCAGGAGAACTTGCAGCACGTGAAAGGTCACTTCGGTCGTGGCTGATAAGATCAGAAAGAGCAGGTTCATGTCCACAGGACCACTGAATTCGTTGTGTAGTATGGCAAGCGGTGCTTTCCCACGAAGTCCTTTGGTCTAACTCAGCGCTCAGCCTACGAGGGCCTGGCTTTGTAAAGAAAGCTTTATTGGAAGGCAGCCGTGCCCCTTTGCTTCGTTGCCTGTGGTCGCTTCTGCCCTGCAGCCGCAGAGATGAGCAGTCTCCGCGAGTGGCCCGCAGAGCTGGGAGTGTTTACTGTCTGGTTCTGTCTAGAAAAAGGTTGCTGATCCTTGGATTGAAATAGAAAATATCCTCTTAGAAACGTATTTATGTTCTAAAACCCTATAGTCATCGGCTCTCTTTTGCCTTTACTCAAACCAGTCATTTAGAAAAGGAGCCATAGTTGTAATGACAGGCCTAGTCCAGTCCCAGCAGGGCTGTGACTCCCCGTCTCTGCCCTGATGTCACTGGATTCTGAGTGGTCGCCAGCCCCCTTGCTGCTGAATAAGCTGGTACTTTACGTTCTCAGAACCCCGCTTCAGCCTGGTTCTTCCCTCGAGGCTTTCTATAAGCTCCAGCTCCGCGTGACCTGTGACCCGCGTGCTTCCTGTTTCTGTTTGTTTGCACAATGACTCCCCTTCCTCTCCCCGCCCCCTCAGTCCCTGGTACGTGAGCCCCTGTCCCGGCGCAGGCAGCTGCTCCGGGAGAACTTCGTGGAGACGGAGGGCGAGTTTGTCTTCGCCACCTCCCTGGACACCAAGGACATGGAGGAGATCGCGGAGTTCTTGGAGCAGTCGGTGAGAGGTGAGGGCGCCCACCGCCTGTCTGCCGAGGTCTGTGGCCTCCCTGCCACCTTCCCTGCTCCCGCCCCGGCCCGGCGCACCTGGATGATGTGAGCGGGCCTCTGAGCACAGCCGGGCATCCCAAGGGCTGCGCCTGTGTCTCCTTCAGACTCCTGCGAGGGGCTGATGGTGAAAACCCTGGATGTCGACGCCACGTACGAGATCGCCAAGAGATCGCACAACTGGCTGAAGGTGACCGCTGCCTGCCCAGCCTCCTGCTAGAGCCCTGGGTCTAGGAATCTTCCCGGCCCGCCGGGCAGTCTACTGCCAGCCTCCCGCCCCTGCTGTTTGAGCTCAGGAGCGCTCTCTCTGCCCCTCCTGCCTCTGTTGCCAAGGTGTGCCTCTACAGGCCCTTGTTAGCACGTCCACCAAGACGTGGTTGAGAACCACCTGGCTGAGCGCAGTGAACACAGAGGCTAGAAAGCCGGGTGAGGCCTGTGTTGTCCCGGAGCTGGCCTTCCATGCCAGGTGAGGCACGGGCAGCACGAGACCAAGTCGGGAGGAAAGAGCACCCGAGAAAGCACCAGGGGCTGGCAGTGCTCCGGGTGATTGGCAGAGGCGTCTCCAGAGGTGACGATTGGCTTGAGACATGATTGACAGGAAGGGGTTGGCCACATGAAGTCAGGGGCACAGCCTCTCGGTGGGGCAAGTGCAAAGACCCTGAGGTGGGAAGACACTTGGGTGTGCAGGGAGCAAGGGATGGCAGTGTGAGGGGAGGTCAGGGTGCAGAGAAGGCCCCGGATCACAGTGCTTTGGGGGCCGTGGTAAAATAAGACTGGGTTTTCCTCTGAGTGTTTTGGGAAGCCAGCAGAGGTTTTAAGCAGTAAGTCACATGAGCTGGTTATCATTTGCACAGGTCCTCTGCCTGTGGATGGTGGGCAGGTAGTGGGGTGCTGGGCAGAAGTGGGGGCACATGGGCAGGGGGCAGTGAAGAGGAGGCAGCAAGTGGGGGCAGGGGGCAGTGAAGAGGAGGCAGCAAGTGAGGAAGTCCTGGACTTGAGCCGTTCGGGCTTTCAACCTGGATTTCCCTGGGTATTTGTCCGTGGTCTGTGTGCCCCAGACTATAAGCAGCTGTGAAGGCGCAAACCTTTCCTGTCTTAGGAGATTTCCACTGTCACGTCCCCAAGGCTGAGCTGGCTGGCACCTGGACCCTTGGTTAATGTTTCTGAGCGAATGTTCTCTGTGAGGGAGGGAGTGGAGCAGCTCCCTGTGCCAAGGGAAGGGGGAATCCGGGGGGACCCTGTCTGGCCCATCCTCCCAGTCCCACCTGCCCTTCCCACTGCAGTCGCCTCTTTCCATTTGCTTTTTATGCCTAGAGGCCCATCCTGGGTCCCGTCTCCCTGCCTAGCCATCCTCAATTCTTTATGGGTATTCTCAGACTCACCCGAGGCCCCTGCTCTGCCCCCGATTAGCCTCCATTAGTGAGGTCTGCCCCAGCGCCCCCTCACCTGCCTCTCCTCCTCCCAGCTGAAGAAAGACTATCTCGACGGTGTGGGTGACACCCTGGACCTCGTGGTCATCGGCGCCTACCTGGGCCGGGGAAAGCGGGCCGGCCGCTACGGGGGCTTCCTGCTGGCCTCCTACGATGAGGAGAGTGAGGAGCTACAGGCCATATGCAAGGTGCCGGGAGCTGGGGCTGACTGCAGGAGCGAGAGGGAGGCAGATTCAGCGCAGCCTGGGAGGGCCTGTTTGCATCTTCCCTGTGAAGGATTATTTTTTCCTAGTTCTTACTTACTTTTTTGATCCTGTGACTTTTGCTTCATATAGAAAAGTGGAGTCATATGGAAACATGTTGGAAGCATTTTCAGTTTGGAATTAATTTTAGCTGCAGGTAATAGTGACTTAAGCAGGAGGATTCATTTTTCTCTCATGTACTGAGAAGTCTGGAGGCAGCAGACAGCTCTCTGATGTCATTAGAGACCCAGGCTCCTCTCTTTCCCTATACTGATTTTTGTCATGTCCTTCTGGCCTCATCTTCACAGTGTGGCTGCAGGAGATCCAGCTATCTTGGCCATGCATGCTCCAGCAGCAGGAAGGAGGAAAGCTCATGGGCTGAGGGGCATGACACCTGAGTCAGTCTCAGCCAGTGAGCATCTTCTGCCTAAGTTGCACTGGTCAGAACTTTGCTCCATGGCCCACCCCCATCTGCATTGGATCTTGGGAAATGTAGTGGTTTTGTTTTTTGTTTAAAGCTGCACATATAGTTGATCCAATAAATTTGGGGCTTTCGCCATAGCAACAGAGACTATCACCCTTAGTTCTACTGCCAAGAGAGGAAATGCTTTATTTATATTTAACAAAGGTACAGTCCTCTGAGTAATTTTCTGCTTTTTGCCCTGTAAAATACTGTTAACATTCAATGCTGTCAGGTGCATTTAAGTAGTATAGGGATAGGAAACATTAGAGCATTTTCACTTGCCATTTGGGACTTTTATAAACATGACTTGAACGCTTGCATAAGAGCTCAGGTAGACACGTCTCATTTTCCTGCGCCAACTCCGTGTGCGGGTGGCGTTGCCAGCCTTGGTCAGCGCTGCACATCCATTAACCCACACAGTCGGTGAAAGAAGTGATTTCACAATTCACAAGTATCTCTGGGCCCCAGCTGTTACCATGTGACATTATTTATGGTGGGCATAATAGATTGGTTGTCTGGAGAGCTATTGCTGGGACAAAGGTGAGGGGCTCTTTACGGTTCTCAGTACACAGGGGGCTTTCCAGTTGGAATTTTCTGCCAGTAGTTTGAAGGTGTCCATCTTGCCCGTCCGCCGGCACTGAGTGCCCTTTGGAGCCTGGACTGTTTGGGTGGGTGAAAGAACACGCTTGGCAGTGTTAAGGTTGGAGGTGACGGCCAGTTTCCGGGCCGGTGGGGTGGAGGGGGAGCCCGAGGGAGCGACCTCCTGGTCTCAGAGAGGGAAGTCGGAGGAGCAGGGCGCCGTGGGGGCCGGTGGGAGTACAGCAGGGGGGGCTGTTCCCCGTCTGGGCTCCGTGGAGGGTCGGCAGGCCCTCCGCGCCCCGGCCCTTCCTCTGCAGCTTCCATGGATGCTGCTTAGGCCGGAGCTGGGGGTGGGGGCCCCCGGTGTGCCCGGGCCTGGCCGCGCCTCTCACCTCCCATCCTGCCCACAGCTTGGGACTGGCTTCAGCGACGAGCAGCTCGAGGAGCAACACCAGAGCCTCCAGGTGAGCTGGCGGCCTCCCCGGCTCGGGTGCGGGGGGCCTCTCGGCCTCCACCGTCTGGGGGCTCAGGATGCAGCTGGGCCCGTGGGCAGTAGGGTCGGCTTTGGAGCCCGGCACGTCGGGGTTCAAGGCCCAGTTCTGGGGGCCACGAGCCGGTGAGGCCAACCCGCGAGCCTCATCTCAGCCGTGAGGGGACAGGGCGCAGGGGCGAGGCACAGGCAGGGCGGTGTGGCCGGGTCCCCCCGCATTGACCTTGCAGGGCTAGTGACGCCCCGGGCGATGGCTGTCGTAGTCACAAGCGCCTGGGGTGTGACCGTATTTCCTGTGTGTGGGTGTTTCCAGTCCTGTCTGTCTCTGTCATTCTTTGGTTCTCTCTTCCTGCCTGTTGTTTATACCTTTCATTTCTTTCCTTTTCCCACTTCCCCTCCCCCCTACCCCCAACTTTTTACTTTTTACTGCCTATGTGTCTGTCCCCTCCCCCCGTTGGCCTAGACTTGAGATCTGAGACCCTCTCTTCCTTATTCCCACCGCTGGCTGCAGGCCCTGGTGCTGCGCACCCCACGCCCCTATGTCCGGGCCGAAGGCGCAGTGGCCCCTGACCACTGGCTGGACCCCAGCACCGTGTGGGAGGTGAAGTGCGCCGACCTCTCTCTCTCCCCGATCTACCCCGCCGCCCGGGGCCTGGTGAGTACCGAGGACCTGCGTGAGGCCCTCTGAGGGATTCCAGGTGGGGGGCTGAGGAGGGGGTCTTGGAGCCCAGTCTGCACTTCCTGGGTGATCAGGAAAACTTGAGCTTGCATTTCATTTGAGTGTCAGATAATACGGTCAACGTCTTTTTTTTTTTCTAATTTCACAGAAGTAAAAAGAAAACTTATTTTTTCCTTTCATATCATAATCCCATGTGCATTTCAGATAATTTTTGCAAACAGTTCTTTTAAGTAAACCTTTAGGACTCTTGCTGTTGGGCATTTACATCAATTCCGGCATTTCTCTCACTGGTGGTTCAGTCCTCAGCACCAGCTAACATGTCCCGGGGAAGACACTACCCACAACCAGGACTGGGGCGGCAGACAGGAAGTCTTCAAACTGCGCTTCCTTTGCCATTTCTTCTGATCCCTCCAACTCTAGCACATGCTTTTCTGATTAGAAGTGGACTTCCACTTTAAGGCAGAACTCTTATTTTTTATCTGACTTCTTTTTTGAAATTTCTTACTCACATCACATTTAGAAACTCAGAGTCCTCTGGTGCCAAGTAGTGGGAACAGCGTTTAGCAGGCATGGGAAGCGGGCGTTGTGCGGTGCGCACAGTGCTTGCGTACACTCATCCCCCCGACACTGACATCCCCTTTTACAGATGGCAGAGTCAGCCCCAGGGGGCTTAGGTAGCTGGCCCAGGGCCACACACCTCCTGAGAGAGGGAGCTGGGCCCTGAACCCTGTGCTCTGGTTCTGGAATCCACGCCCTGACCTGTGCCGCTCTGCCTCTTGGCCCTCAGAATAGCGGCGGCACGAATAGCAGCCGGCATTCCTGTCACGTGCCAGGGACGTCCTTGGCCCCTGATCACCTCATTTAACCCTTATGACCCTTTCTTAGCCCCGTGGTGTGGATTCAGGGCCGGACAGGACTTTGGGCTAGGGGGTTGCTGTGGGCTGGGCCCCAGAAGGCTCTCCACCATGGCCCGTGCCTCCCCAGGTCGACAGTGAGAAGGGCATCTCCCTTCGCTTCCCGCGGTTTATCCGTGTCCGGGAAGACAAGATGCCGGAGGAGGCCACCACCAGTGCCCAGGTGAGGCCCTCGGAAGAGGGGCGGGCCACCCACGGTGGGCTCTGGCCCCGGGGCCTCTGAGCCAACCGCCTCCATCCCTCTCCTCAGGTGGCCTGTCTGTACAGGAGGCAAAGTCAGATTCAGAACCAGCAAGGCGCAGACTTAGACTCTGACCTGGAAGATTTCTACTAGGCCCCTGCCCTCCCAGGGGTGGGGCGAGACAGTTGCCAAGGTGGAGGGGACCTAGGGACATCAGTTCTGCTGTTCAGCACGTCTAGTGTTGCTGTCTGCGTGGGTTTTGAGAGTCGGGTGTGTGTGGTGGGGGGCACAGTTCACGCTGGGCTCTGGGATTTATTTGGTCTTTTTCTTCAATAAATAATTATTGAACACCTATTGTGTTGAGGTCTGTGCTGGGCTCTGGGGGTACAGATCTAATAGCTCATCCTCAGGTCGTGTAAGCTAGCACCTTCCCACAAAACTTGCCGCACAATAGAAGAGTTCTACATCCACACTGACACACTGCAGCCTCCAGCCACGTGCAGCCGCCGAGCACTTGAGATGTGGCCAGTGCAGATGAGGACTGGAACATCTTATTTTAATGAATTTTCATTTAGCCAAATTTGGCTAGTGGCTGTTGAATTGGACAGTGGCAGCGTAAACTTGTTCAACGTCCAGTAGTCATTGGACGTTGTTGAGCGTCCATTGTTGGGCATTGTTGAGAGCCCGGGCTCACTGCTGAGGACAGAAGCACTGCGAGGGAAGCGGCTTACCCAGGGCCACGGCTGGGGGTTCCACCCCCAGGGCAGACTCAGCAGTCTGCCTCTAGGCCCCACACCTTCCAGACATGGGCCCCACCTCCTTGGGAGACAGTAAGTGCACTGACTTGTATGAGACTCCCAGCTCTGCCACCCACGAACAGGTGACCAGGTCTGGCCTCGGAACCCTCGGCACAGTTCTGTTTTTTCGTCCTCATATCCCCAGCACCTGGCACAATGTCCTGATTGTATAGTTGGTGCTATTTTTCTTGACCAAAAAGGAGACCTGGTTGTGGCAGCCCTTATTTTCTTCCTGTGTTGACTCTGGATACGATGGCTGGAGCTGGGGGTGCCACATTGTGATCATGAGGTGAGGAATAAGTCAGGAGAGTCACAGAGCAGGTAGCCCTGACAGCTGCCAGCTGGTGAACCAAGGGCAGCAGCTGCCTAACTTGGCTTCTTGTCATGGGGGTGGGGGAATAACTAACCAAATCCCAGTGTGATTACACCACTGTGAAAATGGTTTTTGTTTCCCAAGATCTACCTTGAAGGACTGGGAAATGAATGTGCATCCATATTTTTCAAGTTCAAATAAAACATTTGAAGCAAAACAGTATTTGATTAGGTAAATATTGTATGTCTAGAGATCCCTGTCATCTGTCTGGCCTGTGGCCCCCGTGTTCTCTTATGCATAGAACCTGGTCTTCCTGAGGAAAGCCAGGCCAGGGACATGGTCTTCCTTCTGGGCAGGGGGGGGATGTCCTCGGTCATCAGTGACCCTCGGAGCAGCCCCACCAAGGAAGTGTTTTTATTATCCCCGTGTAACAAATGAGGACACACAGGCACAGGATGGAAGTTACTTGCCCCGGCCCACTGCCTGGGACACGGAAGGCAAGTGTGGGTCCAGGCAGTCTGCAGGAGCCCTGCCCTTGTGGCCACTAACCGCAGTGCCCGTAGCCTGTGTGCCCCTGAGAGGGGTGATCTCACCCTGCAGGCAGGGAGGTGACCCTGAGGCCTAGGGGTGGGAAGCCATGCTCTTGGCCGCAGTAGGTGGGCTCAGAAGAGATGAGCCTGGAGATGGGGGATCAGCAGAGACCCCCTTCCCCTTGGTCTACTCTTCCAAAACTTATTGAAAGCCACCCAGGAGAGGCGATGCTCGGGCTCTGGGCAGAGCGTGCAGGAGGGCAGTGGCAGTTGGCAGGAGCAATCACTCATACTCGCAGACAAATTCAAATGCATCATTTTGATTTGTCCCATGGCTGATGTTCATTTTGATAGCGTGACCCAGGGGCTGTCTGCCGTGTGTCCCCGCTAGAAAGTGCCTCTCCTCTGGAGTTAGTATTTGTAGAGGTACTTTGAGCAATGTAAATAGATACTACCAAAATTTCCACTTACCTTTTCATTTATCTCTGTATGACCTCCTGGGTTCCTATACAGTTTCTTATTATTTATTTTGATTTTCAAGTTGCCCCTAATATGGCCAATGAAGCTTCTTCAGGCTGACCTCTGTGTTCTTGTGACATGTCCCCATAACTCTGAGCATGTTCTTGCTTTATGGCACAAGATAATTTAGGCTCATCTTACACTTGTCCTGCTCCAGACATGGAATCAGCCATTTCTCCTAGTGTCTTGGTTACTTTGAGTGGAGAATGGTTCTTAGAAGACGAGATCTGGATGCTAGGTGAGTTCATGAATGTGAGGCTGTCCGTTCTTCTGTGTCCTCTTAGCTAGAGGACACAGGATATGTACAGATGTCCCTACAGTGGCATCTGTGTTTCTATCCCCCTGTATACTGGAATCCGTGAGTACCAGTGCCTCCAATTCCAGTCCGACCCCACAGCACTCATTCTGTTTTTTCCCACTTTCTGTATTAGTAACTACCTTTTCCAACAGTGAGAAACCTGGTTACCATTATCTTTCATAGAATCCTTGTGTGTAACCAGTCTCCCTCCTCCACTGCCACCCACCTCGTGGGACACCTTTCTTGCCCCAATCTGGCTGCCACGCCCTACCCCGTGCTGCCCCCTGGAGTAGACACACTCAGTGCAAACCTCCACCCTAGGCAAGGTGGTTCCTGCATAAAGAAATCCTCCCTCTGCTCAAGCCGCAGCATCCCACGCTGGCTGCCCTAACGTGGGCTCACCCTCACCCTTCCTGGCCCACCGGTGTGCCGTGCTGCCCCCCACATTCCACCCTGTTCACACTACCTCCCCGCGCCAGTGGCCGCCAGTCCCAGCCTAACCCCAGGTGGGCACCCGCATGCCTCGGGCTCTGACACTACCATGACTTCTCTCCCTCCCCAGTCCCCTCACCGGAGTGGGCGCCTACCTTGCTTTCCCCATGAGTTAGGGAGAAAGGAAGGAACAGCAGAGGAAGAGCAGACACCGGCCTCCTAGTCACTGGGCATGCCTCCTCTCTGAAGTCAGGTTGTCACTCGGTCCTCGCGTGCTGCTCACCGGCACACGTTCCCGACTTCCTCAAGAGCTCTTGAGGCCAGAAGCCGTGTCCTCTCCAGCTTCACGGGCCCGAGGCCAGGCTTAGCGTGAGCCCTCAGCATGCTTGGGGGAACATCAAATGGATGCATGCCCTCTGCTCTAATCCCCATTTTCGAAACTCTTTCCAATTCCATTCCGGGGATAAAAGGTCAGAGCCTGGGACTGGCTCCCCCTCCATCTCCCTCAAGCCAGATGGGGAGGCGGCGACAGTTCTGTTCCCTCCCCATCCCGAGTAGACATTGCCGACCCAGCTGTCACAGCTGCAAGACACAGGGATCGAGGGAGAGGCCGAGAGGCAGGGAGAGTTGGCAAAAGAGTGAGAAGAGAAGAGAAGGAGGCTGACCACCAAGGGGGCCGGGAAGGAGACGGAGCTGACTTGAGACGGTGCCTGGTGAGCCCTGCCCTGCCCCCCCCATGCAGTTTCCCATGGGCCCCGCCTGCATCTTCTTGAGAAAAAGCATCGCCAAGAAACAGCGGGTGAGGCGGAGTACCGGGAAGGCTGGTGCGCAGGGCGGAGGGAGCTGGGGTGCAGGGGAAAGGGGACTGGGTGGACGCAGTGGAACAAGATGGAAGAGGTGGCGACAGCGTGGCCTGAGACAGTAGGAGAATCCCAGGGCGCCTGAGACGGGTGGGCATGAAATCAGAAGTCAGAAGCAAAAGGGAGATAGAGAGGAAAAATAAAAATAAATGGGGACCCTGGGTGATTTAGTCGTTGGTGATCATTCTTTTCTGTGGGCACAACAAGGCTGGCGACAACAGCTGCCGCTTCGTGAGTCCCCGCTGTGTGCCCAGCCTGTGCCTGGGGCTTTGCATTCCTAACATTTAGTCCTCAGAACCAATCAGTAAGGTTGTGATACTTTGATTCCCATTTCACAGACGAGGAAACTGAGGCTCTGAGTCATAAAGTCCCCTGCTTTAAGCTTATGCAATTACAAAGTGGCGGGGCCAGGTCTGTTTGACTGCAGTGGGAATGCTTTTAATTGCGAGGCTTTAAGATCCTAGAGGATTTATGGGGAAAAAGGTAATAAGAGAAGCGGGGAAAGGCTCCAAGGAAAAAGGGAGATAAGGGGGTGAAAGACATAAGAGGTTGGTGGAATTTCCCGAGCATCCAAGCCCGAGCCTCGGGTGTGTCAGCCGTGGGCTGTGTAAACTGATGGGAATTCTTCGCGCTGTCAGGAATCGGTAGCGCTGGCAGTGCTCACCCTGCCTGGATGAACACTGGTCCCAGCAAGGGGGTTCTCACCCTTGGGAGAAAGGGTGGGGATGGTGGAAAAAGAATCACCGGGGGGAGTGGACCGAATTGTGACCTGGAGGTCAGGAGCCAGGCATTCAAATCCCAGGGCTCACTGCGCAGGGCTTGCTGCATGACCCCGAGGGACAGATCTAATCTCTCCCAACCTTGGGATCTGCCACTCATGAGCTGTGTGACCTCAGGCAGATTCTTGACCTCTCTGTCCTTCGACTTCCTCTTCAATGTGATGAGAAGGATATTTGGCTCTACCTCCTAGCGTGGTTCTGAGTTTAAAGGAAACAACCGGGGAAGTCTGGCGCCGAGTCGGCACTCTGGGTATGTTAGCTGGGATTCGAAGCCTCACTTTCCTCATCTGGAGAGAAAGGATTGGATTCCACGGCCTCTAAGGCCCCTTCGGCACATGGGATGCATGTCTATTTGGGAAAGGCAGAAGGAGAGAGTTCAGGATTCCAGGCTGGGAGAGGAAACGAGCGAGGAAGAGGGCAGGAAGCAAATAGCCATGGAATGGGCGTCGGGAGATGGGAGAAGGGCAAGGAGAGGAGTCAGGAGGAGGAGGGGTGGGAGGGGAAGCCGGAGGGGGAGGAGCAGCCTGGGAGGATGGGGTGCATGTTTGGACAGGGGGATGTTGGACCCCGAACCCCCTGCAAATCGTCTCTCCCCTGCCTTCCTCTCCAGGAGCGACCCCTGGGACAAGACGAGATCGAAGGTAACGCTCTCCTCCAGGCGCCCCACCCTCCATCCACCCACTGACCTGCTGTTTCTTGGCGCATTTCAGGGTAAAACCCTTCCCATCAATGTTTTATATCCCTCTCTCCACTCAGCAGTGATTTTGTGGAACTCTTTCTCGTGGCACTGTAGGCGCCTCCCAAAGTATCCAGAAGGCATCCCCATCCCCAAATGTCTCAGAGACCCAAGAGTGACAACGTGAACTTTAAGATGCATCAAAAATTGTTGTTTTTTCTTTGGTGGTTTTGAGGTTTCCCATAACTTTACCCAAGAATCTGAAAAACCAGCGCTATCACATGGTCTCAGGAATCATTTCTCTTGCTGACACAGTCCAAACTTTGCTCCTCTTTGAAATGTTTAAACCTGTATTCTCCTTTGAGGAGTCTGTAGTTGATGCCTCATTAATGGTGTCAAAGAATGCCCCTCTTCCCCACTGAGTGTTTCAGATTCCCCAGAGTTCTTCTCTCTTAACTTTCAGAGCTTCGGGAAGCATTTCTTGAGTTCGACAAAGACAGAGATGGGTTCATCTCTTGTAAGGATTTGGGGAATCTCATGAGGACAATGGGTTACATGCCCACAGAGATGGAACTGACTGAACTGGGCCAGCAAATCCACATGAACTGTGAGGCTTGGGGCAGGGAATGACGGGTAAGGGGAGGGCTGAGGGTGGAATTGGGAAGGGTATGGAGGTGGAGCGTAATTGGAGATAGAGAAGAGGGTAGGAGGGACTAGAGATCTGGACGGAAACAGTTCAGACTGTACTTAGGCAGAATTTGAAGTGGTCAAAAGGATGGCTTTTAGAGATACATCTGGCTTCAAGTCCCTGTTCTATTATTTACTAATTTTGGCCACGTTGAAAAATGGAGTTAACCTCCACTCTTGAGTCTCAGTTTTCCCATCTGCCAAGTGGAGATGATATCACTCCTTACCTTGTGAGACTGAGAAGGGAGGGGTAAAGGTGCCAATGCAGGCAAAGGCTTAGCCTCCAGTCAGTGATTATTAAATGTAGGTTATAAGATTAGAACTGTATTTGATGCTGGAAACAAACTGGAGTTTGAGCCAATGTTGGTGAAGAGGGTGTCACAAAAAGGGTGGATTTTTAGATGGAGACCAGAGCTGATTTTGAGATGGAAGCTGGGATAAAATTGCCATTGGGTTTGCTTCTGGGCATGTTACTGAGCAAACAATTCAAGGACAAGATAGGATTCATATCTGGGAGAGATCTGGTGCTCATTTTAATTCATACTGTCCCTTCTTCAGATCTGTAGACCAGGGAACATAGATCTGAAGCAAGTAAGAGATTTGCTCAGGGTCACCCAGACATAGCTATCTCCACCCTACCACACACTGCCCACCCCATTCAGATCAGAGGGACAAGAAGGCTTGAGTCGGCTCAGAGAGGAAGCTCCTAGAAGGCAAAGAGATTGGAACAGGATTTAGTTCTTGAACCGGCTGAAAGGTAAAGTGAGGTACTGGAGGGATGGGGATGTGGAGTCTCACTAGACCTGCCTCTTCTGTCCTCAGTGGGTGGCCGTGTGGACTTTGATGACTTTGTGGAGCTGATGACCCCCAAACTGCTTGCAGAAACGGCTGGAATGATTGGTGTCCAGGAGATGAGAGATGCCTTCAAGGAAGTGAGTAAAGAGTTTCAAAATGTTGGAAGTAGTTGTAGGAGACGCCAGAGGCCTATGACTCATCTTCCACCATGGATAGAACCTCCCTAACCAATGTTTTTCTAACTATGGTGGGATTTTTGGGGTTGGAAAATAACATATTCCACTCACCTGCAATGGACAAGGTCCTCTACGTGTTTTATCTATTTAGTCCTCACAGATACAATAGGAGTGAGCATTGATGTCAACCAGGCATATGAGGAAAGAGACTCATGGAAATTACTGATCTTATCCAAGATCCTGCCGTCTCCAGATTCACGTTAGGGCCTCAAACCTTCACGCCTGTAAGAGGAAGAAGGCGTCCGAGAATTTGAGATCCTAGAAGGGAACTCAAAGAAATAATGTGGTATAACCCACTTGTAGAGATGCTTAAAACATGGGACCCGGGAAGCGTCAGGGACTTGCTGAAATTCACTTACATTCCCCGGGTGCTTTTCTCAGAGAGCTCTTAACTCCCTGGGGCAAACATAAAGAATAATAGAGTTTGAAGGAAAGACTTTGGGGCCAGGCAAACACGGGCCCAAATCCCAGAGAGATGGCCTCCTGCTAGCTGTGTGATTTCCTCTCCCAGCTTCACAGAAAGATCGAGAGCTGACCGTCCAACAGAACTTCCTAGGGTCGTGGACATGTTCTGTCCACAATGGTAGTTATTGGCTACTTGCAGCCATTGAGCCCTTCAAATACAGTGACGGTGACTGAGGCACTGAATTTTTTATTTTATCTAATTTTGATTCTTTGCAGTTCATTACTTCACTTCCACTTATATTCAACTGAATATAAATTCAGTTCATTTAACTGTAAATATGAATACTCAGTTCAATTGTTGGAAAACAATTGTTTGGAAAAACTTGGGTATTTGACTCTTTTCAACTATACTTTTTTATGAAATCGAAATACAGATTATTGCTGAGAACGTTTCGTGTCTGAACTGAGAAGTGCTGTAAGTGTAAAATGCGCCCTGGATTAAGACTTAATATCCTTAGCTTAAGAGCGCTTACATGATGAGTGTGTTATACGTACTTAGTAGGTCGCACACTAGTCTTATGGAAGCCAGTGTGCAGCGAAAGAACGTAATGTAGCTCATTAATGATTTTTAAATTGATTACATGCTGAAATCGTATATTTGGGATACCGTGGGTTAAGTAAAATCAATTCTTAAAAGTTAACTTCACTTGTCCCTTAAACTTTTTTTTAACGTGGCTGCTAGAAATTTAAAACTTACTTGAAAATTGAAAGTTTACAATTGCCGAGGCTCATGCGGTATTGCTACCAGACGGTTCTGCCCTAATGGAGTCGTACCCTAATGGAGTCGTAGTCCGGGCTGGGGAGGCAGCAGGCGCACGTGCTGGGAGACGGGAGGGCGGATCCGAGAATGAGCAGGAAGCCTGGCGCTGTGGAGCAGCTGGAGCTGGAGACAGGGGAGCAGAAAGTCAGCAAGGTCGAAGTTGCCCAAGGCAGGGCCCAGTCGGGAAGGAGTGTGTGTGTCCTGCAGCGGTGCCCTGAGTGGAATAGGGAGCCCTGGAGGATCTTCAGCAGGGGAGTGGCAAGATCTGATTTACATTTGAAAGGAGCGTGAGTGTGAGGCCCTAACCTGTGGACAACAGATGGTAGAGGATCATGACGGGAGTCAGCAGACCAAGCAGGCGGCTGTCCTGACAGTCCGGGCAGGTGATCGGGGCGTCAGCCAGGTCAGGCATCAGCGTGGCCAGCAAAGGATATGTTTTGGAGATAGAACCCAGGAGACTTCCTGATGGATGGCTTAAGAGGGTACAGGGCAGAGGTTCCGAGGTGGTCCATCAGTTCAACAAACATGTACCCAGTGCCTGCTGCGCGGAAGACACTGTTTGGGGGACTGAGCTCAGAGCAGTGAGCCACGCAGTCAGGATCGGCTGCCTTCAAGGAGCTGACATTCCAGTGGATGGTGTGCCAACGCTCTCAGCTGAACTCTTGACTCACAGCCAGTGACCCGTAAAGGCTGCTGCTGTCATGGCGACATTGCTGACCTGAGCCCCTTCTGCTCCCATTCAGTTTGACACCAACGGGGACGGGGCGATCACCCTGGCAGAGCTGCAGCAGGCCATGCAGAGGCTCCTGGGAGAGCAGCTCACCCCCCGGGAGCTCTCCGAGGTGGTCCAGGAAGCCGATGTCAACGGAGACGGCACCGTGGACTTTGAAGGTGACCTTGTGTGGGTGCAGCCACTGCGGAATCCACCTCCCACTACCCCGGGCCTCTTCCAAGTCAGCATTCCTCCCCACTCTTCCCCCAAATTGAGGTTGAAGCGTGGGGGAGTCGGGGCGGTAGGTTTTCGGAAGTGTTTGTTCCAGCCCTTTCTGCCCACGTCGCTTCAAAGCACTCATGCCTCACAACCCGCCTTGTGTCTGCACCTGGCTGCTCCTTGGAACACCTTCTTCAGTGGCCCATCCCTTCCCACGCTCAGGCGGGGCTCCCTTCCGCCACCCCCATCCCTTCCTGTTCACTGGCGCCTTTGTCCTGGGAACAGAATGCCCCATCAGAAGGAGAGGGGACCAGTCGGTAGGTGGGACTCAGGTCAGATTCACAGGGTTCAAATTCAGGATGTTTCTTAGTAATCACGTGGCCTTCTCCTGTCTCTTACTCACCTGAAGTGCCAGAAAGTGGGAGAAATGACGACATTTCTTTCTCCCAAAATTTTGGAGAAAACCACAAGATGTCACACCCTAGGCACCCCCAGTCTGTCATGGCGCATGTCAGTCGTCCTGTCTGGGCCACCCTTTCCCCCTTCCCACTGGCTGACTCTGAGTTAGGCTCCTGGAAGGGGCCCCCATGCTCTTACCAGGCTCGCCACCCACTTCTGTGGTCCCCTAACCCCCCACGCACACCTCTGCAGTGACACTGACCCGTGACATCATGATCGCTTCTGATAGATTGTTCCCTGCTCCTTTCTGAGGCCACCGACTAAGTCTGTTGTCACCCTATCCTCAGTTTCTGCACAGAGCTCAACCCGGGCGCACTGAACAGTTGGATAGAGGAGACAGATCGGAGTTTGTGTGGATGGGAGTGCAGATCATTTTTATGGGAGACATATAAGGGCACGTCAGGTTCTCACGGTGACACACTCTGGCTCAGACACCTCAGCCTCTACCTGCTGCCTATATGAAAGCCCCCAAATTCTCAGTCTGATACTCAAGTGATTCAACCCCACCCCGCCCCCACCTTATCTTCCACAACCGCCTCTGGATTCTGATGCCCTGGTGCACGTGTGGTGCCTGCCCCGTGTTCTCCGACTTCTGTTCCTTCCTTCCTCAGGCTCCTTCCACTTGGCACACCTTTGCCATGCCACCGGTGCATCTTCAAATCTCCACCCCCCAGTGCAGCCTCTGCTAGCGAGCTTCCCTGCATCCCCAGCTGGGTGTTTTACTTCCAACTGGGAAGCCCTATGGAGGCTTGTCACTTCCTTTCCAAAGGAAGTGAGCACTGTAGACCTTAGCTATGGAGTTGTGTTTGCGTCCTACGCTGTCACTCCCTGGAACGCAGTTGGAGGCCTTCTCAGAGCCATCCCTGCTCCGTGATTTCCAGTACCAAAACTTAGCAGACGTTTGCTCCATGGCTGCAACTCAGTAACTGTTGGCTGGGTGCCTGCTGGGTCCAGCCAGGCTCAGGTGCACAGTGGGTGTCAGCGAGGATCTGGAATAGATGGGAGACAGATCCGCAGGCCAGAGAGGAGCAAGGGAAGGACGATGACCCCGAGCTCTGGGCAGGGCCAGTAAGTCCATCTGGCATCGGACGAGGAGGCCAGCCTGTGTCCCCTCCAGGGCCGATGCGCCATCCACGGGCCCCCAGCACGCTGGTCCACCTCGCTGGCCTCAGCGTGCTTATCTGTAAAATGCTATTTACCCCTCTAGGGTTGGTTGAAAGATGAAATAAGATACTCATAATTACTTATTTATTTAACTTAATGTGTCTAATAAGCATTACATTGTTTAACCATCTTAAAAACCACAGAGAGTAAGTGGCAATCCTGTGGTTTCCGATCCAGAGATGCAAACTGGCGTAGATGGGCCGAGGCCCTTTCCGAAGGCCATCTGTGGCTCCCGACACAAAGGAAGGGCCCAGAAAAGTATTGTCAACTGCTCTTGCAAGAAGGTGCCTCACCAAGGACTTTCTCTGCAGAGTTTGTGAAGATGATGTCTCGCTGAGGAGGTCCCGGAAGCCCCAGTCACTCCGCACCTGGTCACCACAGAGCGCGTGCATGGGGGGCCCAGTCCCCACGGGCCCGTCAAGGAGAGCGGGAGGCCGGGCGTCTGGACCCTGGGGCGGATGGATTGAGGTCAGACTGAGAGCAGTACCTTGCCTGGATTGGAGGAGTGGGTGCAGCTCTAGAACTAGACACAGAAGGGGAGTCTGCGTGGGAACGTGAGGGGTGCGAGGGTCCCGTTGCCACTCCAAAAATTCCAGCAGTGAAGGACGTCTTTTGACTCCATGTAATCCTCACACCCCGTGACCTGCCAGGCTCCCCCACGCCTTCTCTTGGGTAAAATAATCTTTTCACCCACCAAACTGTCCGAAAGTTCAGCACACAGCCTACCTTCCTCCCCTGCTGCTTCAGATCCCTTCCGTTTCCTTCATTAAGGGAGAGGCATGTTGACCACGGACCAGAAATAAGGGTCTGGCTAAGACGGGCTTGGAAACGGTTAGTTAAAGAGGCATCAAAGTGAGCTCACCCCCGTTTTCTTGATTTCTTGGAAATACAGTCTTTTTTTCCCCTCTGGCCTCCCATGTCCTTCTTGTTATGTGAGATACTCAGCCACTGAATTAAATCACAAATCTGGATTATCAAGGTTTAGGGCAAGCTGATCCCCTGGGAATTAATCCCTCCACAAAAGGTCATTATGCAAAGACAGGGCGAGGTCCTCCCTGCTCAGCCAGGTTATTGGGACGCCCTTCCCAGAAGCCCCCCACCGCTGTGTCTGTCTCCATCCGCCCTGGGCTGCCCGGGGTGGGGGTGGGGGGCCATAAGACGGGCAGCCATTCCACTCCTTACACCCCAAAACCTGTCTGCGCCGTGCAACTGGAAAGACCCCGTCCCCCTCGCCTCGGCTCGCGAACAGGACACTTTGGTAACACAAAGGTCCCCACTCAAAAGACTTCAAGCCATGCCTTCTGCCCAGTTTTTCTCACCTTTCATGTCCACTAAGTAGTTGTGTAGAATGGGTCATCTGGTCCACCAGCCTCATTTCATCAAAATAATTTTAAATTTAAAGAAGTTGAACCAGAGGATTCTTTCCTAACCTCTTACTGGAGCTACGCCCTTTTGGCCGTTGGGCGCTATCTGGAGTCCATTTCGTTTTAAGCTGCACGGCCCCTCTTCCTTCCCGCCCCTGCTTCCTTATTCTCTCCCTCCTGCGTCCTTCATTTCCTCCACAGCAGCGTGTGAAGTGCTTGCTGGGCCCAGACGGCCGTCGTCCAAGCCTGGGCTGCAGCAGGGAATAGAATAGAGCAAAACCCCGGGCCTGGGAGCTTAATGGGAGAGGACAAAGCGAAGGAGTAAGTAGTACTCAGTCTGTCCGAAGGTGGTAAGAGATCCAGAGACAAACTGAGCAGGAAAGGGGCTTAAGAGGCTCCCGGACTGGGGCGGGGAAGGTGCCCTTCTATAAAGGGGCGTCAGGGAATTCACTGAGCACCAGGGACATTGCTGGGAAGAGCATTTCAGGCACTGCAGAGTGAATGCAGAGGCCCCGAGGGAGGAATGCGGCCGGCTGGGGAGAAATAGCCGGGAGACCAGGGTGGCTGCAGAGGCGTAGGGGTAGGGGTCAGAGTGGGCCGGGGGCTAAGTCACGCAAGGACGCTCTTAGAGGTCACTTTGGGGACCTTGGAGGGCTTTGAGCAGAGGAGTGACATAATCAGATCACCCTTTAGACAATGGCTTCAGCCACGTGTCGCGGCTCCATCCCATTTCATCGTCACACCCACCCCTCCTTCACTCGCCCACTCAGTGGAATATTTGCTGAGTCCCTACTCGACGCAGGTCACTCACCCCAACTGGGCAAGTCCTTTGTGACGAGGGATCTGGGGACACATCCGTCTCCACCACAGGACATTTCAACTGTGTGACGTGAGGAGGAGAGGGAGGGAGGACGAGGGGGAGAGACACAGCGCGAGCAAGGCCCGCAGGCCACAGGGGCTTGAGAATAACGGGTGAGGCGGCAGAGGTGGAAAGTGAGATGAGGGAAGGAGGTGCGGGTCGGGCCGGGAGAACTCGGCTTCCTCCGGCACTTGTGTATGTGACGAAGGGAAGGTCTGTCCTCTGGTGGTTCCTGAGCTAACGTGAGAAAGACCCACCACTGAATCTTCAGGCTTCTCACATATCTGTGCAGCATCGTTGTGATTTGACACTCAGAGTGGTACTGAATGAGGCTGAAGGGCTCAAATCTATTCCTGAGGTCCAGGTTTAGTGAGGGACAGTGGGAGCACTTGCCCAGAGTGTTTTGTGAAGGAGGAGGAGGAGGGAAAGAGGGAGAAGGACAACAACATCGTAAGGCTGCATCTGGGTTCACAGGGCAACAGATTCGGTAATCAATTATTGACGTCTGACACATGCACAGAGATGAGAGAGTTGAAGCAATCTTGCAATGAATTTTCTACCCTCTATTTACTTACTAATTTATTTATTCATGATTTAATAAGTACCTAGCAATGCCTGCCCCCAAATCTGTGATTTCCCAGAAAGAGATGGCAGGCCCTGGGCTGAAAACCTGATGTCCCCATCATGAGACTCACCCCCAAGTCACTACTGTTTCCTTCACCACATATTGGGATCCCTGGCCACCTCTGTCACTCTAGGAAGCACAAAAGGCAGCCCCAATGCTAATTTGGGGCTCCTTTACTGATGGTTATGCCACGCTTTCCCTCCCTTCTTCACAAAGGACCAAGTGGTGAAGGAAGGGGCGGACGGAGTATTTCTAAAGGTGATGATCTAAGCTTGAAGGATGCGACGAGAAGGACGAAACAGGTTCCAGATTTAATATGTCAGTCTTCCTCTGAAGATGTTTCTCCTCCCCTTGAAAATAGAACCAAAAGCCAGTGTTCAGTCAATAAGTATGATTTAAAATGTAACATGAGTAACAATGTGACTTTGTATTGATTTTCAAGATTCAGCCAGAATAAGATGCAGTAAGTCAGTGAGCGATGAGTGCCTCAGCCGCACCCCAGTCATAATGGCTGTGGTGGGAGAGGGACCTGCAGGAAGATAGTTCTGCTCCAACAGATAGAAGTCGGAGGCTGGGTGCTGAAAATGTTCTTCGTTCCGGTCACAGACTGGGGACCACTGTGGGTGATTTCTAATACCCACCCTGTTGAGATGGTACCCAGAGACCCAAACGCACACCTCCTCTCCTCTCTTCAGAGAAGATAATTTTCGCTGCCAAGCCAACATTCAGGAGAGTCACTAACTTCGTGTCATCCACAAGCCACCCCCATCGTAGGGGCAAATATTGCTGGAACCACCAGAGAAGTCCACACAGCTGATGAAAAGGCTTCTGTTTCCTTTAAAATTCCAGAATTCCAGTGATAAGTCAGCCAATCCCCGCAGGAAGGCCAGAGAGAATTTCTATAGGCTTTAGAATACTGAAGCCAGGGGAATAGATTTAGAGAAAAAGAAGGGATAGTTGCCAGCTTCTAGGTTGAAGTAGGGGAGGGGCTGGGATGATGGGGAAGAGAAGCGAGCCCCATCTTTTCCTCGGACAATGATGGGGGTAACGGGTCAACAGCATGGTGCCGTGGCTTCTGGGGACCGGAGAAGTCTTGGTTAATACCTGCAGCAGGAAGACAGCCATTTGCGAACCGGGAAGTGGGCCCAGACACGGAATCTGCCGGCACTTTGGTCTTGGCCTTCCCAGCCTCCAGAACCGTGAGCAGTAAATTCCTGTCGTTTATGAGCCCCCCAGTCCATGGTATTCTGTCATAGCCACCCAAATGGACTCGAGCACCTCCTCTGTAAAGTGGGGGTGATGACATATCTGCTTATAACAATGCCTGCTGTGAGGATCTGAAGCAGTTGGGACTGTCCTGGGTGCTGGTAACTGATGGGAATAAATGGTGAACTAATAGGGTGCTGGAGGGGACAGATCCCATCCTGGGTGCTGGGTCTGAGCTCATTATGTCACCAGCCCTCCCCGCAAGCTTAGAGTTTAGTCCCATTGGTTTTTCTGATCAAACAGAGAAGTTCAGACACTTCTGACTCCTTTTTCTCTCCCTGACTGTGAACACAGCTTCTTGCTGGTCTCCCTGCTCCCCCTTTTCTCCCTGCCCCAATTTCTTCTCCCACGTGCCAAGAAGGGGAAAAGCTGACCAAGCCTCTGCCTTCCTAAGATCCTTTTGCAGCATGATTCAGTGCAATGTGCACCTGGGGATGGGATCCTGACTGGGGAACCTATCGCTACAGAGGATATCTTGGAGATGAACGGAGACATTTGAATCTGGGGATGAAACAATAGCATTATTGTATCCGTGTTACATTTCCTGATTTGGATAGCTGTCCTGGGGTTTTGGGAGACTGTCTTTGTTCTGTGGCCCCGTGCTGAAGTAGGTATAGGATCAGAGGACACAAAGCCTGCAAGTGCCTCTCGAATGTTTGGAAAAGAGTGAGATAGAACAAGTGTGGCAAAATGTTACTGACTGATGAATCTAGGAAAGGGGAGTTCTCTTTACCCTTCTTGCTAGTTTTCTGTAGTTTGATCTTATACCAGGTCCAAAACAAAACAAAACAAAACAAAAACAAACCCTTCATCTCACTCCTTGGTTGATACCCAAGAGAAATGAAAACCTATGTCCGCACAGAAGCTCGTACACAAATATTCAATGCAGCATTGTTCACGAGGCCAACATGGGGAAACAAACATCCGTCCAGTGGCTGGTGGATGAACCAGCTGTGGGGTATCCAGGTGGTGGAATGTTATTCATAAAAAGGAAGGAAGCATTGATCCACACTACGTGATGACATCATGCTCAGTAAAAGAAATCCGACACATGAGGCCACATACTGTATGGTTCCATTTACATGAAATGTCCAGGAAAGACAAGTCTATAGAGATAGGAAGCAGACTGATGGTTGCCGGGGGTTGGCAGGGAGGGGAAATGCAGAGTGATTGCTAGTGGGTACAGGGTTTCTTGGGGTGATGAAAATGTTCTGGATGGTGGTGAAGGTTGCACGACACTCTGAATATACGAAAACCATCACTGAATTGCACACTTGAGTGAGTTTTATGGTATGTGAATTGTATAGCAGTTAAAGGTAAACAATGATGAGAACAAACCCTTCAATGACTGTGTATTGCCCTTGGGATTAAACCCCAACCCTTGGTGTCCCTGCAAGGGCACCCATTCTCTCAGCCAAGCTCCTGTCCCTCCAGCAGCCTGGACTGCCTACTTTCCCTGACGCTGCCACCTCTGGGCCTTTGCACAAACACTTTCCCTCCATCCTTGTCTACTAACTGTTCATCTTACACGTCTTAGCTTACAAGTGACTTCCTTCAGGAAGGTCTCCCCTAATCCCCAGAGTCTAGGTCACAGATTCCCTCCGCAAAAAGTAGCATTTGAAATAATTTCCAGATGACTTATTTTAATGGTTATGCATTTATTTTAATGCGTGTTAGGAAAAAAAAGTAACCAGCCAATCACACCTGTAATTTCATGACTCTTCCTACTTAGGATGAACCTAAAGTGGCCCCATGGGAACCCATTTAAGGGAAAACAAAAAAAAAGCTGCTTGAAAGAACAAATTATAGGCACACACAGTAGAGGCAGTACTCTTCAGGAACTGGGAAGTAGTCCTGGAGGAATAACAGAAGTCGGGGAGCCCCCGGGGCTATGGGTTAACTGCCTGACCTCCCGTAGGGGCCACCAGGCTTATGTCTATCATACGGGAAAGGTCTGTTTTATGTCTGTCTCCCCCACTGAGGTGTGAGCCTGGTCAGGGCAGGGCGGGGCCTGTCTCTGTCACCTCTTTGCCCCCAGCATTGCCCACACAGGGTGGGGCACAGAGCGGGCGCTCAGGGAATGCTGAATGCGCTGCTGCAGAGCGTGGACTTTCTCCCGAGGGCACTAGGAGCCCTAGGAGGGTTTCAGTCAGGGGAGTGTCGAGGTTGAGCTTTAGAAACTCCAGGCTCACTTCTACTCTGGGCCCAGAAAATCAACACTTTTCCCCTCACTACCTTTTCCTATGAAACTCCTCTTCATCTCCCTCCTCCAGGAGGTCCTCCCGAACCACAACCTGGATCAGGCAGTTGCTGGGGCACCCACAGTACCCTGCCTCCGCGTCCCAGCCCTTCCTACCCGGGGGGTGGGTCTGGGCCCCCGTGGACCTGTGAAAGCTCCCCCCTGAGGTCTGCCCTGGGCTCTGTAACCCTCCAGAGCAGGTGCATTGGCTGGGCCCCACTCCACCACCGTCTCCCCAGATGCCCCATTCTTTGCCTCCCAGCTATTTTCAGCTCCTCTCCTTGTACACACTGCCATATGTGTTAATTTTTAAATCGCACCTGCTCAACACCTCTGCTTTCGCACCACCATTTTTTAATTAAGAAATTTTATACCATAAAATTTACTTTAGCCTTTTAAAAATGTACAATTCAGTGGAATTAAGCACATTCACAAAGTTGTACATGTGACTGTACAAGTTTTTGTTTGACGGTTTTTTAACCGTCACCACTGTCGAAACCCAAAACTTCTCCAAAACTCCAGAAGGAAACCCCCACGTCCATCTGGGCTTACTCCCCATTCCTTCCTCCCCCCTCAGCTCCCAATCTGCTTTCTGTCTCTGGATTTGCCTACTCTGGACATTTCATATAAATGGAATTGTACCATATAAGGCCTTATAAATGGACTTGTACAATACCTGCCCTTTTGGTATGTAGCTTCTGACACAGCATGTTCCCAAGGTTCCAAGATTCCACGTTGTAGCATTTATCAGTACTTTGTTCCTTTTCATGGCTAAATAATATTCCACTGTACGGCTATACCACCTTTTCTTTACTCACTCATCCGTCGGTGGACATCTGGGTTGTTTCCACCTTGCAGCTGTTGTGAATAGCACTGCTGTGAACATTCACGTACAAGTTTTTGTTTGAATACCTGTTTTCAACTATTTTGGCTGTATGTCTACAAGCGGTCATACATTAATTCTCAGAGCAACTTACTGAGGAAACACCAAAGTTTTCCATTTCAGCTACCCCATGGTGCCCACCGGCAGTGCATAGGGTTCTCTTTGCTCCACATCATGCCCAACATTTGTTATTTTCCCTTTTTTTTATTATGGCCATTCGAGTGAGTGTGAATTAGTTTATCACTGTGATTTTGATTTGCACTTTCCTGTTGACTAGCAACCTTGAGCATCTTTTCATGTGCTTGTCGGCCATTTTCTCACCACCTTTTGCAAGCTGACCTCACCTTCCCCCCAATGCCACCACCACCCCACATCTCCCTAAAGCCATTTTCTCCACTTTCACTAACCGGATGGTTTATCTTAATTCCCATCTTTTCTCTGTCTCACTTCCCTTCCTCTCCAGCCGTGACCTGCCCATTCTCGGTCTTCCTCTCCTTTCTCTGGAGGGAGATGGTATGACCTTGGGTCAGGTATTTAACTTCTTTGTGCCTCATCTCTTCCTCTGTGAAATGAGAATGATAACAATTTTGACAGCAGGGGTTGATGAAACGATTTAATGAGTTAATGTATATAAAAGGCTTAGAAGTGTGCCTGGCACACAGTAAACATCAGATAAGTGATTATGGAGATGGGTAGGAGGGCCAAGGGCAAGACTTCTCCCCGTGAAAGGTACTTAAAAAAATCCAACAAGCCTCACACCAGTGAGGATGGCCGCCATCCAAAAGGCAAACAACAAATGTTGGCGAGGATGCGGAGAAAGGGGAACCCTCCTACACTGCTGGTGGGAATGTAAACTAGTTCAACCATTGTGGAAAGCAGTATGGAGGTTCCTCAAAAAACTCAAAATAGAAATACCATTTGACCCAGGAACCCCACTCCGAGGAATTCACCCTAAGAATGCAGCAGCCCAGTTTCAAAAAGACAGATGCACCCCTATGTTTATTGCAGCACTATGTACAATAGCCAAGAAATGGAAGCAACCTAAGTGTCCATCAGTAGATGAATGGATGAAGAAGATGTGTTCATATACACAATGGAATATTATTCAGCCATAAGAAGAAAACAAATTCTACCATTTGCAACAACATGGATGGAGCTAGAGGGTATTATGCTCAGTGAAATAAGCCAAGCTGAAAAAGACAAGTATCAAATGATTTCTCTCATCTGTGGAGTGTAAGAACAAAGAAAAAACTGAAGGAACAAAACAGCAGCAGACTCACAGAACCCAAGAATGGACTAATAGTTACCAAATGGAAAGGGACAGGGAAGATGGGTGGGAAGGGAGAGATAAGGGGGGGGAAGGGGGCATTACGATTAGCACACATAATGTGGGGGGGTATACGGGGAAGGCAGTATAACACAGAGAAGACAAGTGGTGATTCTACAACATCTTACTGCGCTGATGGACAGTGACTGTAATGGGGTATGGGTGGGAACTTAATAATAGGGGGAGTCTAGTAACCATAATATTGCTCATGTAATTGTACATTAATAATAGCAAAAAAAAAATCCAGCAAGTTCGTCACAGTTTAGGATTTTAGGAAAAAATTTAGAAATTTTTTATTTAAAAAATAATACACAACTCTACTGCAGAAAATAATGGTTCACCTTCATTAAGAGACTATATTAAGCTCCTTATAGATTTTAAAACAATGCATCGTAAGAAAAGTTTAGGCACAAGTATATAGTGTTCAAAAGTATGAAATTTGCAGCAAAGTTGTCCGGGTCCGAATCCTTGTGACACCTGCTTTTGACAGCTCTATAACCTCTCTGTGACTTGGTTTCCACATCTGTAAACCAGGGATGATGTCAGAACCTCCTACCTGCTGGGATATTCATTGAGTTTATCTATGTATGTACCCCCTTGGCAGCGCCAGCTCCGTTAAGCAGCTACTTGTAACTACATCATCTTCCAGCCTGGCAAATTTTCACTCTAGGCATGGGTGGCTTTCAGTAGCCATCTAAGAGGCCAAACCTCATTGGCTGTAGGAAGTCGTTTTCATCCTTTTCTTCAGATCTCCCAGAACAGAGTTAATCGTAAAAGTCAAAACCCAAACAACTCTCCGCTTTGCCCATCCACTCCCAGCCTCCTGTCGTTTTCCCGAGAAGGCCGGCTTCCCCTCTTAAAGGGGCCTCTCCTAGTTTTGATTTTCTCTTCCTTTTCCTGAAAGGGCTTGTCTGAGCTCCGCTTGCTTCACCTCCTCCTCCTCCTCCCCCAAGTAGCACTAAGGAAGCTCCCCCTC
>JAQQAC010019400.1:13854107-13869818 GCA_029783875.1 Phataginus tricuspis | reverse complement strand
CCAAAGATGGTGAGGCAACGGTTCCATGGAGTCACCAAATCCAGCCTCCTTTCCTTCCTGGGCTCATAGAATCCATTTGTCAGCTTCTTATAGAGTGAGGTGGGGCCGTCTGACTAAATTATGACTCAGAATGTGCGTGTAAATAAAATGTCCACCATATCCTGGCTCAAAAAAAATCCCAAGCCGTCCTCCCTGCTCCCTTCTTCCCGTCTGCCTGCTGGCTACCAGGCAGTGGTTGTCAGTAGGGGAGAAGGGGGCGTTAGACGAGGTCTGGAGATCTTTCTGGTTGTTACAACTAGTTGGGGGGGGGGCGGGGCGGGCTGGTGGCGGTGCTGCTGGAATCTCCTAGGTCGCAGATGCTGCCAAACATTGTACCATCCCCAGGACGGCCCTCCAGCACAGGGTCAGCTGGTTCCAAATGTCAGTAGTGCCAGGTTGAGAAAAAGAACCCTGCAGAGAATGCTGAGGGCCTAGGGGATGATGGAGTCACGGAACAGAAGGATCCTGGGTCTGAATCACAGCAAAAGAGGCTTCCCGCCAAACACCCGCACTGAGCTGGACTTGACGCCCCGTTGAGTTCAGTTGCTGACATTTGGGAGTTGTCTGTTTCAACAGTTAGTCCGCTACTAACACAGAAGGACAAGACCCAGCCTCTGTCTTCAACCCAGGAGCCGCATCTCTTGTTCTGGCTCCGATCCACACCCTGAAGAATCTGACATAAGCCGTCCCGGGGATGAGTGATGTGTTGAGAGAGAGCAGAAAAGGCAGACCTCCATCTCTGGGCCTCACCAATGTGTTGATGCAATGAGGGACCTTCAGCAGCATTGCATTTTGCACCTCTGGGTCTCCTCTCCGTCTTGACACCCTTTGGTTCTTGGCTTTGTAAAGTTTAAACAAGGTGATGTCTGGAAAGTGCTTCGAGGTGTAGCTGGAGCATGGCTGTTATTCAACAAGCATTAGCCACCCTCGTCCTCCTCCCCCTCCCCGTCATCCTCATCAGTGATTTTCCTCAACCATGGACACTGCTGAGCATGTGGGATGCTGCTGGGGAGGCAGGGGTGCAGGCAGGGCCCACCCCCTGCACACAGAATTAAGGTTATCCTTGGGAGTTGTTAAGAATAAACACCTAATAGGTACTATTAGCCATCTGCAAAGCCCTCCAGCAGATGGTCTAATCTTCTTAACTGGGTTAAAATCCTCCACTATCTGGGCCCTGCTGACCCCTCTGCCTGATTAACATTTCCTCGACCTTCCTCCGTATTCGTTCTTCTCTTGGGGGTTTTGCTCATGCCCTTCATCCTACCCTGAATGCCTTTCTACTCTTCCCAGCTGGACTCCCTGCTATTCATCCGTTAAGACTTGGTTCGGTATGGATTAATATACTTCCTCACTCTCACAATACTCTGTGCCCATCTCCATAACTGTGCTTGCCAGATTTTCAAAGCGCATAATTACCTATTTATGTATCTGACCCTCCTGTTCACTGTGAGGCTCTGAGCGTAGGGCATAGGTTTTATTTGTTACTCTCTCTGGCCCATCGCACAGTGCCTGGAACTTAGGGATCACTCAGTAAATGTGAACCGAGTAAATTAGTCCGTAAATACGTGCACAGGAGACTTGGAGATACCGAGCTTCACCACAGGAATGCGGGAGGGGTCTCAGGAAAGCATGAACGGAACGAGACAATAACTAGACTAGCTGATGCACCATAGGTACATTGTTCTCTGTCCCAATAAACTGTGAACACCCAGAACTTCTCTCTAGGAAAATGCTCATATGCCCTTGTGGTAGCGACAGCTGTGTGCTCACTAAAACCAGGTTCATTTTCCTCCCCAAAGCACTGCTAAACTACATCTCCCAGACTCCTTTACAGTTAAGTAGCACGCGTCCAATGTGACCAATGGAAATGGGAGAAAGCGAATATGTCATTTCCTGGCCTGGCCGGACAAAAAGCTCTTCTCCAAGACCCCCCAGGTTCTCTTGGTCCTCATCCATCAGCTAAAAGCAAACAATTCACAGAGCACTCTGAAGCCCAAGGGGATGGTGGAGCCCCAGCATGGAGGGAGCTTCGATCCCTGCAACCCAGGTGCACCCTCATGGGACTGTGTCGGAGCAAGAAATAAAATGTTATAGTGTTAAGCTCCTGATAGTTTGGAGTTTGTCATTCCCACTATCCTGAGAAAAGCACGCCCCTTTTATACAAATCCAGAGTTTCATGGGCTCTAGTGCGTGCTCGGTGGTCTCAAGTTAGGAATCTCTGGAATAAAGACTGTGGTCATTGAAAAAGGACTAGATGGAATCAAAGTGCGTGAATATGGGAGTTCCTTTAGCCTTATCCAAGCAAGAAGGACTTGTCAGGCTGCAGAAGATTGTAATTGTGGAGAATGTTTCACCATAGCTTGAGTGAGCTATATGTAACCAGGGTCGCTTTTTGTTCTGCTTCCATGCGTACCATACACAATCTTTGGGTGGTTAATTTAGATGCCTAGTTACATGAAGAGTATAGTCTCACACCCACTAGAACGGCTACTATTCTTAAAAAGCAGAAAATAACAAGTGTTGACAAGGATGTGGATACACTGAAACCTTAGGCACTGTTGGTGGGAATGTGAAATGATAATGGTTGCTGTGGAAAATAAAATGGCAGGTCTTCAAAAAATTAAAAATTAAATTACCATATGGCTGAGCAATTCCACTTCGGGTATATCCCCAAAAGAAGTGAAAGCAGGTTCTTGAAGAGCTATTCACAGCAACGTTATTCACAAAGCCAAAAGGTGGAAATAATCCAAGTGTCCATCAACAGATAAACAAAATGTGCTGTGTGTGTATATATACATATACAATGGAATATTTTTTAAAATTTTTTATTAAGGTATTATTGATATACACTCTTATGAAGGTTTCACATGAAAGCAGAATGTGGTTACTACATTTACCCATATTATCAAGTCCCCACCCATACCCCAATGCAGTCACTGTCCTTCAGTGTAGTAAGATGCCACAGATTCACTGTTTGCCTTCTCTGTGCTACACTGTTTTCCCCGTGGCCCCCACACCATGTGTACTAAACATAATACCCCTCAATCCCCTCCTCCCGCCCTCCCCACCCCTCCCCTTTGGTAACCACTAGTCCCTTCTTGGAGTCTGTGAGTCTGCTGCTATTTTGTTCCTTCAGTTTTGCTTCATTGTTATACTCCACAAATGAGGGAAATCATTTGACACTTGTCTTTCTCCACCTGGCTTATTTCACTGAGCATAATATCCTCCAGCTCCATCCATGTGGTTGCAAATGGTAGGATTTGTTTCTTTCTTATGGCTGAGTAAGTATTCCATTGTGTATATGTACCACGTCTTCTTTATCCATTCATCTACTGATGGATACTTAGGTTGCTTCCATATCTTGGCTACTGTAAATAGTGCTGTGATAAACATAGGGGTGCATATGTCTTTTTGAATCTGAGAAGTTGTACTCTTTGAGTAAATTCCAAGGAGTGGGATTCCCAGGTCAAATGGTATTTCTATTTTTAGGTTTTTGAGGAACCTCCATATTGCTTTCCACAATGATTGAACTAGCTTACATTCTCACCAACAGTGTAGAAGGGTTCCCCTTTCCCCACATCCTCACCAGCATTTGTTGTTCTTGGTCTTTTTGATGCTGGCCATCCTCACTGGTGTGAGGTGATATCTCATTGTGGTTTTAATTTGCATTCCCCTGATGATTAGTGATGTGGAGCATCTTTTCATGTGTCTGTTGGTCATCTGAATTTCTTCTTTAGAGAAGTGTCTATTGATGCCCTCTGCCCATTTTTTAATCGTGTTATTTGCTTTTTTGGTGTTGAGGTGTGTGAGTTCTTTATATATTTTGGATGTTAACTCCTTGTCAGATATGTCATTTATAAATATATTCTCCCATACTGTAGGATGCCTTTTTGTTCTGTTGATGGTGTCCTTTGCCGTACAGAAACTTTTTAGTTTGATGTAGTCCCATTCATTCATTTTTGCTTTTGTTTCCCTTGCTCGAGGAGATGTGTTCAGGAAGAAGTTGCTCATGCAGGAGATTTTTGCCTATGTTGTCTTCTAAGAGTTTTATGTTTTCATGACTTACATTCAGGTCTTTGATCCATTTTGAGTTTACTTTTGTGTATGGGGTTAAACAATAATCCAGTTTCATTCTCTTACATGTAGCTGTCCAGTTTTGCCAACACCAACTATTTAAGAGGCTGTCATTTCCCCATTGTATGTCCATGGCTTCTTTATCATATATTAATTGACTATGTATGGTTGGGTTTATATCAGGGCTCTCTAGTCTGTTCCATTGGTCTATGGGTCTGTTCTTGTGCCAGTACCAAATTATCTTGATTACTGTGGCTTTGTAGTAGAGCTTGAAGTTGGGGAGCATAATCCCCCCAGCTTTATTCTTCCTAGTGGGAGATCTAGGGTTCAAACCCAAGGTCTGTCTGAGAGTTCCACCAAGCTATCTCCTCCCTTTTTGGATCCAGGAATCTTTACTTTGGCTCATTCACTCTTTCTAGTTTCCAAATCCTCCCCATCATTTTCCAGGATACTCACCTCCACTTGCTTCATAGGAGTAGAGGAGGAAGGTCGTCCATCACAGCAGGTAACTGGACCATCAGTTCATCTCGGCTGGCCTCTCTTTCTGGATTGAAGGAAGACAAATTTAGCTCCTTTCTCTTCTACTAAATCCCCTAACTTTTAATTCGACTAACTTCCTCTTCTACTAACTTTGATATCATACATGCCATTTCTCATTTATCCCCAGAGGGTAATAAAGAATAACCTTTTCTCACAGAAAAGAAAAAAAAACATACACACTGTCATAATGGAGGGCTGGTGTGACGGGAAGGAGAGATGGAGCATTTGTTGGGCACTTACTAGATTCCAGTCTAGATGCTCAACACACTTTATTCCACTTGGTTCTCACCAATCACGTGATAGATATTTTTAATCCCCATTTTACAAATGAGGAAACCGAGGCTGCAAGAAGCCAAGTAACCTGCCTGAGTTGATTCCACAATGAGGAAATGGCAGGCTATAACCCTGCCTCCAAAGGCTTTCCTCGCCACGGGAACATTAACTGTAGCCTTAAATCCTCCTCCTGGAACACGCCCGCCTCCTGGGCTTGCTCTTAAAGAACCTTAACGATCAGCATTTACTGTCCTCATCCACCGTAATTTCTACTAGCTTTTTGCCTCCGTGCCATTTCCTCACTGACACACACCTGCGCCATTCCCAGCAGAACCCACATCCCAGGGTTTGGAACTGGTGGTCTAGGTCCGCCTTGAGCCTCTGCTCCCATGTGCACCTCTGCTCCTGGGTACCTGGGATTGGTGTCTCCTGGACGCCCGGTGTTCTAAGCTTTGCATCCACGACTCAAGTTTCCTCCTCGTAAGAACCCGAGGAGCAGCCATGATCATCTCTATTTTACAGAAGAGGGAAACTGAGATTTGGGATGTTAAGTCATTTACCCAGGGCCGCAGATGCTGAATGGCAGATCTCAGCTCCAACTGCAGACCAGTTCACACCAGTGTCAGAGTTCTTAAGCTCCATAGACCACTTCCCCTCTATGGACCTTGGTTTCCTCACCTGCCGAGGGTAGGTTAATAATTCCTGCCTCACAGGGAGCCTGGGAAGATCCAGTTAGACCCTGATGTGAACGTGCTTTTCAATTACAAATTGTTGGCTGCGTTTATGAATAACTAAGGCAAAGGTCAGGGCAGCTCAGGGGAGAGACACCAGATGACCCTAGCTCTTAACATGAAGTCCAAATAAAGGGCGGGGAATCAAACTCCCAACGCCATTGATTCAGACCCTCCATCGGGTAGGTGGCGCCACTGAGCACCTGAGCAAGAGGACGCGCCCATTTCAGCACTTGGCTCTCCAGTCATGTATCAGAGCATCTTTCTGATTTCTCTTGTTATTCTGAATAAGAACGCGTAATAATCGCAGCGTATCCCTTATGCTTTTCCTGAGTGAGATCCCGTTCCCTGCCTACCTGCGTGTGACTTGAACTCTGGCTGGTGGGTCTGACTCCAAGAGTCAAGCCCATCTTTGACTGCAGAGAGGAAACAGGATGTGAAAAAGGTCTGAGATGGAAAAAAGCCAGATGTGTGCAAGGAACAACTCAAAGTGGCGTTTCTGGGGGCATGAGCAAGGGGGAGTGAGGCCAGAGGGATGTTTGGTGAGGTGGATGGGGGCAGACCCTGCAGAAACTTTCTTATATTCTAAATGCAACTGGAAGCCATGCAGGGATTAAAGTAGGAAGAGGTGGCATTCATTAACTCAAAACACTCCATCTCATTTATAATAAAATCCACAGTCCATACCCTTGAAGCTCATTCCTTACCACTCCTTCTCTCCCTTGACCTTCCCCAGCTACACTAGCCTTTTTACTGTTTCTTGAACAGGCTAAGCTTGCTCACACCTCAGGGCCTTTGTACCTGCCCTTATCTCCACCTGGAATGCTTCCCTGTCCCAGGTATTTGTATAACTTGCTTCTTTGTGCCGTAAAGGGCTCTATGCAAACAACAAGGACTTGATATGGACTGATGTTCTGGAGTGTTAATGAGTCTACTTGGATGAAGTCATGGATATTATTAATAGAAAATATTCTAGGGTGGTTCAACACAATGATTGAACTATGAAGCGAGACTTAATAGCCAGACACCCACGTCTGGAACATTCAGGTTAGGATCGAGTTATTCCTCAGGTCCTGGAATGTTCAAACGCTTTGGAGGACACTTTGTCCCGGGCTGCAGAGTAGCTGGGCTGGCATCCAGCCGCTGTCTCCATATCATTGGCTGATTGGAAAGAGGGTGCTGTGGCTTTGGAGTCAAACCACAGTCAGACGTAGGCACGGTTTTCTCAGTCATCATATGAGGAAGAATAAAACCCACCTCAAGATCTTATCAATGCAATAGATGCTGGAAAGCACTTTGCAAGTGGCAGAGGGCATACAAGCCACGTACTCACCTCTGTTTATGGAGACAGGAGAGAGACCCACTTCGCCACTGTCTCTAAGCCCTTTACCACCAGGTTTCACGCTCACTGCCTGCCTGCCTCACCAAGACCCCAGTATCTACACCTTAGTTAATTCACTAAACTCAAGTTTTCACTGACCCCTCTTCCCAAGACTCAAATTCAGTTAACAATTTTTTGCCTATATATCAATATCCAGAGAGGCAGAATATTGTAATTCCTTTGTGACCTTTTGATTCTCACTCAAACAAGAGCCTAAACAAGAATGACTTTTCATTCAACTTTCTAAGGATATGTCAGTTATAGGAGACTACCGTACAAAAATGCAAATTCTAGAAGAGAATGTATAGTGTGATTCCAGTTGTAGGTGAAACCATCAATATCCATTTTGGATTCATTAAAACATTCATTCAATCATTTGCTAAATATTTTTTGCACACCTACCACGTGGTGCATTCCGTGACCTGGACAGGTGAAGCTCCTGCTTGTAGGAAGCTAATATTTTACCAGGGTGGCTAAGACAGAGAAAAGGCATGGGGTTTCCACGTAGGCTGCTGAGAAGGTCCTGGAACTAGATAGAGGCAGTGGACGTCAGGATGTCCTTAACGCCACTGAACTGTACATTTTAAAGTGGTTAAAGCAGTCAGTCTTAGGTTACATGTATTTTACCACAATAAAAAATAATCGAAATAATTTCAGAATGTGGTAAGTGCAATGAAGAAATAAACCAGGCCATGTGATAGCTGGGGCCTGACAGGTGTCCCCTTTAGGTGGCCGGGGAAGTCCTCTCTGAGCAGATGAAGTTTGAGACAAAAACCAAGAGTCAGCCACACACACACACACACACACACACACACACACACACACACACACACGTGTAAGGAGTAAGCATTTCAGGCAGAGGGGAGAGAGAGCAAAGCGTGGGGTGCAGACAACAGGGTGGGTTTCCCAAGGAACAGAAGGGAGGCCCACGCGACTGGACCACGGTGTGCACCATTGGTGAATCTGAGTCACCGACAGCCTTGTAGTTCCTGATGAGACAACGCCATTGTATCCTACATGTGCAAGCACGGGAAATTCTCCCGAGTGAGTACTGGAAAGGCAGGTAGCATTTGTCACGTCAGAGAAGTGGGAATGAGCAACCAAGGCAAACGTGGGGCTCCCTGTGGCTGTGCTCCCCGTAATGTGTATGCCTTTCAAGTGAAAAACAATAATCACGTAGGTTCACTTACACGTGCCTAATTATATGGACATCTAGACACAGGTACACAAATTTGCACACATGGTATATGCATATATACAGGCGTATGTGTGCACACGTGCTCACACGCAAATGTACAAAGAATTAACACTGGCAAAGGAAAGCTAGAAGAGCATTCTAAACAAAGCACCGTGAGGCAATTTTCAATGGCAAATTAAAAATCTACATGCTGGCTGGCTCAGGAGTGGAGTAATTTTATGAAGCAGCTATTATGTACCCTATCTGCTGAACACCTATCGAGCAAAGCACAGGGCTAGGGGCCCCCTGGTCCAACCTTCCTTAGTGGTTAAGAGCCTGTGCGGGTGCTTCGCTGGCCACGGGCAGAGTGACATGGACCGAGGTACTTAACAGCTTGCCCATCTCTAAATTGGTTGTTAATAATCATACCAACTCCACAGAATGGTTGGGGAGATGAAATTAGATAAAAGAGACAAACTACTTAGCACAGCGCCTGCTGTAGAGGAAAATTTCCGGTAAATGTTGACTGTTAATGATGACAATGATGACATCTAGTCTTCTCTTCACCATGCTAGGCCTGCAGTGATTAATTAATGAAGCAAACTTATTCAGTGTATGTTCTATGATTTTCTTCTTTCTTTGACGTCTTATTTATTATCTCCCAACTTTTTCTGAACATGTGATCTTCCAGGATCTGCTCTCCCTGCTTAATGATGTTCTTCATTGTCAGTATCCACCCATCTTCTGTCCATTCCTCCATCCACTAGGCACCCCAGGACCCTACCATCGACAGGGAGTTGCAGCGGCCAGGAGGAGCTGGGCGTGACTTCTGACCGCAGCCACCAGAGATAAGGCAAGGGCACCACGGCTTGTCGCCCAACACGGGAGGTGAGAAAAGGCAGCCCAGGTAGGGTGAAGGTGCTGGGAAGGGGGCCTGCGGGCAGCCTCTGCTCTCTGGTTCTCTTAAGCCAGAAGTGTCACTAAAGCAGTCAGAAGAGAATGGCGCCCAGCCCAGGTTCGGAGCCCACCTCTCCCCCATTCATCCAGTGCTGGCCTCCGGGAGGCCATTTCACCTCTCTGACCTCCAGTTTCCAATGTTCTCATCTGTTGAGGGCAGTTAATACTCCGACTATGGAAGCCATTGTGAGACTTACAGGAGCTCATGGGCGTAAGGTCACTGCGCTACAGGGTGCCCTCAGAACACTGTCCTTCTGTGCCTCCACGCCTGGCACCAGACCTCAGTGTAAGACCCTGTCCACACACACCCCCCTCTTCTATCACATATTCAGGCTCCTTTGGAGGGAGGACTGACAGGGCCTCAGGAAGCTCTCTTTGGTGCTCAGCTTTCTCCTTCCGAGAACAGGGAGACCGAGCCTTACCTTAAAGGGTTAGTGCAGAGAGTCGCGGGGCCCGGAAGATGGTTGTCCACTACTGGGAATTAATAGGCCATCTGTCCAGGCTGCTTCCCTTTGATTGCACCTCTTTCCCCCAAATTTGGAACATAGGCAGCCTTCCTTAGCATCACCTTGTTCCTATAGTCTGGCTTCAACCACTCTTTTGAGTTTATTAACAGGAAAGGAATCTGCCCCCAAGGCCCCCTTCCCCACCCTCTCTGGCCTTTCCTTCCCAGACCTCTAGACCTGCCCTGTCCAATGTGTGTGGCCACCAGACACTTGCAGCTCTGGAGTACTTACTCAAGATGTGGCGAGTTCTGATTGTTGTGTGTTGGGAGTGTAAAATACTCACTGGACTCTGAAGGTGAGTCCCTGGACATGTCTACCACACACATGTGGACGAATTTGGAGATACGCATGTACCATGAATAATAAGAAAGGAGTATAACTATGTCCTTAATATTGTTTTGGGTGCTTGCCTGTTGAAATGCTAATCTTAGGGATATCACATTTCAACAAAATATATTATCAAAATGAATTACATCTTTTCTTCTTACCTTTTATTAATGTGGCTATCACAAAACCTACAGTGACATATATAGGGCTCATGTGAGATTTCTTCAAGTGAACAGCAGTGCTCTAGACCCTCCCTCCTGGCTGGGGGTCCCTCGGGCCCCGCTTCTCACACCCTCGCAGGCTTCTAGGTTGAGGTGTGCCTTTGAGAGAGTCTTTCTTGGCCCTAGCTGTCTCCACGAGCCCTCTTTAAGGTTCTGCTCCCAAGATCTCTGGATTATTTGGGGACTGGCCCCACTATCTATAGACAGACTGCTTCCCAAAGGAGGGTTTTCTGTAAGTGGTCACAACCAGGGGCGGTTTGGAGGGGTTAATAGCCAGAGTGAGTTCATGCATATCCATAGGGTCCATAAAGGTCAATCATGTGTATATTAATGGAGTCTTACGGGGGCCGGGGTCGTGGGGGAGAACATTAAGGAACAAAGACGGAGGTGCCCCTTAATGTTCAACTGCAGGGAAGTGGGCAGGTTTCAGCTGACCAATGAGAGACAGAGAGCCCTGGAGTCTCAAGGGAGGAGGGAGGGAAGGGAGAACCGACACTAGGTCTCTGCAGCACACCGTCTGGTTTTGCCTAATTTTTAAATTAAATGCTACCGTTCTGAAAAACGTTTAAGGAACCAGGAGCCCTCTGGGCACCTTCAGGGTGGACACCATGGAGATCTACCAAATGTTACCGTTGACCCCAAACTGGACTCCTTAGGTTAAAGATGAGGAAACTGAGGCACAGACGGGCTTCGGGACTTGCTGGAAGCCATACGGCAGATTGGTGGGGAGAGTGGGGCTTGAAGCCATGTGTCTCGGCTCTCGTTTTATTGTCGCTTTGTGCCATGTTCTCATTTCACAGGTTTGGCTGTTCGCAGAGTAAGAGGCTCCGAGGTTTATGTCTTCTCCCCTGACAGCCTCCTCTCCACTGACTTCTTTGTCTCTGTCTCTGTCTCTGTCTTCACTTCTTCCTCTTAGCTTGTGATTCACCCCCTTTCTCAGTCTCTCTTGCACCCTCTTTCTTCAACCTTGTCTCTCTCTCTCTGCCCACCCCTTATTTTAAATAGGAATGAATATTGGCATCACCAGAGAGCTTTTAAGACTACAATCTCCCAGACCCTGACCTAGACCTTTATCGGGTTTTTTCCACCTCTCTCCCTCCGGTCCTGCTCTCGGTCAGGACTACAGCTCTTTGTGTTACAAGCTCTTTCTGTTGCAAGCTCTTTCCGTAACCCTCTGAGCCAATGGAGGGAAAGGAAGGGAGGGAGAGGGGCTCGCCCCGACAGGCGGAGCAAGGGAGGTAAGCGCCGGCTGTCCGCCCGATCCCGCAGCCTCCGGCGCTCGGCGGCGCCGCAGCTTGCAGCCGCTCCAGCCTCTGCTGCCGCCGCCGCTGGCTGCTGGCCGCTGGCCACTCGCCGCTGGCCGCTTCTTTCCGCCGGAGACAATCAGACGCGACAGGAAGTTCACTCGAAGGGAGAACTCGTTTATTGGGGCTCAGGGCATGGGATATATAGGATGAAGTCTCTCCCGGCGGTCACCTATGCTAATAAGGCAACTTTCACTTTTCCGAATCAGGCTCAGAGTTGTGCACATGCGCAGCTGTCTCTGATGTAAGAAGCGGACCGGAGTGGGCGCAGCTAAACCTCAGGGGGCTTTTGGCGGCCACCCCTGCAGCGCGGCTGAGTTCCCAGTGGCCATCTTTGTGGCATGGCTGGGATTCAAAGGCAGTTCTCAGCGGCCACCCTCGTGGCGAGGCTGAGATGCAAAGGCAGTTCCCCACAGACCTTGGCATTTGTATTTTTTTAAACAGCTTTATGGAGGTATAACTGGACATGTCTACCGCACACACGTGGACGAATTTGGAGATATGCATGTACCATGAAACCACCACCACAATCCAGGGAACAGACATACCCATCACCTCCAAAAGCTCCGTCTCTGCCTGTGTTTTTGTTTGTTTTAGTGTGTGTGTGTATATAAGAACACACACACCATGAGCCCTCCCCTCTTAACACACTTGTAAATGCACAGCAAGAATATTGCTAACTAGAGCTTATCCATTTTGCATAACTGAAAGTTTACACATGTGGAACAACAGCTGTAGAGCCTCTCATCTCTGTATTAGAATCACTGACGGAAAGGGGGCCACAGTCCTCCTGGGAAGTCTTCCCAGCCCCACGTGCTCACACACAGAAACGAGTTACCATCCTCTTTGCTAGGACCCAGACAGGGTTCTTCTTTCAAAATCCCTTCCCTTCTTGCTTACGGTGGAAACTTCATGAGGACGAGGGCTGTCACTCTCTTTTCCTCAAGCTTCCCCCACACCGACCAACGACAGGGAAGTAGTCCAGGTTTGATGGCATGGACTGGCGGGAACAACAGCAGCTTCCGCTGGTACATCTAAGGCAGGACAGAAGACTTAATGGGGCCCAGGCAGGTGGAGGCAAAGCCCCTTCCCCGGAAAGCTCCCTGCCTCCTTCTGCGATAACAGAATTTTCCTAGACCCCTTGGTCTGGGGAGTGCAGAGGAGACCCCGACCTGGCACCTGGCCAGCCCCTCATCCACCATAACTCATGTGATTCCTAACAAGCCCTGGAAGGCAGCCACTATTGTCTCTCTTTTCGAGAGGAGCGAGTTAGGGCTTGTTTCAGAGACGGCAGTGAACTGCCGGTGCTCACCCAGCTGCTTGCTGGGAACTGAGCTATGGGCCTGGGAGTCCTGACTGCGGTTCCAGTACATTCTCCCGTCTTCCCGACCAGGAGAGAGGAGGTGGATGCTCTGGGGTTCAGAGAGGATAGGTGTTGGCAGTATCTAAAGCTGACTTGGCACTAAAACCTAGAATAACCAAGGAATTCCTGCACATCACAGGAGAGAGGCAGAGCCCAGCAGAAACACAGGCAAAGGAAACGGATGGTGAAATGCCGAGGGGCCGACTTCACCAAGATAGGAAGAGATGCTCAGTGGCATTGTTACAGAAAACCGGAAAACCTGGACTGGATTGCTGACGGAAGAACCAAGCGGCGCTCGGAGGTCTTGGAGGGTGGAGGTTTATTTCATACCGGCGGGCTCAGAGGGGAGTGATCTCCAAAGGTCTGAGCCCCGAGGACAGCAGGGACATGGCTTTTGTACATTTACTACAAAGCTAGGGGGGAGTCAGCACCCAGCAACGGTTGCAGTAGAAGCTCTTAGGTCACTGTAGGTGTATTCAGGATGCTAGTTATGTTTTAATCCATTTCTGCAAAGGCTACCCGGATATTGTATTATAAACGATTGGGCTTTCATGACTGTGATTAACAAGCTGCTCTATACCACTGAGTGCCAGTTGGGGGGGATACATTGCTACGTTGTTTCAGTCCCAAGCACTCAAGCACCTGTGCTTCCTCTGTATTTCTGGAAACCTTAACAGAAACTTTGTTTCCTTGACTTTCTTAGCTTTCCTGGCTTCCTACAAACCCAGAGCAGGGGTAGGGATTTGAGAACTTTCTGTATATTTCCTCATCAACATTAGTGCTCAGAGAAATGTAATTTGAACACAAGCAAGGACTCAACTGACATGATTAAACTTTGGTTTCGGTCTTGTTACTTTGCTCAAGTCCGTATTCAGCTTTGACCTTGGCCCGTGGGCAGCCAGTCCTACTGCCTCGTCCACCATCTCTCCTGGAATCCCCAGATGCTTGTTTGAGCTGGGATGTTTGTCATCATCTAGGCTGTTTTCATTTTAACATGCATAAAAGGCATTTTCTTATGCCTCACAATATCAGTAATGCTAATAAGGTATGTTTTCAAATGCATTCTTAATATGTCAGTATTCACCTTTGAATATGAGTTGCATTCTGGATGTAATTGGCACGTGAAGGAGGGAGGAGGGGAGAGAGAGGAGGGAACAGGGAGGAGACGGTGGTGTGGCCATGAAATCCCGGGTGAGCTGGTCGACCGCCGGTGCTGGGCGGAGAGCATGGCGCTGCGCACGGGGCTCCTTCTGGTTTGGGCCTGCTGGCTGCCCAGGGTCTTTGGCCACCGGTATGAAGGTGAGCAGCAATGCGGCTGTCTGGGTTGGGCATTTCAAAACCGAGTCTTGCACGTCCACTGCCCTATGCAACCAAATCTGAGACGCCACGGAGAACAAGGGTCACCCCGATTTCGTGACATACGCTCTCTGTTTTTCCAAGTATTTCCATTTAATAGACGCGAGCTGTGGATTGGCTTTTTAAAGCAAAAAATAGGAAGGGTTGGCTATAACGGAAGAACAGGAACACAAATAGGAAAATTCTATTGACAGAAGTCACAGCCTGTGGCGCCTGGGTGGTCGGTGTTCCCTCACTCTACATGCCTTACGGAGAGGCTTTGAATATGGAACTGAGTTTTGGAAAGCTGGTTTTATTCCTTTGCCAAAATCACGTTGCCTTCAACAATTAGAAAGTGACAATATAAGACAGGATTTCATTATGGATGCATTTCTGCCAGGTTTGATGAGGGTTTGTGGGGAACTGCCTTTGCATCTCAGCCTCGCCACGAGGGTGGCCGCTGAGAACTGCCTTTGAATCTCAGCCATGCCACAAAGATGGCCACTGAGAATTCAGCCGCGCTGCAGGGGTGGCCACCGAAAGCCCCCTGAGGTTTAGCTGCTCCCACTCCGGTCAGAGACAGCTGCGCATGTGCACAACTCTGAGCCTGATTTGGAAAAGTGAAAGTTGCCTTATTAGCATAGGTGACCGATCAGGAGAGACTTCACCCTATATATCCCATGCCCTGAGCCCCAATAAACGAGTTCTCCCTTCGAGTGAACTTCCTGTCGCGTCTGATTGTCTCCGGCAAAAGGAGTGGCCAGCGGCGAGTGGCCAGCGGCCAGTGGTCAGCGGCGGCGGCAGCAGAGGCTGGAGCGGCTGCAAGCGGCGGCGCCGCCAAGCGCCGGAGGCTGCGGGAACGGGCGGACAGCCGGCGCTTACCTCCCTTGCTCTGCCTATGGGGCGAGCCTCTCTCCCTGCCTTCCTCCCCTCCGCTGGCTCGGAGGGTCGCAGAAAGAGCTTGTAACACAAAGAGCTGTAGTCCTGACCGAGAGCAGGACCAGTGGGGGAGAGGTGAAAAAACCCGATAAGGGTTGCCTACAGTTGTGAAGACAGTTTTTTATGGAATAGGCAAAAAACTCCTAATAATTTTGCTTGTGCTACTGTCGAGTGTCCTTCAGGCCACCTCTACACTGAAAACTAAGCCAAGTGCAGTGGTTTTTTTTGAAATCCACGTTTTTTAAAAAAGAAAAAGGGATGGATGCTCCCAGTATAACTATGACCACTGCTTTCTTATCTGTTAAAAATCTCTATTTTACACTTATTGGAAAATAACACTTCTGACTCAGACAAGATTTTGTATGAGCCGTCATTGGGTGCATACGTAAAAAAGACAGGGCAACAGTTTGAAAAAGACAGATGCACCCCTATGTTTATCGCAGCACTATTTACACTAGCCAAGAAATGGAAGCAACCTAAGTGTCCATCAGTAGATGAAGGGATAAAGAAGAGGTGGTACATATACACAATGGAATACTATTCA
>JAQQAC010019400.1:13818566-13853607 GCA_029783875.1 Phataginus tricuspis | reverse complement strand
TTGTAACACAAAGAGCTGTAGTCCTGACCGAGAGCAGGACCAGTGGGGGAGAGGTGAAAAAACCCGATAAGGGTTGCCTACAGTTGTGAAGACAGTTTTTTATGGAATAGGCAAAAAACTCCTAATAATTTTGCTTGTGCTACTGTCGAGTGTCCTTCAGGCCACCTCTACACTGAAAACTAAGCCAAGTGCAGTGGTTTTTTTTGAAATCCACGTTTTTTGAAAAAGAAAAAGGGATGGATGCTCCCAGTATAACTATGACCACTGCTTTCTTATCTGTTAAAAATCTCTATTTTACACTTATTGGAAAATAACACTTCTGACTCAGACAAGATTTTGTATGAGCCGTCATTGGGTGCATACGTAAAAAAGACAGGGCAACAGTTTGAAAAAGACAGATGCACCCCTATGTTTATCGCAGCACTATTTACACTAGCCAAGAAATGGAAGCAACCTAAGTGTCCATCAGTAGATGAAGGGATAAAGAAGAGGTGGTACATATACACAATGGAATACTATTCAGCCATAAGAAGAAAACAAATCCTACCATTTGTAACAACATGGATGGAGCTGGAGGATATTATGCTCAGTGAAATAAGCCAAGCCGAAAAAGACAAGTATCAAATGATTTCACTCATATGTGGAGTATAGGAACAGAGCAAAAACTGAAGGAAGAAAACAGCAGCAGACTCAGAGAACCCAAGAATGGACTAACAGTTACCAAAGGGAAAGGGACTGGGGAGGATGGGTGGGAAGGGAGGGACAAGGGGGGAAAGGGGCATTACGATTGGCAGACATAGGGTGGGGGGGGCACGGGGAGGGCTGTACAGCTCAGAGAAGACAAGTAGTGACTCTATAGCATCTCACTATGCTGATGGACAGTGACTGTAATGGGATTGGTGGGGGGGACCTGATGAAGGGGGTAGTTTAATCACCATAATATTGCACATGTAATTGTAGGTTAATGATACCAAAATAAATTATTAAAAAATAAAATAAAATAACAGTAAGAGAGCAAAAGGACAAACAATATACTGGAAGAAGATACTCATAATGTGTGTATCTGACAGGTGTTGTATCTAGAATGTATAGAGAACTATAAATCAATAATAAACAAAATAACCTGTCTTTTTAAAGTATAAAAAAACGTATAGGTATATTAAATAAAGATATATTCTATGTCCTATAATTAATTCCTAATTGTCATTAATAAACAGAATATAAACAACAAATACAAAATTAAAGCCGTTGCTCTTTTAGGTATTGTTACAAATTTTATAATATACAAAATTTAGGAACTGGTCCCTAACACAGTCTGTTGAATTTTAATGCTTTCATGGTAACGAAGTACAAAAGCAATTTACATTATAATATGCCTGCATCCTCTAAACCAATCATGACGTTTGTAAGTTGATTTGTTGGTAAATTATGCTTTTCTATCTTACATCATTTTAATGTGTATTAAGCAGTGTCTTGTCAGTGGGTTTCAGCCTGAGGCAAGTTCACTATGGATTCAGTGAGACCAAGGAATGACGATGGAAGGGGGTAAAAGGGTTTATTACACGGCTGGTTCTCCCAGCGATGGGTCCAGCACTAGAATTACATCTGCATCCAACTGTCTGCAGGTCTGTAATCCTCCCTCCTCTCTGCCTCCCCCCAGAGCCCTGGGAGAGCTCTTTATATAGTGACTCAGTCGGTAATAGCTTATTGCCTGTGGGCATGAAAGCAGCAGCCCAGCAGCGGGCCAGTTACAGCATCAAGTGGTTAAGATTCAGGCGAGGCTCCCCGCCAAAGGAACTTCTGTTTTCCCCACAAGCAGCACACATCTCCTGCTGCTTGGAAAAAACCAGACTTTTCATTCTGTATTTATTCTGAAATTCATTCTATGTTATATGTCACTAGAAAATTATGACAATTTTTAAAGATTTTTTAAATTCTTTTTTTTGTTTTTTTTTATAATTTATTTTGGTATCATTAATCTACAATTACATGTGCAATATTATGGTGATTAAACTACCCCCTTCATCAGGTCCCCCCCACCAACCCCATTACAGTCACTGTCCATCAGCGTAGTGAGATGCTATAGAGTCACTACTTGTCTTCTCTGAGTTGTACAGCCCTCCCCATAATTTTTAAAGATTTAAATGAAATTAACTTTATAACAAATATTTACTGTTTGATTAAGTAGGTGCTGATTTGACATTAAATCGTCTTTCCGTAAAATCACTTCATCAGAAACCATGCAAAATGACAAAACAAAAAAGGTTGAAGTTCTAGGAGGTGGAGAGATGAATATCACAGGCTTAGAGGCCCATGAAGGAAAATGGTTGAGAAGTGCAGCTTTAAGGAAACAAGTAAAGCCATCAGGCAATTTCTTCCACTCCAGGAATATTAAAATACTCTCACTGGGGAGGATTTGATATCCTAAGGCCCTCTCCCATTTCACAGTTGAGCACACTGAGGGCAACTGAGTGGTGGGCCTGGGCTGGGGCCTGGGCTGGATCATCTCCTCCAAGGGGGCCTCGTATTGAATTGCCAGATCCATTCAGTAATATTACAGAGTAAATTCTGGACTTCTGTTCTCTCATCTGCAAGATGACAGAGGTAACACTTGCCTCACAACGTTGTTCTGATTCATTAAATAAAATACAGGGCTCAGCACATAGATGACGCTCAATGCACTGGCATTCCCGACATACCCCAGTGGCATCATCTTTATTTTTTCCTCCTAGAGAGAGGAATTTCCATTTGCAAAGTGGCAACTCCAAAGGCATGAATTTCTAATAGTAGAATTCAGGTGTGAGTGAGAAGTGGTGACATAAATTAAAAAGATACAGCGTTCCTTTATCAGACACACCGCCAAGCTCTCCCTGAAGACTGGCCTGAATCTTACGAAGACCAAAGCGGTGAAATGATGGGGGTGGTGAAGATAGTTCAGTAGTTCTATAGTGTTGATAACAGTAGTGGTTTTAAGTTATTTGTGTTCTAAGTATTTTCTATGCATAATAACATCTGCTCCTCGTATACTTATTGCCTTCATTTTAAAGAAAATAATCTGAGCACAGAGGGGCTGAGTCATTACCCAAAGTCACACAGCTAGCTAGTGACAACTGGGATTTGAACTGAAATTTCTAAGAAAGCGTATTTCTGTAGCCACATCCCTTCACTATCAATTTACATTCTAATATGTGTCCTACTGGAATCCCTTCTTCTTGGAAGTATAGAAAAATTAAATCATTTCTTCTTGCCTTCTTTATGTTATGTTTCCCACTCCCAGAAAAAGATTTTTTTTTCATGTTTTTTATAGGGTGCTGTTCAAACTATACAGACAAATATGTACTCATTGAGATCTGGCCTGTGTTCTGATCTTAGAGAAGAGCTGTTGAAGAGCTGGGAACAGTGGACAATCCACTTATTATCAAATGCCTCAGCACTTTCTTTGAGATTTCTCATAACTTCAATATTTGCTAGATACCAAAGTTTCCTAAACTTGAATGCCGGAGCGACTCTTAGTGGAAATAAGTTCTCTATGGTTTGTGAAAATCTATTGCAAACTTGAACGAGTCATCCATCTGGTAAGGGAGAACATAGTAATGATTATTAGAAGAAGAGAAATCCTTATCATTGCAATAAAATTTGTTACCATATGCTAAACACTTGCTACGTGCTGTACATTGTGCAGAGCCCTGATACGTGTTTTCATATAATCCTCACAACAAGTCTATGAAGTTGAACCGCTAAGACTCTTCTTTTACAGACGCTGAAACTAATTTGATCTCATTTTAAAAGCCAAGGACAGTGAAGTAAGTCTTGGCTTCAAATTGTACCTTCCAGATAGTACTAAAAAGAAATCGAATAAACCAAAACAGAAGAGAATGGTGAAACAAACCAAAACGCATTTTCCCTACTACTATACTGTGGTTTATTTTGTAGGAAAGTGTGGAAAAAGTAAATCACTTGCTTTTGCCTGTTGAATTTTTTTGTGTCTGTTTGAAAGATTATTTTAGCTGTTCCTGTTCATTAACTGTATTTGGAAAACACAGTCAAAGCAAAAGGAAAAACTAGAAATCACACTATTGAAAATAAGCATGAAGGTTTAATGCATCACCTTCAAAATATTACTATTCTTACTAGAATCAAATTTGGTAAAATATTTTCTTTTAAAAGCTAAACCTAGTAATACAACTATTTGTTTAAAATTGTGTCTTTCAGGTAAAAAGCCACCAACTGCAGGTGAGTTGACCAAAATTATTTTGTTAGAGTTTCTTTTTAAATTTTGCAATAAAATGGGAAGCTCTACTTCTTTTCTTGGGGAGGAATCATATTTTTCATGAAAAACTACTATTTATGCCCTCATATAGAAGATAAATTCCATGCTAAAACTAGTTAAGGAAAAAGAAGAGCGCAATTATAACTTTCCTGCCGATTTTACTGTTAATATTTTTGAATGATCAAATCTTTCACTACATACTTCATAATTTTTTTTTGCAAAAATCGAGTCTTATAAAGGACAGTGAAATACAAAACGCCTTTTGTCACCTAGAGATGAAGTACAAATGTTTCCATATCTGTGTATATGCTCATCTTTGTTCATGCCTGCGTGATATTGTAAGCTGTATTTTATTTTTAAATTCCCTTAGTGACTGATACTTTTGGACTATTCGTAACCATGCTGAAATGAACGTCCTTAGCCTGAATGTCGTTTCAACTGAAACCAGGAAAACACAAACTTGTTTACTGTGACCAATGCTGCTTAACATTATTGGACGGTAGGGGAGGGAGGGTCCTAACATTTGTGATATGGCAAAAAGGAAATAATCCATAAGCCTACAGAAATTAACAAGCAAGATTCTGTTATGATTATATACTTTAAAAACCCTAGGAAAACTACTAAAGATTCCTAGTTTTAATAAAAGAATCTGGCTATGTGGCTAGATATAAGGTAGATACACAAGTCAATAGTTTTTCTCTATACCCATAAGAACAAACTAGACATTAAAGGAAAGGGAAATCATTCTCTTTTTACATCAATGACAAAAAACACTTGGGAGTTAAATCAACAAGAAATGTGCAAGACTTAAAGTAAATGGTGAAAGCATGTTAAAGAATATAAAGCAAGTTCTAAAAAATAGATCATGTCATGTTCTCGATTAGAAGACATAAGAAGAGTGAAAATAAATGTCAGCTTTAAATTTTATTTTTCAGAAACTGTAACTCATTTTCCAGAAGTCAAAGGTAAGTTGATCCGAAAACTTTCACTACTAAAGTACACTTTCTTTTAATTTTATAAAGATGGGAAATCGGTGGGGGGTTTTTTCTGGTAAATTAAAAAAAAACTTTTTTTCCTTTCATAAAACTGAATATATGTAACTGGTAAACGGTTGAAGAAAAATGAGAACTAGAAGTCACCCTGAACTTTCTTTGGCACTGCATGATTCTACGTTATAATTTCTGCCAATATAATAGAGAAGAGCTGATTTTAAAATTCAGATAGAAAAATATCCAATAGTAATTAGAAATATTATGAACAAAAATAGTGCTTGGGTGGAGAAACACCTTGTATTATCAAGTATTTTAAAAAAGCACAGATGTAATATAAATAGCATGGTATCAGCCTAGAAATCATCAAAAAATAATAATAAGTAATCTTTTTTTATGTTTGCAGGCCCCTGACATTACTCATTTTATCACCATCTCTCTTACCTCTCCAATAATTTCAAGAAACTTCACAGAAAATATAGACTGGATCCCAGGATATGTTAGAATCTAATATGTAGTTTTAAATGTGTGGAGAGTTTATTGTAACATCGAATTTGCCACTTTTGATTATCTACCTGGGAGAAAATTAAGGTGCACGCCCCTCTTGCGTTCTGTATGAAACGAAATCCCTGTGTAATCAAATTTTAAATGTAAAAGACAAAAAATCACTTAAGAAGAAAATGTAGGAAAATACAGGCATGCCCTGAACCAGGGGATCTTTTAAAGCAAGATAGGAATCACCTATTTTAAAGGCAAACATTTAAAAGTATAAATGCTTCGTGCTGGTGAACATTCATGTAAAGGAGCACATTGGTGGGAAAGATGAACTGCTATTGTCCTTTGAGAAAGTAGTACCCATTGATCTTAAAAATTTGTATACGTTTTAACCTAATAACCTTGCTTTGGAGAGTCCATTCTATGAAAATAAATGTCTCAGTGCATAATGATTTAATATATGAAATGTTTTCTGCAGCTTTGTTTACAGAAAGAAAACATCTGACTATGCGAAAGAGTAAATAAATTGTGGCAAAATCCACATCACGGACTATGAATCAGCCTTAGAAATGAGCTAGAGCTTCAAAAGTTAAAAGGATGTGCTGGGAAAAGGATCTCTGTTGTGTTAAGTTAGAAACTCAAGTATGGATACAAAGTACGATTCACTTTTGGATGGAGGAAAAATGTGATTATGTGTGCCTATGTAATATGCATAATTATACATACATTATATGATTATATGTTGGATGGATGAATATATATGTGCATATGGGCATGGAAAAAGTTTGGAAAGATACAGACTTATATACATTCTGTGGGTGTGTGTGCACGTGCATATGTGTGTGAGTGTGTATGATTGTGAAAGCCAGCGAATAAAAAGTGAGCAGGGGGATTGTTTAATAGGTAAGTGCCCACATTCATGTTTTTCAAGTTTAGGGTAGATTTCTGGAACTGGAAACGAATGTTAAGCAAAATGCCAAAACTGCTTATGCCACGGAGAAAAGGGAGGCCTGGAGTAGGGGTTTAAACAAAAACCTTTCTGAGTAGAGGCCCAAAGCTGTGGTATTATGTGACTCAATAATATTCAGTAGAACCACAGACAGTGGTTTTGACGTGGAACTTCCTGTGGGACGCAGGGAGCACCCCAACTAACACTCCCAGAGACCCGTGAAGAATTTTTGTTTTCTCTAGGTGGCAAGTGCTTCTTTCCATTCCACTATAGAAACGGGATTTTCTATGACTGCGTCAAGTTCAAGGCAAAACACAAATGGTGCTCCTTGAAGGAGACTTACCGGGGATACTGGAAGTATTGCTCTGAGGAAGGTGAGTGTCTTGTCCCTGAACACCTCAAGCTGGTACTCTTGGTTGTCAGGGCTGAGATTTGCTGAGATCTGCGAGAGGGTTCTGAAAAGGGAGCCACTGTCTATTAAGTTGTGCAAATACGGTACACACAGTCCTCTGATGGTATGAAGAGCCCGTGGTGCCAAAGATATGTTGCAAGTGCTTCAACCACATTACCTGGAAAAGAAGCCTTTTAGCCGAACTTCAATCCCCCATACCCTTCCCACATGGTTTGGGTAGAATAGCACAGAGCAGGTGGGGCTGAAGGGGAAGTGTGTGCGTGCGTGTGCATGTCAGGAAGAAGAGAAGGCACCAGTTAGACTCCTTATTCTGATTGCTTCTTTCTTCTCTGTAGACTTTGCAAAATGTGTGTTTCCCTTCTGGTTCAGACGCATGATCTACTGGGAATGTACTGAAGACGGGAATGCGTTTGGGAGAAAGTGGTGTTCACTGACCCAGAATTTTAACAAGGATAAGGTCTGGAAATATTGCAGTTGATGGTGAGACTTATCCGGGCGGGGACACAGAGGTTTAATCATGCTCATGGGACAGTATCTTTCCATGAAGGTATCTTCAGTTTCTTTTGGGAAAGGAGGACCCTCATTACAAGGGTTTTTTCTGCGCTATGAATTGAAGGTGACCTGGATGTGAGTAACTTGGAGTTTTGGTTATTGGTTACAGGTTATGGGGTTTTGCTGTGGAAACCCATAGTCTAGCCTCAGCCTTTTTATTTGTTGACTGGGTAAAATGAGGCCCTTTAAAGAAGCGTGCGGACTTTGGGTGGTGGTGATGTGTCAGGGTAGTTTTACAGACTGTGAAAAATGCTCCGAACGCTCTGGTGGGGGAAACCAGTCACAGGGGAGGCTGCGTGGGTCGGAGGGCACAGAATAGGTGGGAACTCTCTATGTCTTCTGCTCATTTTGCTGTGAACCTAAAACTGCTCTGAAAATTTGTCTATTTTTAAATGCATTACCATAATTAAGAATTTTTTTTTAAAAACAGAAAAAGTAAGTGATAACTGAGGTGGGAATACAGGTGTTGGCAAGAGAGCGATAGAGGGAGGCTCAGAGCACCTCAGACATGCACCACGTGGATTAGGGTGATGGGGCTGCAGGGAGCTGGGCACGTGGTGCCGCATACGGCATTTACCCCATGGTGGTGTCCTAGGTTTCTGGGGCCATTCAGAAAATAAGCAAGTTTCACGTCTCCACAGTTATAGGTTACTGAACCCTTAAGACAGATACCACGCTATGTGATTTTCCACACATCACTATTAACCTTTATAACAACGTTATGAGGTAGATATTATTGACACCCTTTTCAGAAACTATGAATCAAATGGATTAACTAGCTTGCAGAGATACATAGCCATGAGACTTCTATAATATACAAAGGTAATAAGATAAAAAGCTAAACACAGAATTGCCATGTAACCCAGAAATTTCACTCCTAGGCATATGCCCAAATGGATAGAAAGGAAAAACTTAAACAAATACTTCTACACCAAAGTTCTTTTCCGCATTATTCACAGTAGCCAAAAGTCCCTGAACAGACGAGCAGATGAACAAAATATGGTGGATTCATATAACTGTGAAATTAAGAAAAGGAAACCTCACTGGCAGGGAGTAGAGTTTACTACCCAGCAGGAGGAAGGAAGACTTTTCTCGTCCCAGCAACAGCCCAGCCAATGAGAGACTGTCACAACTCAGCCAATGAAAAGCCACTATACTTCAAATTCCCAGTTTACTCCAATGGAAATTTTGTTTATAAAAGCCCTTGAACCCTGCTCTTACCTCTAGTAAAGAGTGTTCCTCTCTTTCATGCTCCAGGTTTGCCTATGGCTTTGCCAAGTTTGCTTGTCCCAATTTTTAATTCTGTGCTGTTCCTGAATAAATCCATTTTTGCTGATAAAATAACTGAGTTTTATCTTTAAGGTTAACACACAATGGAGTATTATTCAGCCATTAAAAAGTAATGAAGTTGTTACATTCTACCATGTGAATGAGCCTCGAACGCATTATATTAGCTGAAATAAACCAGACACAAAGGAATAAATATTGTAGGACTCCATGTATATGAAATCACTGGAATAGACAAATTCATAGAGACAGAAAATAGACTAGAGGCTACCAACGGCTGGGAGGAGGGGAGGATGGGAAGTTTTTTCTTAATGGGTACCAAGTTCCTGTTTGGGGTGATAAAAACGTTTTGGAAATAAATAATGGTTATGGCTGCACAACATTTTGAATGTAAGTAATGCCACTGAATTGTACACTTAAAAATGGTTAAAGTGGCAAAATTAGTATATGTATACCTATAATATTTTTTTAATTATAATGAAAGAAAGGTAATAATGTAACAGTGGAAAAGTTGGCATCTCTGCCTCCATATTGTATTTGTCTCCTTTTCTGTCTCAAATTTTTGGGCCAAAAGGGGGAAAGATGCGGAGGAGAACTTCTCAGCCCTGCCGCCCAACCCCATAGGCTTGTTATTCATTAGAAAGTATTTTTGCAGTCTGAAATTTCTGCAAGTAACCCCTTACCCAAAGCTTGCTTCCTCCAAAAGATAGGGAAATGTGTATGAAAATAAAGGATTGCCCTGCCAAATAGTTATAGGAACATCGTGACCATGCCTAGGTTGGTGAGAGTCAGTCACCCAAGAACACAGAGTTCTCAGCTCTCCTCGGACCCTCTCTGGAGCCCAGATGTCTGCAGCCTTCCGTCACCCCCTAATCTGCTCCGTGTCCTGCTCCGCCTTTCCCTAGCATCAAAGCCTGCAATCAACCCTATATTAAAATGGTGGTGTAGGACATTAGTCTGCCACCTTCTTGGTCTGCTGGCTTTCCGAATAAAGTCCCTTTCCTTGTCCCAACACCTGGTCTCTTGACTCCTTGGCATGCCGGGCAGTGAGTGGCACCAGCTTGGACTCGGTAACTCTGAGAGTTGTAAAGGTGAATCCTATCCTGGGATGCAGAAAACATACCTATCAGAAAATGGTGCGTCTCACTCATGGGCCCATGCTCATGTATTTATTAATCATCCTTTACCACAACAAGGATGATTTATTTATTGGGATCTTATTTATTAGTTTTCCATTGACTTGCACAAACATCAACATAGTATGGATTCTCTTTTGCTTCAACACCATAGCAAAATGTAGATACCTTGAAAGATTTCCCGACTCCTCCCAGGCCATCCTTCCATGTGATTTATTGTTCCTGTTTATAGTCTTCTCTCTGACAACTGAAAAGAAACATGCAAAATGCCCCACCTGCGAGCAGCCTTCACCCTGAGGAATGAATGACCCCTTAGCTGATTTTCTGATTTCCACACGATGGCCCTTTGCAATGGCTGGCCTTTCACTCAGGGCTACTGTCCTGTGATTGGTCTACAGATCCTTCACCTTCCCCTTCCATCCTACTCCTGAATCTTTGCAGGAGCAAGAGATTGCATGAGAGAAAAGATTACATATTGGAAACGCACTATATGTGAGGCGGGGTAACTACTGGGTCACACACTTGGTCTCATTGAATCCTCATAGCAAGCTTGCGAATTTGGTACCATCCCCCCTTTAAAGGAAGACGAAATAAGTCTCTGCAGGAATCACATTAAGTAACTTGCCTAAGGCCCTATAACTCACATTAGAGTGTCTTCTGTGTCCTCATTTTTCTTCCCTGTCGCTTCCAGAGTATCAGGGCGGGGCTGGGTTGGTGTCCCTGTTCCTCTCACCTGCTGTGTCATTCCCAGACATTGGCCCTCAGAGGGAAACATTATTTAATTAAAAACGACAGTCCTTGATTAATTTTCAGAATGTCATCTGTTCAGATACTTCCTTAGAATAGATCTGTTCACTTTTTGCAAGTGTTTTAGGAGGCATTTTTGAGATAAGTCTATGATTTTTTTTTCTTTTATCTATTCCTGTTTAAGAATTCAGGACCCTAAGAAAATACCAAAGTCCTTCCATAATGCAATTTGCCTCCAAGGGTCAAACAAATCACCCAGCTATTCCTTATGTAACGGGCCATGAGAAGCAGCTGGCTGCATTTTCAATCATTTACTGGATTGGCTAACACAAATCTACATCCAACTGACACCCATTATTCTAAGGTACATTTAGGCTTTTATAAGCCTGAAACAGATTATTTCAACATCAAAAGCCTAAACAACTCTTGTTGACAACCTCTACCTTCAAACCCATCCAGAGCAAGTTAGAAAATGCTTTGAGCAGTTCTTTTCAAACTCTGAGTCATGATTATCGATTTCATGGGGGCCCAACCAACATTGTTTTCATTAAAAATGCTGCAGAATTGGACAGAAAACCACAAAGTATAGCGTGTGTGCCCCATGTATTATTTCTAAACCTTTGGAGTTGATTTTATAAATAGATATGGATACCTACATACAGATACACAAATTAATAGGTCAGTATAGGAAGGTTGCTGGGAGACTGGACCTTGAAATTTCTCATCAGAGGAAAAATGATTTTTGTAACTTTTTATGGTGACTGGACTTATTGTAGTGATCATTTCACAGTGTATACAAGTGTTGAATCATTGCATTGTGTACCCGAAACTAATATAATGTTGTATGTCAATTGCAACTCAGTAAAAAGCTATATGTATATATGTGCCACATCACATTTTAAAATGTATTCTTACTGTAGATCATAGTAAAAAAAAAAAAAAGTTTGGAAACCCTATGGACCCAGAAGGCTCATCATAATTTTCATGGAGAATAAGAGATCTTCTAAAAGGAAGGTTTGTAACAGAAAAAGCTTGGCATCTCTGCCTCCCCACTGTATTTGTCTCCTTTGCTGTCTTAACCTTTGGGCCAAAAGAGGAAAAAAGGGGAAGGGTTTCTGCTCAGCCTTGCAGCCCTGCACATAGGCTTGTTAATCATCAGAAAGAAGTTTTGCAGTTTGAGATTTCTGCAAATAGCCCCTTGCCCAAAGCTTGCCTCCTCCAAGAGATAGGGAAATGAGCATGAAAATAAGGATGGCCCTGCCAAATAGTTATAGGAACATCGTGACCATGCCTAGGTTGGTGAGAGTCAATCTTCCAAGGACACAGAGCTTATCAGCTCTCCTCAGACCCTCTCTGGAGCCCAGAAGTCTGCAGCCTTCAGTCACCCCCAATCTGCTCCCTATTCTGCTCCCCCTTTCCCTTGATGAAGAGCTTGCAATCAACCCTACGTTAAAATGGAGCTGTAGGACATAAGTCCGCCACCTTCTTGGTCTGCTGGCTTTCCGAATAAAGTTGCTTTCCTTCCCTCAATATCTGGTCTCTTGACTTATTGGCATGTGTGCAGCAAATGACATGAGCTTGGACTCAGTAACAGGTTTTTGACTTGTCTTTCTAGTCTTTGAACGCTGGTAGAAAGGATTGTCTTTGAAGTGGGTTTAATTATCTCAAAGGAAATAGGCAGAACCTACTGTGACCGAGCCCTGGTGGTGGCAATGAACCCTTAAGGCACAAAGTGATCGTGGTTATCATACCAGGCAACAGGTAGTGGTTGGCCCTGAGAGACATCTGGTGGTGATAAATCGATCATAGGCTTTTTAGAAATAAAATCCAGTGCTTGCTAAAGGCTTTCATTGCATGGAAGATCTAAAGGGCCAGACTTGAAGCACCATGCTAAAGTCATCTATCTTTTAGCTAATTTCCAGGCATGAGTCAGTTCTCAGTCAATGCCCTTTGAATAAAGGGGAAGACGGATAACCACGACCAGAGGCTGCCAAAACCCCACAGGCAGACAACGGTACACCGTCTTGGTTGGCTTCCCTGAAGAGGCAACAGTGTTCAGTGAACCTGGAAAGGGAAATACACAAATTTTCATGGCGTACTGAATACCGGTCTTGAGTGAAGATTAATTTTCAAGGACTCAGAATATCACTGAGATCCAGAAAGTAAGAGTGGAAGATCCCAGGAAAATGAGGTAGAGTCCTGATTTCAGTTCACTTTGCTCTTAATTCAGTGTGATACCAAACGCTCCCTGCAATGATTTTCCAAGGTCCTGGGAGTAATGAAGTTTGAATCAATATTTTCAGAAACGTATACTATTCGCCTGGGTTCCCTGAACTGCGGGATATCGGCCATTCTGTAGGGGAAAGGTCACGCTGCGTGCCATCGCAGCTGGTCCCCTGCTAGAAAGGTATATGCAAAGAAACATTCCCTTGGGAGCCGTCGAGATGAGTGGCACCAAAACAGATTCGAAAGGTTGTCGTTACAACCCTATTCATCTCTCTAAATGGACAGCAAGAAAGCCACTAGAGCTTAAAGAGTGGCCATGGTTTATTACATGTCAATCAAGTGGTGACACCTGTAGCTGCTCTTCTCATTTCACCTCGCTACTGGAGACACTAGTTCTAGGTGAGCAGCTACTTAGAGAACATTGTTACACGGCCACATCTAACTGCAGCAGCAAAGGTCAGTAAATCTAGAGTAGATGGCCAGCCACATAACCAGCTTCAGTTGTATTACTGTGAAAAACGGACTTCGGTAAACAGCCCTCCTGGAACATATTCCACTCCGTAGGACTGGAAGGGCCTCTTGTGGTGGGATCATTCTACACAGCTGACTTCCCCCTGGCGTACTTAATATCTCCTGTCCCAGTTCTGTAGGTGCCCATGTTTATTTAACACACTCGTGCAAAACTGTGCAGGATCCTGTTGAACGCTCTGAAGCTATCGGCAATTCAAAGAACACAAATTTACTGGTGGATGTCGAATTACATCAAAATGGAAAATTGGAAAAAGCAACCTTTAGAAAATGCCCACCCCTTCAGGTCCATTGGTCTATATGTCTGTCTTCATATCAGTAATCACACTGTTTTGATTACTGAAGCTCTGTAGTAAGTTTTGAAATCAGGAAGTATGAGACCTTCAAGTTGTCCTTTTTCAAGACTGTTTTGGTTCTTCAGGGTCCCTTGAAATGCCATATGAATTTCAGGGTGTTTTTTTCTATTTCTGCAAAAAATATGGAATTTAGGCAGAGATTGCATTGAATCTGTAAATCATTTGGGGTCATATTGACATCTTAGCGTTATTAAGTCTTCCAATCCATGAACATAGGCTATCATTCCATTTATTGGTATCATATGTAATTTCTCCCAGCAACAATTTTTAGTTTTCAGTGTACAAATCTTTCACCTTCTTGGTTAAATTTATTCCTAAGTATTTTATTCTTTTTGATGCAACTGTAAATGGGATCATGTTCCTAATTTCCTTTTCAGATCGTTCATTACTAGTGTATAGAAATGCAACTGGATTTCATGTGTTGTATTCTGCAACTTTGCAGAATTCACTTATTAGTTCTAACTGGTGTGTGTGTGTATGTGTGTGATCTTGAGAGTTTTCTACGTAGAAGATCATGTTGTGTATGGCCAAAGATGATTTTACTTCTTCCCTTCCAAGTTGGATGCCTTTAACTTCTTTCTCTTACCTAATTGTTCTAGCTAGGATTTCCACTATTGTGTTGAATAGAAGTGGGGAAAGTGACATCCTTGTCTTGTTCCCGATCTTAAAGGAAAAGTTTTCAGTCTTTACATTTGTGTATGATGTTAGCAGTGAGTCTGGAACGAACCCTAAGTTGACTATAGTCTGGTCAAATTTCAGGTTTAACTTTCCTTCTCAAATGAATAGTGATTCTGAGACTCTAGAACCAATATTCAACTGAGGTATCAAAAGGTATTCGTGAGGTCATCATACATGTAAGACACAAACCCAGTCACAATGATTAACCATGTTAATGTTTGCTGGATTTTGGTTGTAAGTTTGTGAAAATAAATTTTATCCTAGCAATATTTTGTGATTTTTACATTGCCAGTCTGTTGATTTGGAACCATTAGCAGAGAGTAAAGCAATTCAACACTTACTTAAGTTTCCTCCTTTAAGATCCTATGAATAGATGGTGGGAAAAAACCATCTGTATCACTGCTCATACCTCCTCTCCTTCCTTCCTGTTTCTGCAAAAAGGAAGCAGATGCATGATATTTACTATATATACTCTTTTGCATGTTGCTTATTGCAAATACAGAGCGTTTTGCTGCTTCTCCAATTTGTGTGCTTCTGAGTAATTTGAGTTGTCTAATCGCACAGGATTCATACCTCTGACGGAAGGGTAGATAGCAGCAGAGGTATAATAACCACTCCTGCCATGTTCCTAATCTTACTACAAAAAGCTCCAAATGTTCCCCACCCTTCTCTCGGCTGGAGAAAGTTTACTCTGTCCCATAGTCATCAAGGACTCATTTTCAAAGTATTGCCTAAGTTTTACATTTTTTAATATGGTTTATTTTTATACTTTATGCATGAAGAACTTCTTGGCTGGATATAGAACGTTTTGTTTCCAGTTAAGTAGGGTTTCTTGAAAATGCTGAAATATCGTTGTCTTGCTCTGCAGTTGCTCTCGAGAAGTTTGAGGCCAGCCTGGTCGTCCTGCTCTTTTAAACTATTTGCTCTTTGATATTTTGTGTCTCTGAGGATATGTTCTTTACCGTGGGGGTCTAGTAATTATACTACCAAAGATCCAGAAGTTATTATTTCCAGGTAAAATTTCCCAGGTAAACGGTGAGTTCTTTTAATATGTAGATTCAGGGCTTCTTTTATTTTTGCATATTTTTATTGATGATAGCTTCAAAGACTATTTTTCTTCCCTGGTTTTGTTCTTAGATCTGTTCTCCCTTGGACACATTTTAATTGAGTCTTCGCTTTGGGTATGACTTTTTAATTTTTTATCCATCTGCTCGAGCTCGTTGTTACCTGTTTTTTAAAACCCATTTCGGTACTTGAAGACCGCTCACGTCTACGCCCTTCAGGACCGGCTTGATGGTTTAGACGGTTTCTAAGATTCTGGCTCACGAGCGCCCTCTGCTGTCTCCGCGGTGAAGGGCGGTTTATCTCACGGATGGGCTTTTTGTGAGCGAGGACGGATGCTCGGAAGAGATCACCGTGTCAAGTATTAAATCAGATGGAGAGGGAGAGAGAGCTGTGGGAGTCACTACTTTAGAGAGAGATGAAGAAATCCCTTTCTAAGCAGACGGCATGGAATCACAGAGCTCTGAAGAAAGGGAGGGAGGGGGTCCTTCCTGACAAGGAATAGAGTCCTGCCGGAGAGAGCACTGCATTTGGGGTGCTCAAGAAATAGCGGGGGTCACCAAAGGGGAGGGGTGCGGAAGGGCGGGTGGGGAGGGAGGGAGAAGGGGATGGAGGGGTATGATGTTTAGTACACACGGTGTGGGGGTCACGGGGAAGACAGTGTAGCACAGAGAAGGCAAACAGTGAATCTGTGGCATCTTACTACACTGATGGACAGTGACTGCATTGGGGTATGGGTGGGGACTTGATAATATGGGTAAATGTAGTTACCTCATTGTTTTTTCATGTGAAACCTTCATAAGAGTGTATATCAATAATATCTTAATAAAAAAATAAGTGGCTGGCCCACAAAAAAAAAAAGGAAGAAAGAAATAGCAGAGAGGCTGCTTGGCTTGAATGAGGGATGGGGAACGTCAGAGGTCAGATCGAGTAGGGGTCCTGGCGCTTTTTCCAAGCGTCATAGAAGGCTATGGGATTCTCGTCCCATCTGCATGGTTAGCAGCCGTCCAGGTGCGCTAGGAGAATGATGGTGCTTTAGAGAGGTGACATCAGCAGAGGTGGGAAGTGGCTGGATTCAGGATATGTTTCAATGGTCAGTCATGGGACTGGCTGGCAGGTGGGGTGGGAGAGGAATCAAGGATGACTCCAGTGTGACCCAGGCATCCAGGTGAATGCCTGTGTCATTCATACTGAGATGGGACAGCAGGATGGGAGGCTTGGTGGGGAAAATGAAGACCATGTTGATGACCCCAATTTTATGGATGAGAAAAATGAGATTGAAATAGGTTAAGCCAGTTGCCAGAGTTTCATGATGAGGAAGTGATGGACATTAAATTCAAAGCCAGGCGTTTCTGACCTTCACAAGATGCGCGTCCACTCTCTCTTCCATGATTCTCTGTACGCAGGTGAATCCCAACTCTCATTTGCTCTTGAAACTCCCAACTCCGTGCGAGCTACAGATATAAAGTCTACGTGTGGTGCTGGTCCAGCTTTTCCAAGAACTGAGATGGCCTTTGACTCTTGTTTCGTTCCCGTGATCTCAGACTCGCCCATGGTGTATATGAGGCTGACACCAGCAGTCTCATTTTTTTTTTTACAATTTATTTTGATATCATTAACCTACAATTACATGAGCAATATTGTGGTGATTAAACTACCCCCTTCATCAGGTCCCCCCCACCAACTCTATTACAGTCACTGTCCATCAGTGTAGTGAGATGAGAATCACTACCTGTCTTCTCACCAGCAGTCTCATTTTGCAGAGATAAATCAGGGCGCTGCAGACTGACTCCAAAGCGCCCCCTAAAATTCATATGTTAATGCCCCAAATGTGACTGTATTTGGGGATAGGGCCTCTAAGGAGGTAACAGAGGTCCAGTGAGGTCACAAGAATGGGGCCTTAATCCAATAGGGCTGGTGTCCCTATAAGAAGCTCCAGAGGTCTCTCTCATGCGCACTCCGTGTGAGCACAGACGGAAGGCCACGTGAGCCCATAGCAAGAAGCTGGTTACGAGCCAGGAAGAGACCTGCACCAGAAATAAAATTTTCTGGCACCTTGAACATGGACTTGAAGCTTCCAGGACCGTGAGAAAGTAACCGTTGTTTGAGCCTCCCCAGTCTGTGGTATTTTGGGACGGCAGCCCAAGCTAATAGACAGGGTTTCAAGAAGATTCTGTATCTTCTCTATTCCTCACCTCTTAAAAGCAATGACCTCTAGTGAAGATTGAATGTCTGTTGCTCATCTTGAGCTGTGCATGTCTGGGAGATGTAGCTCACGGCCCCCAACGAGTAACTGGAAAATCCAGGACTTGAGAGTTGATCTGTCTGGTATGAATGCCTGTGTATTTTCCTCTGACTCTACAGCTGGCATTGCGAGTAGTAGACATTCTGAATCCAAATGCAGTGTATCTATCTCTTCATCTTTGCAGAAGACAAAACAGTAAGACAGCCTCACCTAAACCCCTCTCTGCTAGAATCACTGGTGATTTCTATTTCCCTGTGATTAGCAGCATTCACGTGGAAGCTCTAGAATCCAAGCCCAGCTTTGCTACTTGGTGGGTGTAGGACATTGCTAGGTTCTTCTTTCATCCTCATTCCAACTGTTGGCTAGATACCAACTTTGGTACTAAAAAGCATTATATCACAGTTGACTGAGTGCCTTGGGGCCTAACGACTATTCAGCTGAGCCAGAAAGGATGAACGGGTTCTCTCTGATGTCCACTCGGGCCCTCTCGGAGGGCAGGGTGTTCTGGGTCTTGCTCAGAGTGTCCTGGCCATGCCTTTAGGGGGTGGGGTGGGGTGAATCTCCAGAACGTGCTTCACCAGCTCTGCACACACTTATCACCATTTCCATAACCTCATGAACATTCAGGAAAATATACGTCCCATTATCCTTAGTAGCCCAGATATTTCAGAGCTCTGTCTGCAGGCTCAGAATACAAACACAGCCTTCCAGGGGCCCTCACTTAGCAAGTGTCAGAAACAAAGTAAGTTCTGTCTTTGGGGCCAGTAGACAGTAAGAGATAAACCTGTGAGTCTGAAGAGACCGGCTTCTAGGAAGCCTCTTCACCTAGGACCTCACTCACAGTGGGCTGGGGGGAGGCCCAGAAGGCTGGGCGTCTGGCTGCCTGGAGGGAATCTGTGCTCTTCCACTCCTGCATGAGCCATGTGACCTTGACAGCTGATTTTTTTTTTTTTTTTTTTTGCCCCTTGGAACCTCACTTTCCCCGGATGTTGAACCGGGGACATGATTCCCACGTCCTGAAGTTGTGTGAGACTTCTCTCAGCTCTGGCGCGGCCGGCGATGCTTACTCATGATTGACAGATGACCTCTATCTGCAGACAGGCCAGAGGCTGCGTTAAACACAACAGCAAGCAGCAAAAGCAGAGCCCGCGTGCTGACAGGCGACACGGTTTCCTTGCTTTCGTCAAAGCTTCTGCATTGCTCCTGTTTTCCATTTTCTCATCTCTGTTTGGAAAAGGCAGATGGGTTTCTAACCAGCACCTGGTCCCGTGTGTTTGCAAATGGGCCACAAGCGAAGTCATGTTCGAAAAGATCTCAGCACAGACTGGGCTGAGGGCTGGGTCAATCCCCTCCCTCCCCGACTGCCAGGTTGCCTGGTCTCCAGGATGGCTGGGGGTCCACTAGGACCCACATCTCGTCTTTATGGGTCCTCACATTCCAACCCTTCCTCTCTCTCATAAAGTGTTCCTTCCCCTTGTGCTCTCCACATCTCTCCAGAGATGGTGGCTGGGAAAGGAACTGTAAAGTGGGCCAACACCACACATGGGAACTGGAATTAAGATCTGTCCTTTCCATAAGACTGGATGAACGCAGGTGCCGTGTTTGGCCTTTCTGACCCTTACTTAGCCAAAGAGGCTCAAACTGCCTTTCCCTTTCTTGCTGGTCTTTTGTTTTCAGAAAAGCATCAAGGCAGTAAATGATATGAAAGTATATGAAAGCTATAGAGCCGTGGTTCTCAAACATTAGCAAACTTTGGACTCACCTGGAGGGCTTATGACAGCTCCGGCCCCATCCCTAGAGTTTTAGCAGGCCTCGGGGGAGGCCTACGACTTTGCATTTCTAACAAGTTTTCCGGTGGGGGTGATGGAGCTGGTCCAACACTTAGAGAATGCTGCTGTGGGACATTCTGAGATGGATCTTCCTAATGTTTCTCTGCTCCCTGACATTCAGGGCATGGCAGAAAATGCTGTTGAGTAAGTCTGCGTGACACTTATCTGAGAGCAGCTACAGTAGGAGGGGCAGAAACTGGAGAGTATAAAATCAGAGGCAACGTTTGCCGGTGTGCAGGCCACCTGCAGGTAGTTGGAGGTGATGAAAAACCTGGCAAGCTGCATGTCTCTCCTTCTCTGCACATATGGGCTGAAAGCAGGTGAGGTGGTGGGCGGGGGAGGGAGGGGAGGGGAGGCAGGGAGACCTGGGAGGCAGCGGGTTGGGGTGAGACAGGCAGGAAACAGATTCGATCCATTGTCCAAGACACCTGTTCAATATAGCATAACGCTGGGGGAAGAGGAGAGGACTGGGAGAGTTCCGGGTTCAAATCCTGATTCTTCCTCTCGATCGTAGGCAAGAATTTCTGCCTCTCTTAAACCCTCAGCCTTCTTATCTATAGAAAAGGTAGCTTGAAACTCCTGCCACAGGCAACAACGTAGATGAACGGGGGATATGATGCCAAGGGAAACAAGCCAGTCACAGAAGGACGCAGACCGCATGATCCCACTTATGCGAAGCACCTAAAATAGTCACACTCATAGGCACTGGGGAGAAGGGAGATGGGGCGTCTCCGTTCAGTGGGCACAAAGTTTCAGGCACGCAAGATCAGGAAGTTCTGGGCTCTGCTGGCACCTCAGTGCCCACGGCTAGCAGTGCTATATCGGGCACTTGAAAAATGTGTTCGGAAGGTAGATCTAATATGAGGTATTTTTACCACAATAGAAAGAAGAGAAAGAGGAAACTTATTATGTATTATTTTGGAAAGCTCTCCACGATCTTTTTTTTTTTTTTTTTTGAGGAAGCAAGGTTCAAAATAAATCGAGTGTCGTCTAGGCTATCCTTTGTAAAAAGTTAGGAACACAGGCTCGGGAATATTCATAAACTATCTCTACAGGTTTCACAAGAATTAGGACATCGGCTCCCTGTGGGAAGGGTGACAGGCGGCCGGGGTCAGCGACAGCTGGGAGGACTTTTGTGGTTTCCCCTTTGTGACTGCTTGGAAGTTTGAACCACGTGACTTATGTCCTCACGAAACAAATTCAACAGAGAGCAAACATTAAGGGTTACATTAGAAAAGGCAGGCAAGCTCTCATATCTGTTTATGGCCCTGCATGCCGTCCAAGCCTGCCAGGAACGCGGGAATTGAACAAGCTGGGTTTATCACTCAGTGGACCCGGGAGACCATACGCTGCAGGAACCATGGGCTGACTGAGCAAGATTGCATCAGAATCTATTCTAGGGTTTGGGCTTGGCCCCCGGCTGGGAGATTTGAGGGGCAGAGGGGGCACTAGGTTAGGGAAGCTGGGGTTCTCTCAGTTGAACACTGTCAGAAATTCTGGTATCTCAACAAATCTCTGTGAGGGAAGCCGACTAGAACGAGGAGAGAGGCGTCAACAGGGAAGAAGTAGCAACTCATTTCGGCCGAGGGGAAGGCGGTGTTGAGTCATTTGCAGCACGGGGACCGTGCACTCTTCTGTGTTGCCACAAAATTCTCAAGTGGTCCTGCTTCATCCCATTCGCTCACATCTCAGAACAACCTCGTGTGGGACTCCGTGGTTCGGCCCAGGAGGAGAATGACACGGCCAGCCGTTGGTGTGGGGGGCTCATGGAGAGGGGCTGGCCTTTGTCTTCTCTTTCTCAGAACATATTAGGCCCAGCTGGTTATCCAAATGAGTTCTTTGCCTATAATGGTGACATGCAGGTAAAAGCTAGAATGTTCCCTCCGGCCCTCAGACTTGTGGGATTTCAACGAGTGGACAGAGGCTGAGGGACACCGGACATGCTCTAACTTACTCAGAGAAAGGCCTTTGCAGCAGCGAGAGCACGCGCCACACTGGATGGGCTTTCTGGACGAGATACGAGTCCCCCACCCCCAGCTGGAACTGATCATAAGTCGTCCAAAATGTGACGGCGCAGGTTTTCCTGCAACAGGAAAGGAGCTGACTACGTGAACTCAAGGGGCTTTGAACAGCCGTTCGCCTAGAAATGGAGTGTTTTGAGAAGCCGTCTATATTTTACCCATTTTTTTTCTCTTTCAGAATTGATTGCCCATTTATACCCTCCGGTTCCAGGTGAGGAGACATCTCTTTATTTGTTAGCATCTCAAATCCCACCCTGTCCTTGCAACAGCATTGTATTCCTGAAGTTCCTCCCCCTTTTCTGCCATTTTGCTCTTTCCTTGGCTAGTCCTCTGGTGCAAAAGCCCCCCTGGGGTCACAGCAGCCAAGTCCTGTCTTTCAAAGCCAGTTCAGCCTGCAGGCCAAGATTTCCTCTCCTGACCCTCCTGAAAAGTGCTCTCTTCTCTGTTGCAACTAATGTCAGCGTGTGTGTGTTTTATTGTTTTTCTTTTGTCCGTTTTAACAACCTTCTATGTAGAAGTACAATCTGCATGTCATTCAATTCCCCAATTACCATTTCATGATTTTTAGTAAATTTACAAAGTGGTGGAAACAACCCCACAATCCAATTCTAGGACATTTCATGACCCCAAGAAAGTCCCTTGTATCCCTTTGCTGTCACCCGCCCCCCCCTCCACTTTCCCACCTCCAGGTTCAGGCAACTTTCTGTCTGGATAGATGGGTCTTTTCTGGACATTTCATATAAACGGAATCATACGTGTGATCTTTTGCATCTGTTTTTAAGTTAAAAAGTTAATCCTGGATCTCATACGGGCTCACGGGAGAAAGCTTTGCCTCAGTGTCTCACTCTGGAGGAGCTGAACCATTTCCATGTGTAGACAACTGGTACTCGATTCTAATCTCTAGCTTTCATGAAATTTGGAGTTTCAGGACAGAAATAGAGAGGTGGGCACACTTTGTGGGGAAAACCAAGCCAGTGAAGGGGACACTTGGTTACAAAAATGTCGATTGGCTTTTTTTTTTTTAACTAGTTTAATCACCAATTACTTGTTTAGGGATTGAACCAAAATGGCCTAGAGTATAGGATGGGAAGAGGTGGCCCATCCGCCCTCTTCGTTTGGGGTCAGAAGGAAGCTATTTTCAGAGCAGTGAACGGCCGGGTTTTTCTCTGTATAGAGATGACACACCGAGGACCAGAGCTGACCTAGGAGGAGCCTGGTGACAGTTCCAAGTCCATCAGACTGATGAAAGGACACCATCAAATGTGCTGGTGTTTTTAATTTGTGCACAACATGCTCAGCACAGAGTAAACTACATGATAGCTCATGATAAAAGCAAGTAATTGAAACAAAGCAGTAATGGGCATAGCAACGACTATTGCTAAGCAATGAAAATTGTTAATAACCTACAATATTAAATGGTAGCTATTGTAACAAATAATATAGTTAAGTAATAAAAGCACTAACCTCATTGTTAATGAATAATGCTATGATTATTAAATAAGAAATATGAATAATGTATACCCACAAATAATAAGTAATTGCTAGATAATAAAAGTAAATGGATCTTGTGTCAAAATTATTTCAGGCTTATGAAAGGCCAACCAATACTTACTAAGTCTCTTGCCGGTTCCTATTGGCTGGGACTAGTTGATATGCTGTGGGTCCAGCTTTGAACGAGATATCGGCTGTCATTGCTGACAAATGAGAGACTCTGAACAAATCATTACCCATTAAATAAAAGAAAAAAGAACTTGGAAGGAAGTTCAATACAAATGGGTCTAGCATAGTCTGGATGTTCAAGAAAATTCCATGAAGTTTCAGTCACAGGCTGAACGTGGGAGGAGAGTAAATAGGCAAAGGGTGTGCGGCTTCCTTCTGAGCAGAAAAGACCGTGTCTATAAATCCCCAAGGTCGGAAGCATCCAGAAATAAGTGATCTCTGTAATCTAGGCATGGCACAATGCTGCGTGGTGACACACGGCATGGAGGGACATGGATAGCTGTGAGGGGTACTTCAGAGCTAAGGCTGGCAGGCTAGGAGGTTACTTTATCTAGGAGAGAGGGGGAAAGACTCCAGAATCTCAGCTGAGGAGTTGGGTATACAGTTGCTAGAAGACCTCCACGAAAAAGGGGCCAGCAACTCCCACTGGCTTCTAGCTCTGGGCTGAATAAAGTCTCCTTGGACGGCCAGGTGTTCATTATAGACACATGAAAGGCAGGGAGCGAGAGCTGGCAGGTGTGGACGTGGGGCAGGTGAGCATGGAGCTGAGGTGGCAATGGGCATTAGTTAGAAAGTCGATTCCCTTTGGAAGCTTGCCCACCGTCAGCCCGTTTTCTCTTTTGCAGAGTTTACGAACCATTCCTGTGTCTTTCCGTTCATTTATGGTGATGTAATTCACTACAGCTGCGTCTCCGTCCACAGTGATTATGACTGGTGTTCCCTTGACAGGAAATTCCGGGGCAGGTGGCGGTACTGCACGGGGTACGGTAAGTATGGCAGGGCTGGGCCGTCTTGCGTGCCTAGGACCCAAGCAGCATTTAAAGCAGCTGGCTCCACGGTTTTGTGTGTCAGAGAGAAATCTGAGGCCAGATCCTGCCTCTTCTGCATGTTTTTACCACTTGGGAACAGTTGGGTGTTGGGTGGTGGGTGCGGTTGAAAAGCCCGAGTCATTAGTTTAGCAACAGTTAATCATAAAACTTTCTATGTTCCTATTTCCCCTTCTTTCTCTTCCCTCTTTCCTAAGATCCCCCCACATGCACCTTCCCTTTCTTCTTCAGAAAAAAGCTCTTTTACAGATGCACCAAGGAAGGTTATATTTTGAATCGGAGTTGGTGTTCCTTGACGAGAAATTATAACCATGATGGAAAATGGAAACAGTACTCCCCTCATCAGTAAGTTGTCTGGGGAAGGATGCAGTGGGGGTCTTAGAGATCTCTGAAAGTGGGGAACACTTTCGGTTAATGGAAATGGACGTGTGGGGACTAGATTATCAAGTGATGGCTTAGATCAGGGGTCAGCAAACATTTCGTGTAAAGGGCTCACTGGTAAGTGTTTTGGGGTTCACAGGCCATACGGTCTTTCGCACACTGAACTCTGCCTTGTAGCAGCAATGCGACCACAAGCAATTGAAAAGAAAAAGGAATGTGGTTGCGTTCCAATAAAACTTTATTTATAGACTCTGAAATTGGAATCCCATATAATTTTCAGGTATCACAAAATATCAGTCACCTTTTGATTTTGTTAGGTTTTTTTTGTCAGCCACTTAAAAATGAGAAAGCCATTAGCTCACCGGCCACACAAAAACAGGTGGCGGGTTGGATCTGGCCTCTAGGCTCTAGTTTGCTGGCCCCTGGCTTGAATGATCTGTCCTTGGCCCCATGCACACAAAGAAATGAAGTTAGTTTCCATTGGAAAGGAGTTGCGGGAAGGAGAAAGGCATGGGCAACACACATTGGAGAGCTGACGTATCTGTATGCACTTGGATTACAGTGAGGATTTTATTGAGTTTGAAATAGTGTCTCATTTAACCTTCACGATGACCTCAGGAGGTGATTCTAGGTGTCATTCTACCCACAGAGAAATGAGGAAACACTAAGGCTTGAGAGGCTAGGCTATGGCCACACCTGGTGTCAAACCCCAACATCTTAATGAGGTTTTGTGTAGAGACCACTTACTAATCGATCGATTAAGTGAACCCCCATGACAGGCTCTGTAATAGCTTTCCGCTCATTATTTCTCCTCTATCAAAATTGCCATTTCATCCATGTGGAAATGGACATTGAGAGCCTGGGCACCTTAGCCGATCAGCTGCTAAGAGATGAAGCCCCAAACCTCGCCCGGGCTCGGTGGTGGCTACAGTCGGCATTCGTTTCCACCCCGTGACTCTATGGACTTGGGATTCACGCACCCACCGCTTTGGAAATGCCTTTGGCACCACTGTCCGCAGCAGCATCAGTGACAAACCGCTGAAGACCCACGTGGGCATCTCGTTCAAAATTAGGCTGACTGACTGCTTTTTCCCTGTGCGCACTCTAACTCTAATAAGGGATTCGTTGACCTTTCTCGTTAGGCTTCCAGAAAAGTCATAGTCCAATTCGGGACCCAGACACGGCAACTGTGTTGTTTTATGCACACAAGGGGTCCTACCTGTTCCCCCAAGTGATTCTGTGGATTCTTGAACGTTCTCTAGAGCTCAGCTAACAGTTATTCATTCCCAGGCTGGTCTGCAGATTCACTTCTCGGTAAGACCCCAGGAAAGCTCTGTGATTTCCACACTTGGCTTTTAATCACCTGTTACTCACCTGCAGCTTCTTTTACCATATAGTAGTGCTGACTGATAGCCACCCCGTCCCATGGCTTGTAGAGCTGCTGTTTCCTGGGACCTCTCAAGTTCCCCCAGACACTGAACCAGCTAGTGCATCCCCTCCGCTGGAATGCCATCCCAGGTCAACTCCAGCGAGAGCTTTCACGGTTGGACCCCCGCCTTGCAGCAGGGGCTATGTGGTCTTCACCTACCACCAGTGATGGGGTCTCCTTACCATCACAAGTTGGGAGCGATTCAGCTCCACTTCCCATCTTCTGTCTGCTCTCCTAGACCACTCCCCGTACTACCACCGGTCAGGTTCTTACGAACAAATGTTTCATCACTCTTCCGTCTTTCCACCCTCCTTCCTTTCTTTTTTCACTGCCTTGGCCCAGGAATTTCAAGGCAGCTAATAAAAATAACTAGCTTTGTAATAACAAAATGGATAGATTAAAAATCAAGGAAAAGGCAGAGTAATATAGCAAGAGGTAAAGTTAGTGGGTACAAGCTGCATGGTGAGAATGTACAATTGGAGTTGAGCTTCCTAGCAGCCAAGTAAATAGGAATACATGCTTAGTCCCATTAATCACGTTGTCCATAATATCAAAAACCAACTCTCAAGAGAAGACTTCCAGAGGGGTTTATCAGTCCCCTTCACAAGAGTTTCTGTTTTATGTATAAAAATAACTCTTTCTTTCACTGTCTTCCCACACCTCTGCCACCTTTCTGCTTTGAGAGGCCATACTGGGCCGTGGCTAAAAAATACAACTCCTGGAGTCAACGCACTAATTCACCCTTTACGTCACCTCTCTGAGCCTGCTTTTTTTAATCTAAAAAATGGGTATTTTCTAGATAACCATCCATAACTCTTTGTAGTGCTTATGAAGAGGGGCATATTAATTGGACATACCTTGTAGGGTGGTTATGAAGTCAATCAGATCAAACCCATTAGATTTTATAAAGCACCCAGAGCAATGCCAAACACAGAGGAAGGCCAACATCGCTGTTTGCATTTTCTCTTCAGTTCCATCACCTCTCCCCCATGCTTTTCCCCTCCCTCCCTTCCTTTCCCAATTCGTTTTTATTAAAAGAGATTTAAGGTGGAGTGCATAGCCATATGAAACAAAAGGTATCATTCATTAGAAGTAGGAGGAATGGGACGTGGAATGCAGCCTTTCCCCAGACTAATGGCTTAGAAGAGACCACGGGCCCTGCCTCTGGGCAGGTGAGCAGGGGTTTCGGTGACCTTTGACTCTCCTCGTCCACAAAGAGCTGTTCCCTTGACCCAGCAATTTCCATTCTATGGGAACATACTAAAAGAAAACATTGGGCAACTGCAGGAATCTGTACATGTATAAGGAGATGGTCATCACGGTGCCCTCAAATGGGCAACACCCCCCCCGTTACCCCCGAGTACAGCGTAGTGGGGGACTGAAGACAGGATGGGCGTGGAGATGGACATTCAGGGACATGAAAAATGTTCACGACATAATGTTATGTTAGAAGACAGGCGATTTTAAGACACACAAACATTTTAAAACACCAGTGAATATTTATACTATAAATGTCAGAAAAAGCCTTAGATGAGGAAGAGGACATGTCGGTAACAGTCACACTGACCCTGGATGGTCGGCAACGTCCGCATTCCTGGTGTCTTTTCCTACAGGCTAGTGTTTGTGACCATATGCATGCATCAGGGTTGTTGTTTTTTAATACTTATTTTTTATTTGCACAAGTGATACATGAATAAATGCTCATTTAAACATCGAAGCAGCACATGAATATAGAGTAAAATGTCACTGCTTCCTCCCACACTCCCACTTCCACAGCAGATAAGGCAACTAACAGCTCAGGATGTACTCTTCCAGGTTTATTCTGTGCATTTACAAAAAAAAAAAAAGTAAGTCTTTTTAAAAATGAATGAATCATACTCTCCCTTCTGTCCTCTGAATTGCTTTTTCATTTAAATAACTACATTATGGAGATTTTTCCATGTGAGTGCATAAATCTATCTCACTTTCTTTAAGCTTTTACCAAATCTTAAAATATGGATAAACTATTCTCTTGTTAAAGAATCATTTGATTGTGTTTAATATTTTGATATTGCTATGGCCAATGGGTGCCTTCTCCATTAATTTTTAAGTAAGTCTGTGAGAGTTTATTATTATTATTAATTATTATTATAAGAATAGCTGAGTGAATCACTGGGTCAAAGGATATGTGCATGGTAAATGTGTGTCCATGGCATGTGAGATTTTTAACTTAGTCCAAACCATCCTCTGTCAACATGAGATTACCCATTTTTAACAAGTTTCTTAACCTGTTAAGTTTCTTAAACCCTGAAAATCATCAATTTAATAAATTTGTTCAAATAATGGACTACATAACTTGCTTTAAAATAATAAATGAGGGTTGGTGAGGGGGACCTGATGAAGGGGGTAGTTTAATAACCATAATATTGCACATGTAACTGTAGATTAATGATACCAAAATAAATTATTTTTAAAAATAAATAAATAAATAAATAAATAAATAATAAATAAATAAAATAATAAATGAAAATAATCAATAATGGCATATTGAATTTGGGAGTGAGATATCCATACTCACACCCTCCTTTGCCCACTAATCCCCACTGCTCCTCGATCCCTCCCCAGTTCTACTCACCCGATTTTGCTCCTGGGGGTAGACCAGATCTCCCACCAGAGAGGAGACAGGATTGCCCTATCTTGGCAGGTGACAGACTGTGATACAGATCCTAACTTCTGTTTTTCTTCTACAGTCTTTAGATAAGTCTTGGTACTCTTGAAGGGATGGAATTTATACGATTCATCAGCTGCCTTTCAAAGTATATCCTTTCCTTGATCATTCTGACCAATATAGATTTTACCCGTCTTCCACATGGATGAGTCCTTTTCTTCAAAAAAGTCACAGCCTGTGCTCCATGGCCATCAAGGCAATGCTGACCTTGGTGGGGTGGGGAACCAGTAGGGCATTTGTGGGGAAGAACTTGAACTTAAATCAGGACCTGATGAATTGCTAACGGTATAATCTTTGGTAAATTAACTAAATTTCCAGAGAAACTCATACAGTCATATTATATCCTACAATTTGTAAAGTATGATGTAAACTAAAAATTCAGGATACACAGTTAGCCATTTTACAGTGAACAATTCAGTGGTATTGAGGGCATTCACAATGTTGTACAACCACCACCTCTACTTGATTCCAGAACATTCTCATCAACCCAGAAGGAAACCCTGTCTCCTTTAAGCAGTCACTCCCCAATCCCTCATTCTCCCAGGCCCTGGAAACCACTAATCTTCTTTCTGTCTCTATGGATTGGCCTATTCGGTATGTTTCCTGTAAATGGAATCACACAATATGTGACCTTTTATGTCTGGCTCTTTCACTTAACACCATGTTTATAAGTTTCTTCCACATTGTAGCATGTATCATTATCTTCTTTCTTTTTATGGCCAAGTAATATTCCATGCTATGGATACACCAACTTTGTTTATCCATTAATAGGTATATTTCATGAAGCACATATGTCATGTGTGTAGAGCTAAGCGAATTTCCACAAACTCCATGTACACGGGTTTCCATGTACCTGAAAAACATATGAAGAAACAGATGATTTCTAACTCTGCTCCACGCCCCCTTCCAGGTACTTAACCGAGGGTAGCCACTAGCCTGATTTCTGACAGCATAAATTAGCTCTGTCTCTTTTTGTATTTCATATAAATCCCCTTGTGTCTGGCTTCTGTCACGCAATACGATGTGTGTCACACATTATGGTGTGTAGATGGAGACACTTCTTTCATGGTGCTGCATGATTTTCCTCTGGGTGAATGCACAGCAAGTGATTCATCCATGGCATGCTTGATAATCATGAGGGTGGTCTTCATCTGGGAATATTACAAGCAGCAATGTTCTATTCCGTGTCTCTGGTGAAGGCAGACCCTAAGGATTGCCGAGTCCACAGACAGGAAGTACATCCACATTCAGTAGTTGCTGGCAAACCCTTGGACCCTGGAACAAAGCAGGCGACTCAGGATTTAACATATTAACCTGTATGTACCCCTGGGCCTGGACCCATGACCCAGTCAAAGTCATGGTTCTTCTAACTGGTGGTGGAGGTGCGGGAAGACTTTCCTGGGGCTTAGCTAAACTGTTGGGAGGCCAAGTGGAGATGCTTATGCCTCGTTTCCCACCATGACATGAGAGCTACGTGCAGTAGGAGAGAATGAAGTGGACAGATCTCCCTCCAGCTCTCTGGAATTCAGTCCACCTTTCCTTTGGTTCTTTGAGCCAATAAAGTCTCCCTCTTTGCTCAAGCTAATTCTGTGAGTTACATCCGAGATGTCTCATTCCCAGCCTTCTTAGTCCAAGAACAGGGAGATGCATTTTGAGAAGGCAGGCTCACACTTGCAGCTGACTCATTGACCGTGGTCCTGGCTATAGACTCTGGAACAACTCCAGAGCTCGGAGGGCCTGGCTGCAGCCCCATGTGACTCTGATCCTGCCACAAACATCATACGCCAAGAGACCAGGGAGGAGTCCCGCCCACCAGTGGACCAGGTAAAAGGCATAGAGATCCAGGAACCAGCTGGTCTGGGCCATGGTCTGGGGGCCCCAGGAGAACAATGAATCAATCAGCCCCAGACAAGAGACACTTTGTGGAGTCCAGAAGGCCAGCAGGGAAGTTCCTGCACATTACTGAAGCAAAATATAACAGCAAAATAAAATAAGATAAAATAAACATGAGTTTGGACACATTAGAGAGGGAAGAAGAACATACTGGCAGTACCTGCATCACCCTGACCCCAAGGCGGCACAGCGGAGTGACAAGAGAGACCGTCTCTCTCCCATAATGTCCCCTACGAGGGCAAGTGAGGACAGGGGAGTGGGCACCTGACTTCCCCGCAGGGAGGCCCGTTACTCTCTCCCCCCCATCCTGGGCACTGAATCATGGGCTGCAGGACTTGCAGGGGCAGCTGGGAGAAGAGCAGCCAGGATTCTGGACAGAACATATGAAGGGGAGGCAGAGCCCATGGACTGCATCTGGGACTCCATTAGGACTCCTCGCTCACCTCTGCCCCAAGCTGGCTCACCACCCCCCAGCGCTGGTGCATCTCACCTGCACACACCCAACCTGTGGCCAAACCCCTGGCCGTACTCGCTTGTGAACAGGCACAGAAAGCCAGACCAAACAGGAGGGCCCGGGAGAGGCTGCCCTTGGGAAAGCAGCTGAGAGGCTTGTCAGCCCCTCCCTGACGTAATCAGGAGAGGCTTCCTCTGCATAAGCAAGCGAGGATACGCAAGCTTAAAAGTTCTGCCACAGTAGGGAGCGAGAAGCACACAGCAGGTGTATCCACTGAAGGTCTGAGAAAGCTTCAGAATCCCTAACAGGACAGCCCCTGGGTGTTTCTCTCCCTCTGAGTCCGTAAAGACTAGAGGAGGTGACTACTGCTTCAAATGTAAACAGGGCAACAGAAGACCTCAGGAACCATGAAAAATCAAGGAGTTGTGACACCACCAAAAAAGCACAATAATTCTCCAGTACCAACCCTAAAGGTGCGGAGATCGTTAGCAGTGTAAAACAGACTGTTACATCTATAAGATGTTCTCTGTAAACTTCATGGCAACCCCAAAGCAAAACCTACAGTAGTTACACAAAAAAAAGTAAAGAGAAGGAAATCAAAGTGTATCACTAGGAAATCATCAGGTCGTAAAGGAAGACAACAAGAGAGGGAGAAAGAAACATGGGAACTAGAAAGCATACAGAAAACAACTCATTAGATGCTATTAGTAGTCCTTAGCTATTCACGATTAGTCTAAATGTAAATGGGTTAAATTCTCCAAGCAGAAGGCATAGATTCGCTCAATGGGTTAAAACAAAATCCAACTACATGCTGCCTACAGTGATTTACTTGCGCTTCAAGGACACACACAGACTCAAAGCGAAGGGATGGAGAAAGATATTCCATGAGTGGAAACCAAGAGAGCGGTAGCTGTACTTACATCAGACAAAATAGACGGTAACAAGAGATAAAGGCAAAAAGAGAAATAAGCAAGTGGGACTACATAGAACTAAAAAGCTTCTGCACAGCAGAGGACACAGCAAAATAAAAAAGTAACCTACAAAATGGGAGAAAAGTTTTGCAAACCATATTATCTGATGTGTTAATATCCAAAATATATAAGGAACTCACACAACCCAAGAACAAAAGAAGAAAAAGAGCAAACCAATTTAAAAATGAGCAGAGAGAGAAAGACAAGTATCAAATTATTTCACTCATCTGTGGAGTATAAAAACAAAGAAAAAACTGAAGGAACAAAACAGCAGCAGACTCAGAGAACCCAAGAATGGACTAACAGTTACCAAAGGGAAAGGGACTGGGGAGGATGGGTGGGAAGGGAGGGATAAGGGGGGAAAAGGGCTATTACAATTAGCACATATAATGTAGCGGGTGTGGGGATGGGGTGGGGGGATATGGGGAAGGCAGTATAACACAGAGAAGACAAGTAGTGATTCTATAACATCCTTCTACGCTGATGGACAGTGACTGCAATGGGGTATGTGGTGGGGGACTTCATAATAGGGGGAGTCTAGTAACCATAATGTTGCTCATGTAATTGTATATTAATAATAGCAACAACAAAAAATGAGCAGAGAACCTGAACAGACATTTTTCCAGAGAAGACAGACAGATGGCCAACAGGTACATGAAAAGGCGTTCAACATCCCTAACCATCAGGGAAATGGAAATCTAAACCACAGTGAGATATCACCTCACATCAGTGAAAATGACTTGTATAAAAAAGAAAAGAGATAACAAATGTTGGCAAGGATGTGGAGAAAAAGGAACCCTCCTACACTGCTGGTGGGAATGTAAATTGGTATCACCACTATGGAAAATGGTATTGGGTGTTCCTCAAAAATTAAAAATAGAACTACCATCCCACTTCTGAGTATATATTTGAAGGAAATGACATCACTGTCTCTAAGAGGTATCTTCACCCTCGTTCATTGCAGTGTTATCCACTGTAGCCAACGTACGGAAACAAGCTAAGTGTCCATCACATATGGATGGATAAAGCTGTGACATGCACGCACACAAACAGATGCAGTAGAATATTATTTGGAGTATTGTGTGGAATCTAAAAAAGCCAAACTTAGAGAAACAGAGTAGAATGGTGGTTGCCAGAGACTGGGTATGAGAGAAACGGGAGACTTTGGTCAAAGGGTACAAACTTCCAGTTACAAGATGAATACGTCTGGGAATGAAATGTACAGCGTGATGATTATAGTTAACAATACTGTATCGTAAACTCGAAAGTTGCAAAGAGAATAGATCTGATAGCCAAAAAGAAAGGTAATTACATGAGGTGACGGACGTATTAACTAACCCTATGGAGATAATCATTTTGCAAGGTGTGTGTATCAAATCATGTTGTACACCTTAAACTTACACAATGTTAGTTCAGTTATATCTCAATAAAGCTGGGGGGGGGAAAACTTTTTAAGAAAAAATTATGGTTAAAGCAAGTTAGGGTATTGAACATCAAATAAGTTCATAGCTTTCTGGAGAAACATGCTTTCTCACGTCTGCTATTCTGCTGTGCAGAGACGTGGACTTGCGTTGAGAGGCAAAGAAGCAGAAATAAAGCCAATGAACAATGATGAATAGAAGTGGATTTTCCTTCATCATATCAGAAACAGAATCCTAACAATCACAGCTCCCTTAGAAACACTAGAATCCAAGCAGCACTAACGCCTTTTTAAAAAATGGGGAAGAAACAAAGGAAAATAACCTCCAACAATTAACAAGGCGAGCACAAAAAGGATACAAGACGGGAGAAATAACGAAGGAGAAAACAAGACTGAAAGGCTCTAAGATCAAATGTGTTCATGATAACAGTATGTTGAAATAGGTTTGAGGCCCGAATCGAGACAAACATCGAAAATTATTTCAAAAGAACAAAATCACATTACATTTTGTTTGCAAAAGTCATGTTGAAAAGGAGCAGGATGGGGTGGGGGCACAGGGTGAGGCTGTGGTAGGCAGCAGAGGGTTATGGGAGAATCCTTGTGAGACAGCCGTGGTCCGTGATCACTGGGAGATTCACACAGCTGCTACCCAGCACTGCCGACGGGATTTCTGTAAATCTGGTAGAAATCATCCTTTTGGGTCCCCAAACTGTATTAGTACTCTATGTATTGATGAGAGCTGCGTGAATGCCCTTAAGGTTAACGAGGTAGGGAGCGGACTTTGATACGTTGTTTTCTCTCTCAGTTGCCTGAACATTCTGTTCAAAGCAGAGGTAGACCTCTAGCCGCCAGTTCTATTAAATGGCCCACCACTGGTGCCCTGGAGGCAGAGAGTGACCTCAGGGCTTCTCTACGTTCCGCCCACTCGCTGCTCAAACGCTGACACCCACCTCAGCTTCTGCACTAGGAATGTCTGCAGATTCTGGGGTGAGGCTGTTGGCATGAAAAGCCATACAAAAGTCTCTGGGTTTCTTTCCGACGCATCGGTTTTGTACATGTGGCCAGAGGATCATATAGAACATAAGTTCTGAATCCTGTGTTGAGAACTTACTGTTTCTGGACTTTGTCCTCCCTTCCTGGCATCTCAAACAGCCTAGACGCCTAAGATCCACCCCAGGTGGGCCAGACTCGGGGATGTGGCACAGCGTCAGCTTCGGGGGGACAGGCATGGCCCCAGAAGGAGCAGGGTAACGTGTATTCATTTCCTGGGGCTGCCGTAACGCAGCACAACAAACTCGGCGGCTCAAACAGCAAAAGTGTATTCTCTCACAGTTCTGGAAACCGGAAGTCCAAATCAAGGTGTTGGCAAGAACGCGGCCCTCTGAAGGCCCCAGGGGAGGAACCTGCCCTGTCTCGCCCAGCTTCAGGTGGCCTCAGGTGCTCCTGGGCTGGTGCTGC
>JAQQAC010019400.1:13803393-13818166 GCA_029783875.1 Phataginus tricuspis | reverse complement strand
ATAAACATAGGGGTGCATCTGTCTTTTTGAAACTGGGCTGCTGCGTTCTTGGGGTAAATTCCTAGGAGTGGGACCTCTTCTGTCTCTTATAAGGACATGTATCATTGGCTTTAGGACTTATCCAGGTAGGCTGGGGAGAGTCACATCTCGAGATCCTTAACTTCATTACAGCTACAAAGACCCTTTTTCCAAGTAAGGTCACATTCACAGCTCCCAGAGGTGAGGACATGGGACACTGATGCTCTTGGGGGTCACCATTCAACACGCCACAAGCACAGGTGTTTCTGGAAAGAAACCGCCTGGGTTCGCATCGCAGCTCTGCCACTTAACAGTTACATGACTTGGTAAAACTCTTAACCACTCTGAACTCCTATCCCTCTACCTTTAAAACACAGATAACGATAGTTCCTGAATATGTGGAAGCATTTGTAAACCAGCAAACTTGGGTATTTCTTTTCTCACTCTTGCCTGATTTTCTGCACTTGACTTTGGTACCTATTTGGATTCATTTCTTGGCCATGGTCCAGTGAAATTTCACATCATTCGACTTTCATGAATATTTTCTTCTAAGGTTTCATAGTTGTATGCTTTGTGATTACATCTATGATCCATTTTGAATTAATTTTTGTATAAGGTGTGAAGTTTACGTCCAAGTTCATTTTTAACAGCACCGTTTATTGGAAGGAATAGCCTTTCTCCATTTAGTTAGTTGTGCACCTTTGCCCAGAACTGATTCATGACCCAGGGGTTAGGCAGAGTTCTTAGTCATGACATCAAAAGCATGAACCATAAAAGAAAGATGATAAATCAGACTTCATTAAAAAAGGTTTGAAGTTTTGCTCTACAAAAGACCCTGTTAAGAGAATGAAAAGACAACCTACAGTTGGGGAAAAATATTTGTAAATAACCTATCTGGCAAAGGACTTGTCCCAGAATACATCAGCATATAGAAAGAACCCTCAAGGCTCAGCAGTAAGAAAACACACAGATTTTTTTTTAATGAACAAAAGATTTGAACTAACACTTCCCCAAAGAGAATGAAAGGGCACAGGAGACGTCGAGCAGCCTTAATCCCTAGGGAAATAGGAATTAAAACGATAATAAGGCACCTGTACATACCTATAAGAATGACTAAAAGAAAAAACACTGAAATCACCTAGTGCTGGAAAAAATGGAAGCGACTGAGTCTCTTATACACTGTTGTGTATTAGCCTGAGTCTGGGCTGTTCCAACAAAACGGATCAGTGGGGCAATTTATAAACAACAGAAATTTATTCCTCAGAGTTCTGGAGGCTGGGAGTCTGAGGTCACAGTGCCAGCAGGGCTGGGTTAGGGCCCTCTTCCGGGTGGCAGACTTCTGCTTGGATAGGACAGGGCGGAAGTTGGGGGGTAGGGGTGGGCGCCAGCCCTGTGGGGCCCCTTTTCTAAAGGCGCTAATCCCGTTCACGGGGGCTCCACCCTCATGGCCTAATCAGCTCACAGAGGCCCCACCTCCTGATACCATCACCCTGGGCACTAGCCCCGGGAGAAATGCAAAATTGTAAGTCACTCTGAAAAACAGTAAGAAGTTCTGTACTCTTTATAAATGAAGTCTCAAAGCAACATGTGTGTGTCTGGAGTCCTTTACTCATCGTTATCCTCGGGATTTGTGCCTCCCGACAGTGTTTCATTGGGTGAATGCGCCGAAGCTGATTTTACCCACTATGGGGTTGATGGGCACGTGGAAAGTTTCTAGTTTGCGCTTATAATCCTTAATGCACCTTGTAACGTGTCTTTTTGTGAGTGTCTTGGTGCACTTCTCTGCTGGGAACGCGCCCAGGACTGGATTTGCTGGATCCTAAGATGTGCGTGTGATGGGATTTAATAGCTACCGACTGTTTTCCAAGGGTGTTCTTCCGCCTTCAGTTCCCACCAGCCATGGTTCCAACTCCTTGCCAAATTAGTGTTCTCTACCGGTTTGTTTTTAGCTTTAAATTATACTGACAGAAACAAATACAATGTTACCTCCGTGTCTTTTCAAGAGAAGAAACCTCTTGAAGGTGGAGCGCTTCCCCCATCCCACCCCAGAGCCCCAGGAATGGGGTGTTGGTGCCCCCTGGTGGCCTCCAGGCATCACAACAGACAGGCACACAGCCGGTCTCCCGTCAGTCCTGTGGGCCCCCCCCCCCCCCCGAATGAGCCGCATATTTGATCTGACCCAACTCCACGCACGTTATTTACTGTTACAGTTGCAAAACGACAATGGCTTAGGATTATTCCCCGTTAGGCGTTTTATTTAAGAGAAATGTCAAAGAGGCCAACAAAATGATTTAATTCTGTTTTTACAAACAAAATTACCGGCAACGACTGTATTCATTTACTATACAAACAAGGATGACCGTTAAAAATCTTTCTTTTGACGGCGCTTGATTTCTTAAGATGGGTTTTGGCCACGGGGACAATCAGATGCAGAGATTTTGAATTTTCTTTTTGTGAAATAAAGTCTTCGTCTGGTCTTAACGACGACAGCAAAACTCAGCTCTCCGTTCCCCACCTCCAGGCGTCCACATTCCAGAGGAGCAAAGCAGGGAAAAGACAGAGGTAACATTACATTTGTTTCCATTAGTATAACTTAAAGCTAAAACCACACCGATCGAAAACACTGACTGGGCGAGGAGTTGGGACCGTATGGTAGATACATCTACCTACTCCTCAGAAGAGATCTGACTGAGAGCAGACCTCAGGCCCTGTACGCTGGATTCCCTCTGGAGCTTTAAAACACCCTGGGGCCCAGGTCCTGCCTCCAGAAACGCTGCTTCATTGGCCTGGGATAAGAAAATGTTAAAACTCCCAGGTGACTCCGGTGGGTGGCAAAGTTTAAGAGCTGCGATTTAGAGCAGCGCTTCTCAAAGTGTGGTTCCTGGACCAGCGGCACCACTTGGGAACTGAGAAATGCAGGGTCTCAGGTCCTACCTGAATGCAGGGAATCAGAAACCACGGACCTGGAATGAAGAGGGGTGTCTAAGCCGAGGGGCCTCTGTGAGGTGAGCGTCCTGCCGGGCCCTGGCAGCCCCTGGTGGGCCTGGGAGGTCGGGGCAGCTTGGTAACTTGTCTGGACGGAGGGCTCCTGTGAGCAGACTCCAGGGGAAGGCAGGTGAGGTGGACAAAAGGAAGAACTCTTTTCATATATATCGGAGTCTTTTTCTTACATAAACTGTGCCTGAGTCTAAGAGCTTTACTCTCTCCTGAGTAAAAACTCAGTAGATTCCTGTCTTTACCACTGATGTCATGGATACCAACGAACCTACAAAGATCACCATGAAAACCACCAAAGGTGATAGATCAGCTGTGGCTCCGAGGGAGTGCCACGAGTCCCCGCAGGCCAGCAGGGCTGATAGGAGCCACGACTGCAGCGGCCACCATTCTTTTTTCTACAGGTGATACGTTCTTGTTCTGGCACAACTCTGGGGAACACAGATATAGGGAAGTTCCCCCATCTGCCTTCAGAGGTCACGCCCTCCCTCCTTGAGGTGAGCGGGACGTCCAGATGCTTGCATTGGGGATGGGCAGGACACAGCCTGGGATCGTGAGGCGAGGTGGGGCACAGCCCGAGAGAGCTTCCTGGGAGACGGTGAAGATTTCTGGACCCAGAAGGGGGTGAGGTTCTGGGACTGCTGGGGCGAAACAGAGCTGAGATGGGGAAGGCAGAAGCACGCACTCCTTGATCCATTCACTCCCTATCCAGCCAGTCGTGGCAAAGCAGAGTCACCATTCATTAAAGCATTAATCCATTTTCCATTCTTTGATGGACTTTTGGTGCCGGGAGATCCCCAGGGACACCACCACTTCCTGCCCAGGGTGTGAGTTTAATCTTATCTCCCCCCCACCCGCCCCAAGGATGCCCCAGGGACTCACGACCTGAGCTCCTCTCCTGGGACAGACAGAAAATTAGATTGCCAACAGTGCCAAGGGCCCCCTGGGTGAGGGCTCAGTGTTTTGTGTGCCCCAGCACCTCCCAAATCTCATCTGATTCTCTCTCTCTGCTCGGCTGAGGCTGGCCTGGCCTAAGAGGATTGGAGCACTTGCACAGAGAGCCGACTGTGAGGGACCCAGGGGCCGGGACGGCTGCAGCAGGGGGGGCAGGGAAGCCGGAGCCAGGTTTCAGGGGCTCTGGGACAGTGCCCGGTGTGCATGGAATACCAAAGGAGGCGACACTTCTTCTGCAGGGAACTGTTTACAGGGTGACTGTGGACTTTATTCATTTTCAAATTATCAAGCCCAAAGCAACATCCAGTAGGTTTTCAGAATGAAGAGAATTCAGCACGCAAAATCAGTGTATCAACGGATTCCTACACGCAGGGCAATCAAGTTTAAACATAAAATGTGAAATACCATCAAAAATGTCAGGCAATAAAGTACTACAATAAACCTACACGAACGTGCACCTAAAAACTGTATGGTTGAATACTTTGGGGAGAGACTTGGTAGTAACAACCAGATGAAGCAATAAATAAGTAATATACTTAGATTGGAAAGCTCCAAATTGTAAAGTTGTCTGTCAGTCAATCCAAAAAACACCTACGGATTTAATGCAAATTCAATCAGATTCCCCACAAGGCTGGTCAGGGTCCTTTAGGGAGCTCTCAGGAGCATCCACTAAGCGACGCATATGCCGCCAGCAGCGAATCCATCACTAGATGCAGGAATCCATAGAAAAACCCGTGTGTGCCTGAAATCTCACGCAGGGACGGTGGAGCAGCAAGACATGGGAGGCCACCCAGGGGACACAGCCTGCCACCTCCGTGGGGTGGACTAATGCAGGTGCTTCCCGCTGCCTGGGAGGAACCAGCTGCAAAGACCCTGCCGCCACTGCGTCCCAGCAAACGTGGGCACCGCGCGAAGGCCGACCACAGCCCACCCAGTGTGCCCCGGCCCTGCGGGATCTGCAGGACATTTTCAGGACAGAGTCCCCTATAAATCCAGTAACGTCTTGGGGTCGGAGTCCTCGTCTGCATAGTCACCTCCCTCTGGGTACCGGGACATCACGGAGGAGGGGGGTCCCTTGAGAGAGTCCGGTAGTGAGAAGAGCGGGCTGAAATCCGGTACGCGCGTGGGATCTGGTGAGAAGGCCGAGGCATAGGGGTCGTGCACCCAGGCCGGGACTGGGGCCTGAGCTGGCATAGCGGAGACCTCGTCCTGGGTTCCTGGCGCTGGGAACCCCCAGGCTGTGCCCAGAGCTGGTACTGGGGCTGGTGCAGTGGGGACGTTCTCCTGCGCACCCTGCCTGGGGGCCCACCAAGGTGGGGCCGGAACTGGGACTGGCTCTGGGGCAGTGGGGACCTCCTCTTGGGCACGCTGCTCGGGAGCCCACCAGGCTGGGGCCTGAGCTGGGACTGGGGCTCGGGCAGTGACCCACCAGGCCAGGCCGGGACTGGACACTCTGGGCTCTGATGCTGGAAGGAGTCCCGCGAGGCTGGGCACAGCGCGGCTGCCTAAATCTGGGCGGGCCCCTGGGGGTGCGGGACCAGCAGGGACAGAGGCGGGCACAGGGCGGGGGGCTCCTGGGTCTCTGGGTACAGCGTGGCGTCCCTGGCCTCGCCGCCTGGGCAATCCCTGCAATCTTGAGTATTTGGCCCTGCGGTTCTTGAACCACACCTGGGGACAGAAGACAGAAAGGAGTTGTTAAAAGGGCAGCACCGTGTCCCCATCTGCCCCAGGTGTGAGGCTGCTTGGGGACAAAGGCGGGCCTCACACCTCCACCTGCACCGCCAGAACCATTTAGAGGACCCTGAGGTCCAGGAGGCCCACAGGACCCAGAGGCAGAGGGCAGGAGGGGCAGGGCTTGGCACCCAAGAGCCAGGGGCCCATGAAGAGGTCTGCCCGAGAGGCTCCCCGAGTTCATAGAGGCTCTGGGGTCTGGGGCTGGGACACCCGCGGGCCGTGGGTCTCGGTGGGATCCTGTTGGCCCATTTGTGCAGCACAGGGTTGAGGTGGACTCTAGGTCCAGTGGCTGGGAGCACCTGGGGTCCCCTTGCTGGCTGTGTGACCCAGGGCAGAGGACAGGAGGGGGCCCGGGGCCCTGCATGTGGTCAGTGCTGCCTGCCCAGGGGGTCTTGGGATTACTGGGGGGGCCGGGGGGGAGAGGGGGCCTGGGAACTGGGTCTGACCTGCACCTGTTGCTCCCGCAGGTTGAGCCTGGCTGCCAGGGCCTCGCGCTCCACGTAGGTGGGGTACTGGCTCCATTGGAAGTGTTTCTCCAGTTCCCGCTGCTGCTCTTTGCTGTAAACAGTTCGCTCCTGCCGCTGTCTCGGAGGCCTTGACGACAGTGGGGAGCCTGGCCAAGGCGGAGACAGGTCAGACCCAGACCGTCCCCAGCCTGCCAAGGACAGTCCCCTTGGGAGCATTTGGGAGCTCAGGCCTGAGGGCAGGAGGCACCCGCTGTGGACGAGTGTGGCCTGCGGATCAGCCCTGGCTGTCCACCTCCCAGCCCCAGCCACGGCCCGTCTGGGCCTCATTTTGACACTTCTTTGCAATGGGCCTGGTAACAGCCCTGTATTATCATCACAGGCCCCGTACAGGGCAGGTAGGCCGGGCTGAGTCCTCAGGCTCACGCAGGCTGGAGCCAGGTAGGCTCCCACCTCCCTTGGCTCCCCGCCCCCCATCTAGGCGCCACAGCCACCCTGACACCAGCAGGGGCCACCCTGTGCCACGCCCTCTGCCCAGCTTGTCCTGACACCGGAATTTCATCCTCCGAGCCCGCTAACTCCTCTCCACACCGGGGACAGGAAGCCCTCCAGACAGTGGGCCCTTCTCTGGATGCCAGGCGCCAGGATCCCACCCGGACAAGCCAGCCACTGGACCTGCCCCTCTGGCAACCCAGACTCACCCCCGAAGGACCCGGGTTCTTGCATCCTTCTCGCCGCTCAGCTCCCTGCGTTTGAGGCTGGGTGCACAGGGCCTGCGGCTTAAATCTCACCTGGATGCTGTGCCCACCCAGTCCCGCCCTTAGGGTCCTGGGACCCGCCCTCTCTCGGCCCCAGCTCCACCCCCCTGGGGGCGGAGTCGCGGTGATTGGTTAGTCCTTCCTTATTGAGCAGCTACTGTGCTGGGGCCCTGCGCTGGGGGCGGGAAACCTCGAGGGAACCCAGGCTTCATCCGGTCCATCCCCCACCTCGGGGCGTGGGCTCCGGCCTCGACCGACCCAGCCTTGCCCTGTGCAGGGTACCCATCTCAGGAATCGGCCCCTCCAGCCCGCCAGCCGGTGCCCAGGCCTCATCCTATCCCTTCCCGCTCCTGAAACAACTGCCCACCGTCCTGGCGGGAACCAGCCTCTCCCGCCTGAACCACCCAGCAGCCGCCTCCGCGCGCCCCCAAGGCCTCCCTTGTCCCTCCATCCATTCTCCAAGGTGCCGCAGATCCAGGCCTGGGGAGGGCTCAGCCGCCTGGCCCCAACGGTGCTGGGGTGTCTGTGCTGGTACCTGCGGGCACAGGTGGACAAGCTGCCCGTTTCCCTTTGCGGATGGATGAACGGGTGGGCTTTCTGGGCCGGACTCCGGGACTTGGGTCGCAGGATCCAGCCCCTCCCAGCTGCACAGACCCGGTCTGAACGTCAGCCTGGGCTGCCCCCTTGGGTAGGGTCTGCCGGGCTCCACCTGCACCGCTTATTCCCCCGGGACTTTGTTAAAGTCGGTGCAAGATGAACATTAAATAGGTGATCAAATCCAAAATGAAACAAGCCAGGAGATTTTGTCATTAGAGTTTTTCCCGTCTCTCTGGAACTGCCACTTAGTGTCTTCTGGTAGCATCTGACATAGCTGGAGGTTTATCCATCTCTCTGGCAGCATTCTGCCCTAACTGGACGTTTTTTCTGCTTCTTGGGCAGCTGAGAGCACGGGTCTCTAGGACAGTGATGGCCCTACTGTCAACAAGGGATAATCTAGCAATTTCCTTGGTCTAGAAACTGTGACCAGTGACCACCTCCTGTCTAACTTTTTCAAAGAAATGAAGGAAACATTTTGCTGATTAGATTGTCAAAGACTGAGAAGCGGGACCATGCCTGGGATTGGAAGGTGAGGGAATGGCGATTTGACCTCACCATGCTTTGGGAGTGTAGGCTGGTTTTTGAGACAGACTTGGTGATATCTATCATTGTCCCTCAGCCAAGGTCTCCAGAAAGACACCAGTAGTTGAGCAAATTTGGGTTTACTGTCTCATGGCAATGAGGGGGATGCACAGCATAGAAAGCAGAGAAGGGTCTCAGTACGGGGGTATTAGAAACGACCTACATAGTATTTGGGCTTGTAAGAGACAATTTGGGGGAAGGTTCAAAGAAAAGTCACTTTCATGCCTAAACAACTGAAATGAGGGACTCAAACAAATGTGGAAACAATGCAAGGGCCCATTGATGGGCTGAAGGAAGACACAAATTGTGGTACATCCATACAGCGGAATATTATTTAGCTTGAAAGAGAAGGTAGTTCTGATACCTAGAGCAACATGGATGAACTTCAAGAGCATGATGCTAAATGAAGTAAGCCAGACAAAAGAGAAGACATATTGCATGATTCCCCTTATAGGAAACGTCTAGAATAGGCAAATTCATAGACAGCAAGTGGACACCAGGGCCTGGGGGGAGGAGGCAATAAGGGGTGAGGGTTTCATGGGGACAGAGCTGCAGTTTTGCAAATTGAAAGAAGTCCTCGGGACGGACCGTGGTGACAGTTGTTCAACACCGTGAATGTCCTTAATGCCACTGAAGTGCATACTTAAAAGTAGTTAAAATGGTCACTTTTATATTCTGTATATTTTAACCACAGTTTTCAAAAAAGAAGAGTGGTTTCGCTCTGGGTTTTATGATGTCAGGAAATGGGGGTAATTCTGTGTTTGAGTAACTTATCTAGCAAGCGAGCAGGGGGCTCGGCCCAGGTGGGGCTGGAGCCGGGACTGGGGATAGAAAGTGTCACTCAAGCTAGTCTGAATGAGGAACATTGGTCTTTTGTGGTTTGGACAAGATGTGTCTCTAGTGATCAGACAGGATTCCCGACAGGTCACTTGAACACAATCAGAGACTGACCTTGGTCCGTTTTGGCTGCGTGCAAATATTTATATTCAGCAGGAGGGCTGCCAAGGCTCGGCTGTGAGTGTCAGGCCGGCTCCCAGCTAGCCGAAGCGGCTTTTCTATTCCTTTTAGTATTTAGCAAACTCCCTTGAACTCCGTGCACTAACGTCTGAGCAGTCGGGAATCCCTGAGGGACTCTATCATTACCGGCTGCCTGACCTTGGACAGAGACAGCCTCCCCAGCCAGGTGATATCTATCATTGTCAACCTCAGCCAAGGTTTACCCACCCGCATAATGGGATTATACATCCTGCCCCAGCACAGGGAGGAAACAGACTGACTCAGCAGCTGGGAGAGTCCACCCCTGGCCCTACAGGTCTGTCCCTGGGGGCAAAGTCAAGGGTTTCTCCCAGGCTCCCACTCTGCAGGAGATGGGGCTCAAACAGCATTGCCCGGAAAACCAGCCCCCACCCAAGCACCTCACGTTGTCTAAGCCGGCGATTTTCAAATTCTAAGTGGGCATCGCGGTCCCTGGGAGGGCTTGTTAAAACCCAGATTACTAGGCCTTTCTCCAGTCTTCGCTTCAATAGCTCTGGGGGTGGAGCCGAAAAATGTGCATTTCTAACAACTTCCCAGAAGCTCCGGACATTGCTGGTTTGAATCAGGGACCACACTTTTTTTTTTAAGTAGAGTTGATTTACCATATTATATTGGTTTCAAGTATGCAGCACAATGATTCATCAGTTACACACGTAATTAACTCCTCACCCCCACTAGTGCAGTTACTTTCCGTCAGTCAACATAAACGGATGTTACAGATTCCTTGGCCATATTCTCAGGCTGCACGTCCATCCCCATGACCAATTTATATTAATAGGGATCACACTTTGAGAGCCATGGCTCTAAGCTGACCTCACCCACCTCGTCCTCTACCCCTGGCCTCCGTTCTGGAGCCTGGCTTGTTTTAGGGCCATGAAGAGTCTGGGAAGGCAGACAGGGAAGGATAGAGGAGTGAACCAGGGCCAGATCATGGAGGGCCTCGGAGGAGGTCTGAGGTTATTCCCAGAGAGAGAGATTGAAAATGAGAGAGAGAGATGCAGAGATAGGGAGACAGACAGATACAAGGAATGGAAACAAACGAAAAATATATAAGATAGAAGAAGGCAGAGAAAAAGAGAAATTTACACATTTTTCTTTTATGCCAGGCACTATTCTAAGTGCTTCCTAATTGTGGGTCTTGGCTGGCTGCACCCCCACTCTGAGTCCCTGCCCCTGCCATGACCGACTGTCTCCAGCTGGGTGGACGGGGCACTCTTCTCTAACCCTCAGAAGAATCTTGTGACCCATCACTCCATTCCACAAAAATTCTCTATGCTTGTGACTTCCAATATCTTCCCTCCTGTCCCCAGATGATCCAGTTTCCAAATTTCAATATAGTGCATGATGACGTATCCTGTCCATCCATCCATCCACACATCTTCCCGTTACTTACCCCTCCACCTATCTATATCCCTATCTATATCTGGTTCTGAGAACGGACGGTCCTTGAACCAAACTTCAGGAGCAAAACAGACAGGCCAGGAAGTGTAGAAACTTGCAAAGAGGACGTGGGTACACCCACAGGCATAGCCTGCGCCTAGGGGGACACGAAGCTGCTAGGAGAGGGAGTCCCGTGCAGGGTGACTGTGGGTCTGGGAGAATTATGATGGCTTCATTGCCCACAGTGCAGTGACGAATGGCGCCAATGTGTATTAAATAAAATAAGGTCTATTCTCTTTTCAGATAATTGGTTCCTTTTTTCTGATCTCTGGACCGCATTCTCTTCCTTCTGAGAATGAGGCTCCTTTTTCCCAAGTTCCTCTGGGCCTCAGTGGACTCCATGGGAAAGAGCCCGTCTTCCATCAACTGCTCTGGCCTTTAGGCTTTCTCTGAAAAGTGTCTCCCCGTTAGCCCACCTGTCTGGGCCTCCTTTTGTCCTCCTAGGAAACGGGCTTCAGTCTCAACAGAATGGAAACATTTTTCTTTTTAATGTTTCGCTGAAGTAGAACATTGGTTGAGAAAATGCACACACCGGCAAGTTATCACGAAGAGAACACACCTCTGTCCACCAACCAGAGTGAGTGAGAAATAGAATATTCCCAGCAACACCAAAGCTCCTTTACGGCAGCTCCCAGTCTTGACCAAAGATAACCGCTCTCCTGTCTTCAGATACCGCAGGTTAGTTTTGCCTGCTTTTGAACTTGACACGCATAGAATCATCAGATATGTCCTCCTTCGTGTTTGCTTTTTTGAGTTCATCAGTGTTTGCAACAGCCACTCCGGTTGCCTGTAGCTGCTTTCTGCATATGCCTTCTGATGTCTGCATAGTTTTCCATTACGCAGTATAGCATCACTAATTTATGCATTGAATTGATTCCAGTTTTGTGTTATTACAACGATAATATACACATGTGTTCATTTCTAGGAGTGGAATCTCCCAGTCACAGAGGAAGCATTCGCTCAAATTTAGCAGATAATGCTAAATAGATTTCCAAAGTGATTTTGCCATTTTATATGTCCAGTGACTCTGCATGGTTACTAAAACTTAGCGTTGTCTTTTATTTTAGCCATGCCAATGGGTTTGTAGAGGAAGATCATTGTGGCTTTATTTTTTATTTTCCTGGTGGTCAGTGAAGTTGAACACCTTTCCATTCATTACAGCCCGCTTTAATCTTTATGTGTTATAATTTTCTGCCAAGAGATCGTCCACAGATTTTGTTACTTTCCCTAAGTGTTTCATGTTATTGTAAATTGTATCTGCTTTTAAAAAATTAATTTCCTAGTTGTTTGTGGCTAGAATATACAAAAATAATCAGTTTTTGTTAGACTGACTTGTACCCAGTGACACTGTGAAATTCTTGTATTCATTACAAATGATTATTTGTAGATTCTGTTGGGCTTTTCAACCTAAACAGTCATGTCACCTGTAAATAATGAGAGTTTTCTTTCTTTCTAAATAATTACGCCTTTTGTTTCCTTTTCTTTCTTGATTGCATCTGTAGTTCCTTATTGCATGGACCTTCAGTACAGTGTTGAAGAGAAGCGCTGTGACTATCTCATTCCCAGTAACAGAGGAAAGCTGTCAACATTTCAACTTTAAACATGTCTTCTATACAGTTCCTTTGCCGATTCCTTTTATCAAATTAAAGAATTCACTTCTCTTCCTCATTTCTAAGAGCTTGTTATTCTGCATCAAAACTGTATTTTAAGTTTTATCAAATGCTTCCCCTGCATATATTGAGGTCATATGATCTCATTATACCATTAATGTGGCAAATGACATTCCTCGGTTTTCAAATATGAAACCATCCTTGCATTCCTGGGAATAAAATTCAACAGGGAAGAATGTATTGTCATTTCCTTATCTATGCTGGATTTGCTTTGATAATATTTTGTCTGGGGTTTTGATATCTAAGTTTGTGATCTATAATTTTCCTTTACTTCAATGTTCTCACCAGGTTTTTGATATCAAGGTTATGCCTGCCTCATGAAATAAAAGGAAAATTGTTCTCTTTCTTTCAATACTCTGGAAGTTTGCCTAAGATTGACATAATTTCTTTCTTAATTGTAATGTGGAATTTGTTAGCAAAACCAAATGGGCATGGGGTGTTGTGTGAAAATTATAAATTATGGATTACTCTTCTTTAACAGGACTATTCATATTTTCTATGGTATGCGCCTGCTTTGGTAAGTTGTATTTTTCTAGGAATTTGTCATGTACATCTTCAAGTTTCTCAGCAAAAATTGTTCATAATAACCTCTTATGTTCATTAACATCTTTAACATAGGTAATGTCCTCTTTTTCATTTTTGACGTTTGTAATTTCTCTTTTTCTCTTGGTAAATGTTTTCGGAGGCTATTGATTTATTAGTCTTTAAGAAAAGAGCTATGGAGAATTAAAGATGGCGGCGTGAGAGGTGAGACAGAGGCTTCCTCCTAAAACTGCATATAGTATGAAAATTAAGCTACTACAACTACTCTTGAAAGAGCAACGGGAAGGAGAACTACAATAAACTGCATACACCTGGAGACAAGAGCAGCCCTCACAGAAAACGGTAATGTACTAAAGCTGTGGTCCTGCGGGATCCAAGCCCTACCCCCACCCCAGCTCACCGGCAGGAGGAACAGGAACGGAGCAGAGAGGGAGTGGAGAACTGGGACTGCTGAATGCCTAACTCTGGAGATCTACTCTGGGAGCACAAACCTACATTTCATGGTGCTTGCATGATACTCTTGTAATTAGGAGCTTGGAAAGCTAAGACAGGCAGAGTTCCTGGAGAGACTAAGAGTCCGGCTGCCTGTGAGATCAGGGATCCATACCCAGCTTCTCCAGGACGGGGGAGGGGCAGGCAGTCTGAGAGACTTCCTGGCAGGGAGGACCTTGGAAGGAGGCCTGCTGAGGGGGCAAGGACTGCACGGAGCTTGCTGCTCGGGAGAAAGGACAGGTGGACAGGACTGTCCGGGTGTACTCTGCCCAGCAGATTGGGGGTTTTCTGATCTTCAGGTGTGCCAGTTCCCTGACTGCCTGCACGGCTCCAGGAACCCCTTCTGTGACAGGCAGACTAGTGCACCTTTCGCCTGGCCAGCCCCACCGGGCTTGCAAACCTGGAAGCCCTTCCCTGGTGTTGGGCCAAACGGAGGGAAGATCTGTCTACAGCAACTTAAAAGGCAAAGCACAGAGGCTTATACCTGTGTGCTCAGCCCACCGGTTCAGACAGTGGAGACAGGCATAGCAGCCAGGAACCAGGAAACAGCCCTTTCCTCCCCTGAGGCACCAATACCACTCCCCTACAATCCCTGACATTGCTTCAGGGGCTGAGCAGCTCCAGAGAGTAGAGCTTCTGGGCACTAGAGGGCTCCACACACAAATATGAAACGCCAAAGGAACCTGGTCCAGAGTAAAATTATGAACACAACTCCTGAGAAAGATTTTAATGATATGGACCTTATGACTCTCCCTGAAAGGGAGTTCAAAATAAAAATCATTCACATGTTCATGGAGGTACGGAAAGATATTCAAGAACTCAGGAATGAATTCTGGTCAGAGATCCAATCCTTGAGGAACACAACGGACAGTGTTAAAAGCAGATTGGATACGGTGGAGGAGACAATAAATGAAATAAAAACTAGAGAAGAGGAATACAAAGAAGCTGAGGTACTGAGAGAAAAAAGGATCTCTAGGAATGAAAGAATATTGAGAGAACTGTGTGACCAATCCAAACGGAACAATATTCGCATTATAGGAGTACCAGAGGAAGAAGAGAGAGAAAAAGGGATAGAAAGTGTCTTTGAAGAAATAATTGCTGAAAACTTTCCCACACTGGGGAAGGAAATAGTCTTGCAGTCCACGGAAGCCCACAGAACTCCCAACACAAGGGACCCAAGGAAGACAACACCAAGACACATAATAATTCAGATTCTTTAGAGAAGGTCAAAGATAAAGACAGAGTATTAAAGGCAGCTAGAGAGAGAAAAAGGATCACCTACAAAGGAAAACCCATCAGACTATCATCAGACTTCTCAACAGAAACCTTACAGGCCAGAAGAGAATGGCATGATATATTTAACGTAATGAAACAGAAGGACCTCGAACCAAGAATATTGTATCCACCACGATTATCATTTACATATGATGGAGGGATTAAACAATTTCCAGACAAAGGAAAGTTGAAAGAGTTTGCCTCTCATAAACCACCA
>JAQQAC010019400.1:13686094-13799282 GCA_029783875.1 Phataginus tricuspis | reverse complement strand
TGACTAAACAGGTGCAGAGAGGACAGGTGCCCTGGAGAGGGCTTTCCGTGTGTTATCCCACTGAGATTCGGGTTTGCGTTTGTTTGTTTCCACTGAACCATAACCGAGTCTAGCTGGACCCACCAGATTTCTTCCTTAAGAAAAGGACGTGAGAGTCTCGTCATTTAAGTTCTCAACCAGTGGCATAACGCTGAACCCATCAGAGCTGAGAGCTGAAGATAACACCATGCAGACCCCAGTATGAGCTGAGCTGGTAAATGAGGCTAAGGTCAAGGTCCATCAGGTCTTATTAGTTGCTCACTGGTGTCTCTCTGTGATTTGTCTCTACCTGGCTTAGAACTAAACTGCCCAACAACTGTTTTAGTAAGAAAACTGTCAGAATCATTAGAAACAAAGACAAGCGGGGCTTTTGCTTCTTGTCGCGATTGTTGATGGCTATCTAGAGGCTTTTCCCGGATGTCACTGGTATAGATCCATGGAATATGGGCAGTCTCACGAGTCATCAGCATTTAGCTTACAGGAAGATCAATTTCATTTCTGTCCTCCTATAATGAGCAGCTCAAGGTTTGCGCGTTCACCAGGTTAGAACTGTATTTGATTTGAGGCAAGAGGCAATCAGTAATTACAAAAACACTGAAGGTTCTTTGGCTATGAGGCAATCCAATGGTCTTCATGTGACCTGCTGCTGTGGAGGTTACCGAATACCCTTGCCGCTGACTCAGCAATTCCACTCCTAGGTATGTGTCCGAAGGAACTGAGAACAGGTGTCCAAAGACATGCTCACTGATGTTCACAGAAGCACGTCACAATAGCCAAAAAAGTAGAAACAACCTAAATGTCCATCAACTGATGAATGGATGAATAAAAGGTAGAGCCATTCAGAAGAATATTATTCAGCCATAAAAACGAATGAGGCACTGTTACATGCTACATGGACGAAACTTGAAAACATTATTCTGAGTGGAAGAACCCAGACAGAAAAAGCCGCATGTTGTATGATTCCAGTTAAGGCTGGGCGAGTCCATAGAGACAGAAGGCTGATTAGTGGCTGCTCGGGGCTGGTAGGTGGAGGGGTGCTAAATAGGGTACGGGAACTTCTCTTTGTGGTGATGAAAATGCCCTAAAGTTGGCCATGGTGATGGCTGCGTATACCTGTGGATATAGTAAAGCCACTGAACCGTACGCATTCAATGAATGAATTGTATGGCATGTGAATTACATCTTAACAAAGTTTTTTTTTAGTATCATTTCTGAATCTGTGACTTTTCCTCTTCATGCCCTGACCCGCCTCCCCCAGCTCTGGTTTCATAGAGTCCCCAATTTAGAAGCCTCAGAGCTGAGGCTTTGCGTCTAGGTGCTTCCTTGTGGCGTCTAGAGGATTTCCTCTCCTTACGCACGTGCCCCAACGGCCTGGCGCAAATACTGACGGGGAGGTGAGGTGTAATGAGGCCTGATTCATTTGCTCCAACATTTCCTGGAGTTTTTCGCACAGGGTTGTTAGAGCTCCCAATTTGTCAGCCCGCGCGGTCAGAGCTGTCAAAACGGAAATAGTAACAGCCTCCTGTTTGGAGGCCTTTTATATACCGGAGGATTTTACACAAATGAAATTTTGTTCACGTGTTTTCATGATCTGAATCAACTTTTTCAGGATACGTAGTTAGATGGAAGATATAAATGAACCACCGTGACATCTGGAATATCTTTATTACAGGACCAACCCTTTATTAAATGGATTAACAAGGACGTTTTTTAAACTTTCCAGATTCATTCACACCTTTCAGGGCCCCCATCATCCAGAATCAGCTGCGGTAGCAGATGTCAAAATGGAATTCTTGGAAAACAAACCGGAGAGGTTACTTTGTTCAGAAGCAGGCCAAGGGTGGCCAGACTCCCCTTACAAACCGTCTTGCTACATTAAAAATAATAAGTGGGCCCGAGAGACTTCCGGCCACTTCCCACCAGTGGAATATCAACGCGGCAGCTGGTGTTGCCTTAGACGATTTCAGCGCGGCGACGGAGGGTGTCCGAGCTCTCCATCCTCAGCCTGAGCGGCTCTCGCAGCTGACGCAGAAGGGGTGCGATGCGTCCGCCGCCGACTAGGTCGCCAAGCTGCTTGAGCGATGTCCCCTCATCTTGCTAGAAGGCCTAACCAAGCCCAACTGGATCCTAATTTGGGCTTAGCTGTCAAGTGCTAAAGCCTCTGCTGGGGATCCAAGTCCCCACGACTTGCTTCTGCAGCAGATGGGCTGTTAGGAGTGACACACACAAAGGCCTGGCAAGTGTGTATGCTCGCCCCGCCGCGGGAACATGCCCACCAAGCCTGGTGCCCAGGGAGTGCTCGGGCACACGCCAGGGCTCACACCCAGGGAGCCGCGCTGTGTCTGGCCACAGGGGTATCTCCGGGCCCCTCTAGCCCGCTGGTAGACCCGCAGCCCACTCGACGCAGAGGGAGAGGCACAGGCCCCCGCGCTTTCCATGGGAGGAGCGTCCCGTGGGCCTTCCAGTTCGCATGGACGCCCTCATCTCCGGGACCACAGACCGTTGACTGGATTGGGCCTTTGAGGAGGTAGTTATGAAGCCCTAACGCAATCTGGCTGGCATCCTTCTCAGGGCAGGAAATTTAAACGCCCACAGGTTACCAGTGTTCTCACGGAGTTGACCCTGCAGACACATCAAGATGCCACCTGCAAGCCACTCAGAAGTCTCGGAAGAAACCAAACCTGTGCACACCTTGTCTAGGTCTTCCAGCCTCCAGGGCCAAGAAGGGCTGGCCTGTTGTGTGGGCCACAGTCTGCAGTACTGTTATGACCACCCCAGTGACCTAACACAGGCATCTAACAGTCTGGAGCCATGGCAAGATTTGAACAAAGCATCCTTTGCATCTGGGTCTCATTTAAATTAACATCAGTGCCTCCTCGTCTGCACAACCCCAGAGCTGCTATAAAGAGCCTGCTGATGACCGTGCAGCGCCTGGTTGCTGGTTCCCAAGGCTGAGATGCGGGGAGGAGGTTCCAGGGTCAAACACACACGCAGACACAGATACAACCAGTATTTATTGAATTGTGAACCGCTGCAAACATGGCCAAAATCTGAGACTCACTCATCTGGATCCCTCTCCCGGCTCCCCCTTGAGAAGGAAGCCTGGAGCGAGACTACGTCAGACACCAGAAGGCAGCCAGGGAGACAAGTGGGATGCAGGGAGAAGGCAAAAGGTGAGGCAGAGGAAGGGGCAGGTCCGGAGTGCAAAGCTAGACTCCGGGGGCCACACACACACACACACACACACAGGCAAAGAGCAGGGACATCATACGTGCCCCGCCCGGCGGCCGCGTGAACATCGGGGAAAGACCAGGCGTCAGCAAGACATTTCAGTCCTTCCTGTCATGAAGCGTCTGCCGACTGGGGCTGGGCCAAGGTCACTGGACTGTGCAGAGAGAAGAGGTGGGAGCAGACTCAGCTCCCGAGGAAAGAGGCCGGGTTGGGGGCCGGGATAAGGGGAGAGACATGGAGAAACTGAGGAAGATGGGATGCCGACAAAGTTCTGGGCTTAGTTTTCAGGGGAGTTGTCGTGAGAAACTGCTGAGAAAAATGGGCAGCTGGGGAGGTGCTGCCGAGTGGCATAGACCTCACAGAACACCTGCGCACAGGCCCATGGGAACCTGTTTCCACAGAAGCTGTCGACTGGAAAGTGGTTTCTCTATGTCCCAGACAGACCTCTTTGCTAGTCACCCAACTGGCTAGTTATCCACCAAGCAAAGGGACTCACCTTACCCAAACACAGGTCTGCCTCACCCCCAGCTCCTGGGGATAACCTCTAAGCCCTGGAAATGTTCTGCCTGGAAGAATATCTTGGTTCACCTGGGGCCTTGGGCCACACTGGTTAGTCTATGCTACAGTGTAACTTAGGTGGGGCCCTGGGGCCCTGGGGCCCTGCATCAGCAGCTCTCAACCTCTGGAGGGGCTACAGACAAAGGTCAGCCACACAAGAGTTAGACGTGGCTATGGGACCAAACCCCAATAAAACCCCTGGACACCCAGGCTCAGGTGAGCTTCCCTGATTGGTGATACTCGGTGCACGCTGTCACTCCCGACCTGGGAGAATTAAGAGCCATGCGCCCGAATCCTCTGGGAGAGACGCCTGGAGGCTGGTGCCTGGCCTCTCCTGGACCCCACCCCTGTGCCGCCTCCCTTTGCTGACTTTAAGCTCTATCCTCTGTAATAAACTCAAACCATGGGTATAAATGGTTATAAAAGCAAATCCTTGAGCCTGAAAGGTGGCCTCGGGGACCACTGAAACTGTACTCACAAAACATGCCAACAAGAACCACTCCCCTCTCTTTCTCTTGTATTCCCATTTTTTTCTCATGTTGGATGAAATCATTATTGATGGACCTCTCCAGAATCCAAGAAAAACAATTCACGTAAACACCTTTGAGTAACTGCCAATTTGGAAGTGGCAAATGGCAAGTTTATGCAGGGGGCGTGCTCCACGTAAGACTTCAAGTATTCAAATCCTGCCAGGGTGGCCCCCACCCTCCTCTCCTCACAGCAAAAGCCCACAATTTATTCAGCTCCTGCAACTCTTGGAATTATCCAATTTCACATTTTCTGTTTTTCAACTGGGGAAGACTCACTTCATTTCAGACCTGTACTGACTCAATTTTGCAAGTCCCAACTCGCATTGAATGGGACCTCACTAAACGGAACTGAGTTGAAAACACCTTGAGAACCAGTTTTCTAGTGCGAATGGGGGCAGGTCCTCGCGTGCACAGTATACTGAGATGAGATACTCGGTCCTAAAACGCCCTGGGGAGGGCTGGGACTCAGGTTTAGAGGGTGGCAGCAGTGCTTCTCGGTTCTCAAGTGTCAGAAGCCAGAACTTGGCTCTGGACTGGGCTGGCAAGCGGAGCCCAGCTCTAGAATAGGTCAGGCTTGGGACTCCTCTGGAACATACTGGCTTGGAAATTAGAAGTCAGGCCAGAAGGTGCTGAAAAGCAATTATACCACCCAGAGAATATGGAAATTGCTACCTGTCCTAGGTTGTGTTAGGTTAGAGACTGGACTTAGGTTTGGAGTACATCAGGAACTACAAACTAGCGCTCAGGAGCTGGGACCTCCTCACCTCTGCCTTCAGGGCACATTAGCCTTGAGCCAAGGCGGCTTTGATGGCAGCCACCAGCTTCAGAAACTTGCTCTCCGTGTCCACGTAGCCATCGCCTTTCTGGGGGTGGGAGGAACAGAGAAGGGGTGAGCTGGGGCCAAGACACCACCTCAACCCCAACTCCCCACTAGCCCAAAAACGGGGTTGGACAGAAATACCTTCTTGGAGTGAACCAGTTTCCCTGCTACCATCACTTCAAAGAACCCTGTGGCCTGAGGAGTTCCCTCGCCGCACTGGGGAGGACAGAAAGATGTTGGCGGGCCTGAGATGCCTTGCTGGGACACCCGCCCCTTCTCAGGGAACGCAGAACACGGCTGACCCAAACCACCCCCACTGCCACCCAGGTCTGAGGGCAGACGTGACCCAAGTCTGATTCCTTCCCTGTCCCCAAGACTCACGATGTCCAGGCACCCAGGGAACTCATCTTCTAACTTCTTCTTGAGCTGAAGATACTAAAAAAGGGGTGGAGGTGTCAACAGGGGCCACGCAAGCTGGCCCTCCTCCCGCACCTCCCTGGGACACCCTGGGCCAGCCGTTCAGCTTACCTTGGACTTGTAGCCTCAAGCGCCACTGGTAGGAGAGTCCAAGAGACAGGGTCCCGGGGAGGAGAGACAGCAGGGATCCAGGCAGAGGCCGGGGAGAGAAATGGAGGGGGACAGGATGAGGAGTGGAGCCAGGGATTATAAGGACACAGATGACAAAACCGAAAGGGGGCAACCGCCCTCAAGAGAGGAGAAGACACAGGGATTGTTGCAGAGCCACACAGAGATGGGGAGGCAGGGACACGGGGCGTGGACACCCAGACAAGGAAAATGCACAGAGCCAGGAGGACGGAAAAGGGGGTGACAGAGAGACACCCCAAGTAGGAGACCGAGGACAGAGGGAGGGAAAAGGAGAAAACTGGGTTAGGATAAGAACTCCAGAAACTGCGGCAAGCCATCCCTCCTGGAGCCCTAGGCCCTCCCAGTTCTGAGGACCAAATCCAAACGCCTCCTCAACCCCCACGGGAGGCTATTTCGGGGCTGGATCCTGGTCACAGGCCTTCTGGGGAGGGGAGAGGTGGCTCAGAATGTCACTCCACTCTCTGGCTGGCGGAGCAGGCAGAGGCATTCTAAAGCACCCACACAGACCTGAGCCCTTCAAAACCCCTGGCTTCCGCCCTGGGCTTTTCAGACACCATTGCCAGCAGACCCAGATTCAAGTAACCCCTGCCTTCTGCAGTGTGGACCTCGAGCTACTGACCTGCCTCCACCCCAGTGGCAGCCTCAGTTTCCTCACTTATAAGGTGGAGCAAAAATTCCCTCCCCCAGGGGCTTCCTAGGAAGAGACTCGTGCTGACCGCGTCATTATTAAGCCCCGACAGTGCCTATGCACGCCAGCACAGGCCTGGGTGGCAGCGCGGACAGAGCAGTCACCAAGACAGAAAACCTCTGCGGACCTGGGACTGTTTCCTTCCAACGGGGGAACTGGATCAAACGCGTTTGGAAACGACACAGCACTCCAGCCTGGCAATTAGTAAGATCGCCCTCTCTCCCTCTACAGATGGGGAAACTGAGGCCAGAAAAGGCGCGGCGCTACCAGCCGCAAGGCATCTGTACATTCAAGTCCCTTCCAAGCACGCCGGAACCTTCTCGAACCTGCTCGTCGCGCTGCCCCGCCCCGCAGTGGTTCACCGCCCGGGGGTGGGGCCCTCCGCTTGGCGGAAGCTCCTCTCCCGGCCCGAGCGGATCCCACCCGCACCGCACGCTGAGCACCGGAGTCGGTGCCCCACAGGCCGCACGTCTGCCCCAGCTCTGCGCTCTACTCCCAAGTGCCACCAACCCGGGGGGGGGGGGGCGCCCTGTACGTTCGCCCCGGTCTCGCACCCACCCCACCCACATGGGAGCCTTTTCTCGCGAAGGGTCCCCCGGGTGCGGCCTGGGGACGGGGTCCGTGGCGCGGGCCTCACCAGTAAACGACTCGGACGGCGAGAGCCATGACTCGGTGGCGCAGCATCCGCGGGATCGCGGACGCCCACCTGCTCGGCTGCAGCGCCCAGTCTGCGCCCGCGGGCCGCGCGCACGGAGGCCGGTCCCGGCGCTCGGCGGCGCGAACCAACGTCGGGGGGAGACGGGGGGCGGGCAGGCCGCGCCGCGGGTTCCGAGAGGGCCCTGCGGCCCGCCGCTCGGGACTCCAAGCCGGCCTCGTCCCCTCGCCTTGTGACCTGGGGCCGGGAGCGCCTCGGCAGCCGGAGTGCCGGCAGAAGGCCCGCGAGTCGCCTGCCGGGTCCCCCCTCCAGGCCGGAATGGTGCGGTCCGCGGGGGCGGGGCTTCCCGGCGGCAGGCGCGGGTTGGAAGCGGAATTGCGGGCGAGGGTGCGGGTTTGAGAAAGCGGCCCTGAGGCGGGGGGAGCCAGGTGGGACGAGGGAAATGGATCCGAAAGGATTGAGGTGGACGCGGGGACCAGGGGTTCGTAGAAAGTGCTGGGGAAGCTGGCTTCTCGTTAAGGCGCAGCCGCGTCTCTTTGAGCCTCAGTTTCCCCGTTTGGAAGATGGGCGTAATCGCCTTCAGAGACCATGGACCCATTTAACACAGACGTACTGTACACCCTGCAGCCCAGTTCTGGGGTTACAGCGATGAAAAATGGACAAAAGTCCTTTACCCTGTGGGATGATCTGGGCGGAGAGGAGGTGGAGATAAGGGCTATGACGCAACCTGAAAACAGTCCTTCTCTTCTGGGGTTTATGTGAGTGTAAGATGAGTCCCTACGTGTTGAAGGAACGAGAACGGTGGCACATGGGGATAGCTCAGTAACGGTGAACGCTTCGAGGTCTTCCTGCCCCAGCTTCCCCCGTCCCCTGGTTCTTGACTCACCTGCCCTAACCCTGCTACAACCCCCTCAGGGCGTCTCTGTCGTTCGTTCGGCATCCCTTGGCTGTGACCCTGTCTCAGGGCAGGGGAAGACCCGCTTCAAGTCCCACTCCACCTCTGTTGGGGGCGGTATGACCGCTGAGGCCGCTGGTCTTGGAAGGGTGTAACGTGCTTGCGATGTAGAGCACTTAACACGGGTCTGTGTGCGGTCGCTGTCCCGACCTCTGCCTCATCACATGGCTTCTTCCTGTGTGCACTTCTGTGTCCAAATTTCCCCACTTTATAGGGACGGGCAGCCCTGTTGGATTAGGGCCCATCCTCCTGACTGATTACCTCTGCGAGGGCCCTATTTCCAAATAAGGCCACATTCGGTGGTACTCAGGGTGAGTGAGGACTTCAACATAAGAATTTAGGGGAGGGGACATAATTCAACCCAGAGCAAATCATTTAGAGTTACCTGATTCTTTGAGGTCTGTCCTACAGCTCCTGTGAGTTGTAGATGAGTGACAGCAGCGCAAAATAATTCTTCTCTACAGAAATGTGAGTGAATTCTGTCTGGTTGGAGGGACAACTTTCCCTTAGTCTATTTTGAGCTGCTCTAACAAAACAGCATAGACTGGCTAGCTTATAAATAACAGAAATATATTGCTCACAGTTCTGGAGGCTGGAAATCTGAGATCAAGGTGCCTGCATGGTCAGGGGACAGCTGTCTTGCCTCATATCCTTTTCACTGTGTCCTCATGGCGAAAGGGACTAGGAAGCTCTCTGGGGTCCTTTTTATAAGGACACTAGTCCCATTCATGAGGGCTCCACCCTCATGACCCAATCACCTCCCACAGGCTCTACTCACCTACTAATACCATCACCTCTGGAGGTGAGGATTTCAGCATGAATTCTGGGGGGACACAAACTGTCTTACCAATGGGTTTAAGCCCCAGACAAGTTTACTATGGATTCAATGAGACCAAAGAAATGACAGTGGAACATTCTTGGGGTGAAAGCGTTTATACCCAACTTTATTCTCACAGTAGCAGGTCAGTCACTAAAATCCTGTCCACTCAGCGCGAGTCAGCGTGCAGCAAGCCCATCTCTGCCTCTGGACCTTTCTGCCCCCCCAGCCGTCTCAGTCTCTCACCTCGGCGCTGCCACCACTCCAGTCTTGTCTCTGTTCTCCTGCAGCCTTGCAGCCGTGCTACCATGTAGCGCAGGTCACTGGGCGGAGCTCTTTATATGGAGTCAATAACAACGTATCATCCACACATGTGTAGTGAGCCAGCCCACCAGGGCCAGGTGAGAATCCTGGCCATAGGAATCCTCAGTTTATCCGCACCTTCAGACTAAAGGACCTCCCCAAATGGTTTGCCTCCATTTGAACATTTGTTTTCAATATTCCTGATCTGTAAGGATATCTTAATGATTCTCCTGTGACCTGGTTATAACAGTGTTAAGTCAAATCTTTAACACGTGTTCACTTTTAGATCTGGTGAGTCATGATTTCCCCCTTTTTTCCAAAAATCACCTTGTAACAATACCGTCCTCAAGGAAGTCCTCCTCAGCCCCTTGGGCTGGCCTGGGCTGGGGTCCCCCTGAGCCACCCTCCGCTGCCCCGACCACCCTGCTCGGCTTGGGTCCGGTGCCCCCACTGACTTGCCCGGCAGACCCAGCGAGTGGCTGTGCACAGGGCAGAAGCTCAGGCGATGTTTTGTTGACTAGGCTGAGGGCTCAGATCTTGCCAGAACTTGCCAGGAGCCTCAAGTGAACAGAGACACCCCCCTTCTGGCACTGAGAACAAAGGGGTCTCTGTTGTCCAGAAGTGGGAGGAGGCTGGAGGAATTAGTAATTATTCTTGGGCTGGAAATCTCTCTCTGTCTCACAAACACACACCCAAACACATGCACATACACCGAGGGCACTTACCCTCACCTGGCTGCACAACTGCCCATCCAGGAAAAGCACAGCCCAGCCAGAGACACAGCACAACAGCACACACCTCTGTTCTGCCACGTGATGAGCCCCTACCACGGCCCGGGCAGCATCTCCCCACCACGTCGGCTAGTGGGGAACAAGACGGCAGCCACCCCTCCCGGCTGCATGGTGGGGGACCCCACTGTATCCCACACACGCGAGAAGAACGCACACATATCCAGCCAGGGACATGACAGTCACCCCGAGATCCAGCTCCCTGGGACATGGGGGCAAAGCGCACACTACCGGATTTGGGCACAGTCCTTGATACACAACAGCACAGCTGTGCGCCTAGACAAGATCGTTAATGCCAACTGGTGTGTCCCCAGCACACAGCAACACAAGTCCACTTGCAAGAGACACAGTGACGCTAGCTCACACCCTCGTGCAGGGACAGTCACACAGTGAGACGGTGCAGCCACACTGCTTCACTTGGAGGCAGACATTGGCACGCGACAGCGGAGCTACGCGCGTGCGCGCACACACACACACACACACACACACACACACACACACACACACTCTCTCTCTCTCTCTCTCTCTCTCTCTCTCTCTCTCTCTCTCTCTCTCTCTCTCTCTCTCTCTCTCTCTCTCTACATGAAGCCTAGGGCCGGGAACATGCAGTAAACAGATGTGGTCCCTGCATCCTGGGGCTCATGTGATGGTCTGAGAGATAGACACAGGCAAACATAAATAAATATGTATTCTGGGAGGGCGTAGGGACTGTTGGGGAGAAAAAGAAAGCCGGGAAGGGTGGTGGGGAGTGCTGGGGCGGGGAGGTTTGTAAATAGACCAGGGAAAGCAGCTATGTTATTAATAAGAGTAGCCAGCGCTTAAAGAGTCATGAACTATGATTAGCCCAAACTAAGGCCTGTGGTCACATAAAGCCCAGAGCGTGGCTTTGAATCCGGCTGTCTGGCTGCAGAGCCTGCACCTTGAGCCACCTTCGCATGGGCAACATGGAGAAAGGTGGGGGCAGACCGGGTGGGGCGGGAGGGGGGGGGGTTGTCAGGGACCCAGAAAGTGCCAAGGGCTGAAGCAGGCCTGGACCTCTGAGAGGCCAGGAGGCCCAGTCTCTCCTCATCCCTGTCCCAGGGAAGATGCTGCGCTGGGGCTCTGTGTCCAATCTGGTGCCCCTGGAGGGTAACAGGGAGACCCCTTCCTGCTCTTGAATATCTTCAACACGTGGGCACAGGTGAGGCAGGGCCTCCCTGAGGCTGTGGCCCCCTGTACCCCCCCACCCTAGGGGGGCCGGGACCCTGAGCCCCCTGCAGACTGAGCCTGTCTGGGGAGGACTGTCTCCACCGTTCATGGGACCAGCCTGTGCAGAGGCCCATTTTTTATTGGGTTGTTTGTCTTCTAAATTACCAAGTTCCTTATACATTCCAGATACAAGTTCCTTCATTAGGTATGTTTGGCAAACATTTTCCCAGTCCGTGGCTTGCCTTTTCATTTTTCCAAGTGTCTTTTGAAGAGCAAAAGATTTTCATTTTGATGACATCCAATTTATTTTTTCTTGGATTATACATTATACTTTCTTGTGTCATGTGTTAAGTATCAACGTCAGTAGGGTGGCTAAGATGTCCTCTTATGTTTTCTTAAGTGTTATGGTTTTAGCTCTTCCTTTTAGTTCTTAGGGGTTTTTTTCCTTATCCGGCTTCTTATCTCGTTCAAATCAATCACTGCCACTTAGCCTCTTGGAGATCAAGATTAGCCTGCAGGCATCGGAGGGGGAGGGAGGAAGTGAGGCTGGGGTGAAGATTACAGTGAATCTAGCAGACTCAGGCCTGCTAGCCTTAGAAAGGCCTGTCGACCGGGTTGCCCCTTGCCCTGCATCAGGGAAATTGGATGATAAACATTTCCTTCCCCTAATATAAAACTTCCCTCAACGATAAGGCGGCTCACTGTGCCTGGGCTGTTTGTACAACACAGTATGGTTTACACTGACGCCTGCTGTCCTAGAAGTCTGGAATTTGTGTCCATGCTAGAGTGTGTCTGTGTGACCAGCCCCTCAAAACCCCGTGGGTCCTGAGCCTCTAATGGGCTTCCCTAGGCGGGCACATCACACGCAGGCTGCTGCAGTTTGTCGCTGAGCCAGCCTGCTCTGCGTGACCCCTCTGGGAGGGATCCAGCCTCAGGACGCTCGTGAGCAGATTCCTCCAGACTTCGCCTTAATATCCACTGAGTCCTTTCTATGTCACCATACTAAATCAACTAAATAATGACTCCTGTGGGGCCTTCTAGCACATCCCAGAACATGGGGGTGGTTTGGGGACCCTGACCCAAATGGTCACTCCGGCCAGACCCCAAGGGGAAGCAGAAGGAAGAATATGGAAGAAATCAATAAAGTGCAAAGCACCCCAAGCTGTTCTGTTGTGTCTGGGCTTGAGGGGGCTGAAGGGAATCTTCTACTGGGCTGGATAGGGAGAGAATGGCCACTTTCTACAGGCTTGGGACTGTAATGCAAATGTGTATTCCCAGCCCCTGAATTTGAGATTTTTACATGCAACCCTGGGTTCCAGGTTTTTACATGCAACTGCGTACGTGATACATACTTTGGGGCAACTAATGGGCACCCCAGACCCGAGTCCCTCCTCCTCATTTCTGGGACTCTCCTTCTTCCCTGTCTCGAAATGAGAACTCCAGACCAGGCAAAAAACCTTGGGGTCTGTCGGCTTTTTTCTTTTTCCTTATACATTAGCCAATTGTGGTGGCTTTACTTTCAAAAGCTATCCTGGATGTAGTCACCCCTCTCCACCTCCCCCTGCTAGCCCCTGTGCTGGGACTCAAGGATCCTGCCTGGCCCTGGGTCCCCCACAGCCTGTTCCCTGCACAGCTGCCAGGGAGTGCCCATCCCCGGTGACAGCAGCTCAAGCCCTCCCTGCAGAATGCTCCATGGCTCCCTGCTCCCCCAGGGACCAAGCTTAAGTCCTCACTATGGGCCACAAGGCTTCTAGCTCCACCATATCTCTCTGATCTCACCCTCTCTGCACTATGCTCCAGCTACACTGGCCTCTGCTCTTTCCAGTACAAATCTGACATACCACTTCCTCTGAGTTTTGGAGTTTTTTCTTTCTTTTAATTTAAGGTAGAGTTTGCATAACATAAAATTAGCTATCTTAGAGTGCACGGTTCGGTAGCATTTAGTACATCCACAAAGCTTCTTCCTAATTTTTAAAATGGTCTTGAGCCATCGTTTTTATAGGAAATCGTGGTGATGGAAGATGGGAGTTGTGTTTTCATTGTGGTAAAATGTACATAAGCTAAAATGTACCACTAGGGGCATTCAGTACAGTCACAATGTTGTGCAAACAGCACGTCTATCTAGTTCCAAGATATGTTCATCCCCACAGGAGGCCCATACCTGTTAGCAGTCACTCCCTCTTCCTCCTCCATCCGCCAGTTCCTGGCAACCATCAAGCTGCTTTCTGGCTCTATGGATTCACCTCTTCTAGACATTTCACGTAAATGGAATCTTACAATAATGTGTCTGATCTAGCATAATATTTTCAGGTTCATCTGTGATGGAATACATACCCACCTCAGAGATTTTGCATTTACTGTTCCCTCTGCCTGGAACACTTTTCCCACAGGGCTCTCCCCTATTGTCCTGCAGATCTTTGCTCAAGTGTCATTTCTTCCCCAACACTGTTTAAAATTGCAGCCCCTCCCCAGTCCTCTGTACCCCCTTTTCCTCATGGCACTTACACCCTTGGCGTTCTCTGTGTCTTTGTTTACTATGGTTTTTTGATGTTGTTCACTGTCTCCCCCACTACAATGTGCGTTCCACGTTTTTCTGTTTTGTCCTCGTCCCTGGGATGCGCTCAGCATCTAAAGTGCTGAGTGGCCCATAGCGGGCACTCCGTAAATACTGATCAGCTAAATGCATCTTTAAGAAAATATTTAGTAACATTGTAGTTGAGTCACTTATATCAACGGTTACAATTGTGAACATCATTAACTTTCATAAAAAGTGTCTTTAAAACGTCATTTACTTGAATGTTCACAAATATTCGAAACAATTAAATTGTGTAAAAACCGTCTATGAAACAGGAAAGCGAACTAAAGCATTTGTTAGCACGGGGATTCTTATCTTTCTCTCCCTTGAGAAAATTCTTATCTCTTTCTAGGCAAGTACCAGACATTCAGAATTGAGGCAAGCTGCATGGGGTGGGGTGAGGTTAATTTTCTTTCCGACCTGCCCCGCTGATAAGAAACAATTGGCATCCTTAAAGGGAAAGGCGTATTTCAGATTTTATATGTTTTGAAGTAGGGCTTATAGGCTCGTCTTCCACTGGGGGCAGATCTGTCCAAAGTTCCACCGAGGTTGCTGTCAGTCTTCTATTTACATGGGGCATTCTGCACCCCCTACACAGGTGCAAACGGTAGGAGGCAGGAATCTGGTGTGACCTATTCTGGTGAATATGGTACCTGAAGGCGCTAGGGTAAGTTTTTGAGTGTGGGCTACACTGAGGAATACAGTACTTGGGGGAGCCTGGGCCTGTTCAGTGGTACTGGTAACATGGGTATTTACTCAAATGTCACCTCCTCGGTGAGGCCTTCCTTGACTGTTCTTTTTTCTTCTTTAAAATTTTACCCAGTAAAGTGCATAAATCTCAAGCGTGCGGCTTGGTGAATTTTTCGTATGTATAACACCATTTAACCACCTTCCAGATCAAGATACAGGTCATCTCTGTTTCCCAGGAAGTTCTTGCATGCATCAGTTCCCCCACAAAGGTCACCACTGTCCCGACCTGCGTTGCCATACATTCATTTGGCCTCTCCTAGGACTTCATATAAATGGAGTCACGCAGCACGCACACTCTGCGTCTGGAGGCGTGGATAAGGGGATGGGTTGCTAGATGGATACTAGGCAAGCAGGGACAGAACAAGAGGGTCTCCATTTTGGAAGGAACTTCATCTTGGGGCGCACACCTAATTTGAAAACACATTCTTAGAAAAGTTTCTCAGAGACGGGATTAATTACATCATTATTATATATATATTAGGAATATATATTATAATAAGTAATATTATATAATTGGTCACCTATAGATTAGACTAGCACCTGATCAAGCCCGAGTGTTAGGTTGACTTGTGACAATTTGTTAATACTCCTTTTTTCTGAAAGCCTCTCTGTTCTAGGGCATCAAAGAAACCTTTCGACTAACAGACTGTGATTATAAATTGACATCTGTTAAACATCAAAGTAGCGCCTCTCCCGGGGACTGGCCTGAAATCATCAAGATCGATCATTGTCATACCGCCGATTCCTGGACCTTTATAGACCCCATACCATCCCCTTTCCAGGGGAGGCCCGACTTCTCTTTCTTGTCAGCTCCCTTGTTACAAGCTATGTGCAATAAACTCCGCCTGCTTTCTTTCCCTCGAGTTCAGTGTTCATTTCTGTAACATTGAAACTCAAGAACCTTGCCTCTGGGAGTCCCCGTAACAGGTAGATCGATCCATTGATGGATGAATGGGTGAAATGATGCCTGCACGCCCCTAAGGGTTCTGGGTAAGGCCTTAGCTTGGCAAGATAAGGTCTGGGTAAGGTCTTTCTTGCGGGAAGGCATAGGGCAGCGGAGCCGGGGGGATGGATAAAGTGACCCTGACACCCTTTGTCTACAGCAAAGCGACAAGGACCTGGAGAGCAAGGGTCCCTGCATCTTCTAGCCTCGCCCCACAGTGACCTACACATGCCTCTCGGGGGATGGGATCCTTGGCCTCTTACCCTCCCCGCTGACCCTCACCCTGTAATTCCCTCCCCTACCCCCCCGACCCCCCCCCCACCCGGCTCTCCAGATCTAGTCCCCTGCCCTTCGCCGCCCCAGCACGAGGTCCTCGTCCAAGCCTGAGGGGGGGGCCTGAGAGGAGGGAGTTCGTAACCAGTGCGGACATACTCATCGAGTCCCATCGGCTGGCCTGGATCTTCAAGTACCATCCTGCAGCCCCCAGACCCCAGGGGCCCCTCAGACCGGGTCTAGAGAGGCTCCTCCTCAGATCTGCTCCGGCCCAATCAGAAAGCAGCGCTACTGCCCCCCAGGTCTAGCTTTTGTCCTGCCTGCTGCAGGGTGGCCCTTCGAGGGGTCCCGAGGAGTGACTGCGGAGTCAGGGTTGCGTGGGAACCCCTCCTCCTCCCCGCGCTGCCCGCACGTTCCCGGAGCGGCTCTCGGCGCCCCCTGGTGGCCACTGTCTCTCCCGCATCTCTCCTCGCTTCCCCTTGAACTTGGGGACGCTGCCTTTGATGGCCCACACGGCACGCAAAGACACATGGGGACGTTAGTGTTCAAGCAGGACCACTCCAGGCACGGTGTCCAGGGGCGTCCCTGTCCTGGGTCCCCGGGAAGTCCCCGGTCATCCATCCCCCGACCTGACCTCCTGGCCACCATTCCTTCTGGGGGTACTTCCAGCCTTGGGGGATCAGGGTGGTTCATTTCCACCACCACCCCCCACCCCGGCTGCTTCTGCAGAGTCCCCTTTGCTGTCCTCCTTCCCATCCTCCCTCTGTCCTAAGCCCTCCCTCTGCCACCTCCCTCTCTTTTCTCCTCCCGCGTTTGTCTACACTCAGCTAGCATCCACTCCTGCTGCTTCAAACACCACCGGCAGCCCCACACAGTCACGGTCCACTCCAGTCTCTCCCTGACGGGCCCCGCGCGCCAGCTTCTGAGTCCAGCCGCTTCCACATCACCACTTAGACGCCCAATAGGCAGTTCAGTCCTAATTCAGCCGAAGTCCAGTCCACACCTCTCTGCCAAGCCCACTGCCACTCGAGGCGTCCCCATCTCAGTTGACCTGATTTTGACTCTTGCACCCTCCACTCTTTTATTCAATTTTCACCCATTGTCTGTCTCCCTCTGTAGTTCCCCACCAGCTGAAGGCGTTAGAGATTCACTTTCTGGAATTTGTTTCCAAAACCATCTATGCCCCGCCTCCGCAGAGGGCACCTCCATCCATCCAAATGTTTTGCCCAGAATATCCTTGACCCGCCTCCCCCAACCCTCTCACCCCCGCAGGCAGCAGCCCTTAGCCTGCCTGTGCTCCGTCCTCACACAGCTCCTCCCCTCTCCTCCCCTGGTCCAGCACCATCACCCCCCACCTGGACTGCTGCCGCTGCTTGCCCCCTACACCCTGTTTCCCACCCGCAGGCAGAGGGGCTCTCCCCGCACAATCTGGTCCCAGGTTGTTTCGTGGGCCTCACCTCCCACGCTCTCTGATTCATTTGGCTGCAGGCACCCAGGTCTCCCTTGCCCTTCCTGAAGTTCGCAAACCCAGGGCCTTAGCACCTGCTCTCCTCTCTACCTGAAACATTTTTGCTAGGAGGAATATATGATGTTGCCAGGTTCCGGCCTGGAGGACATGTGGGAGCACTGTCTGGAGTTTGGGTCACTGGAGGATTTTCAATCCTTAGTCAGCATGCTCCCCCCACCACCACCACCTGGGAACGCGTGGGGCAGGTAAGGCACATCCATCTGTCTGTCTGTTTGTGCCTCCTTCAGGGAAGGCTGGGCTCTCTGAGTGGAATGGAGAAAGTCCTGGCTGGACCTCTCAGCAAGTCTGTGTGGCCTTGGGTAAGCCCCTTGCCCTCTCTGGGTCATCTCTTTTGCTGACACAGCAAACATGTCAACTTTGCATGCAGACCTTGGAAAGCTCTTAAAATCTGTTTTAAAACGATTTTTCTAAGTGTAAGAACGATGCATGATTGTCTCCGGCAGCGACTGCTGACTGAGTAGAAACCTCTGCAGGAGTTTTAAGCAGGAAGGGACTTAACAAGGGGAATGAGGGGCAGGGAGCCTGGGGCCAGCTCTCTGCGCCGGCCCTCCGCAATGACGCCCAGGACGGCAGCACAGAACCCACCCCCCCGGGGGCGCTGCTGCCTCCGAGGCCGCCCTGGGACCCGCTGGGCTCCAGAACGCCCATCCTGGCTGTAACCCTGCGTCACTTCTGCGTCTGCGTCTCTGGAGGGAGTCGACCGGCTGGAACCTGTTCTACGTCCGGAATCCAGCTGCTGCCTCCTGCCTCCGCTGCCAGGCGGGTGGGGGACAGCCAGGCCCGCCCAGCACCTGCGCGGTGAACACGGGAGGAAGCGGAGAAGACACAGAAACGCGGACGTGAGGAAGGAAACCAGGCTCCTCCGTGGCTCACCGCCCGAGGGCAGCCCCGCCGCACTGACGCGCGGCCCGCCTGCCTCCCCCGCCCGGCGTTTCTCACGCCGCGCACTAGTCAGGGCCACGCGGGGTCCATCCCTGAGGCAGATCCCAAGTGTTCCCCACATCATTAAAAGTCCTTCCTAAAGCGGCCTTTTCAGAAACGGTTGTGAAAGATCCCGAGTGTGGACAGCCCGCTTGCAAAATCCCAACTTTCTGTCCTACGTTTAGACATTTTCTATTGCTGATTTACATATGTTGATGAATTGTTGTCCAATTTGAGTTCCTATTTTTAAAAAGTTCTCTCCATTATAGAAAATTAGGAGAAGCTGCAAAAAGCGAGAAAATCCTCTGTCCAGGTGACCGTGGGTGCGGGGTTTGTGAGACAAGCTCCAGCGCGAATGGCGGCAGGTCCGTTTGCTGTTTCCACAAAGGATCAGAACGTTAAACACGCCCCGGTTACTACACGTGCGTCCCACCCCTCGCTCTGCGGCAGAGGCCTCCATGCCCGGAGCTCAGGCCTGCCCACGTCCATTACCTCGTTTCCTCCCATTCTGCACAGGCCCCAACGGGCTTGCCTCTACATCATGCGCTTCCCCAAACTTCCGGCCATTTTCCTTAGGGCACATTCCCAAGGGTGCAATCCGTGGGTCAGAGGTAAGAGCAGTTGTGAGGAATCATTGGCACGGACTCCAAGTTTCCACACTTTTGTTTCAAAAAACCATTTGTGTTTTCCTAACATTGTTATACTATAGCAAACTCTCTCATCTGGGGCTTACGCTGCGCCAGGCCCTGTTCTGAGTACTTACATGTGCTGACTCAATCCTTGGAATAATTCAGTGAGGTAGGCGCTATCTCATGTCCATTTTGCAGATGGGGAATTCTGAGGCACCAAGAGGTTTAGTAACCTTCACAAGGTCAGGCCTAGTATGTATGCAACAGGGTTGGGATTTGAAATCAGGATGGCAGCTCCCAAGCCCATGCTTTTAACAAATTTAGGCTGCTGCCTACAGATGGCCTCCAGCCTTCTGAACAGCCAAGTCATGCTCATTACCTACCTGGTAGGTACATTCTGACCATCACAACCAGAGGCAGAGCCACATTTTTTAGTGCTCGAAGCTTTTACAATTTGAGAGATCGTCCTTGGGGAAAAGAGTAAGATACGAACTCAAAAGGGGTCTTGGAAGGGAACTTATTTATCACAGCAAATCACAAATGTGCCATATTCCCCTTAATTATCAGGAAAATTTTCAAACAGTGAAGTCAGTTTTCCACATGCCCTACCACCTAGATCCTACCACCCACATTCACTGTATTTGTTCTAGGATGCATCTGGGCATCTGTCCACCCCTGATCTGTCCATTAATCTACCCCATTGTTTTTATGCATTTCAAAGGAAGTTGCAGACATCAGTACACCGCTTCAGCTTGCAGATCTTCAGGGTTCCGAATTTTTTTTTCCCCTTTTTGATGTAAAATTCAGATGTGAGATGTAATTTCTGTGCAATAACATAAATAACGTGCCTTTGCCACAGACACGCCCCCCCCCACCCTTTTGCACACTTGGGAACAGATGCATTTCCCTAAGCATTGAAGCAGCACAAACTTCCTGAGGGCTCCCGCTGTCCTGGCTGCAGGATTTGCCCTGGAGTAGCTGTGACCACCCCTGCCTCCCGGGAGCTGTGTACCTGACAGATGCTCTGACGCCACCTCTAGGCCTTCAGTTTCTCTGCTCTTCAAGCAGGCTCCTTCAGGTTCATGCCCCAGAATGGAGTCACTGGATCAGAGGCAGGGACTCAGGGCTCTTCAGCAGACTGGGGCTTTCATTTTCACCTCAAACTACTGTGCCCTGCCCCCTCCCTCACACACATATACAAAGAGCCATTTTTTTGTCTGTACAACAATCCTTTTTAAGATGGGAGGAGGGAGGAAGACCAGGAGCAGTTCCTTAAAGTCATGATTTATAGGATGTGGGGGAAAGGGAGAGGCTCTGACGTTCGTTCCCTTCATCCACCTCTTTTATAAATTGCTTGCTCTATTTTTATAAAGACCTTGTCCTACAACAACTTTCCCAAAGGTCACAATAAAAAATAAAGAAAGACTAACACAGAATTAAAAACACTGAACTCTTCTGACAAAAGATACCATCTACAAAGTCAGAAAGTAACAACCTGGGAGGAATGTTTGTAACATGTATGACACACTTAAGAGCTATAAAAAAAGAGCTGATGACATGGGTGGATCTAGAGGGTATTACGCTCAGTGAAATAAGCCAGGTAGAGTAAGAGACCATATGATTTCACTTATTTGTGGAATACAAAACCAAACAAAATAGAAGGAACAAAAAGCAGTAGATTGACAGACACAGAAGTGACTGGTTACCAAGGGAAAGGGGAATAAAAGGGCACAATACAAAAATCACAATATAAGTTAATCATGGGGACTGTTGAACTGCTGTGATGTACATATGAAACCAACATAAGATTGTATATTAATACTTCAATAATAATAATAAAAAAATCACAAACATCTTATAGACACGAGATGATCATGAGTCCAGCAGTTTGAGCTCAATCCTTAGACTGCATGACCTCAAGTTGGGGATCTGAATCCAGAAGATTGTCTTGACTTAAAAAAAAAAAAAGCACAGTTTCCGCTGTCGTCAGTAAATAGCTTTAAAAAAGAAAAGCAAAATGCTGTTCCTTAAGGTTTCCGCCTCTACAAGCCTAGCCATCTAGAGTACAAGAGCTCAAAGAATATGCTAAGCAGAACCTCACCATTAAGTATGCATGTGGATGGAAATTAGCTGGACGTCTCCCCAGGGAATTCAGGGTTGACAGAGATGTCTGGAGTCGCGCTTCACATCAGGCATGCCAGTTTGGCCCATTCCTTAACAACTAAGAAATGATTAGGTGAAAAAGACTTTGTGGGTCCATTTTATTCTTGTTTCCACTTAGTTGCTACTTCTTTCTGTGAGAGTATTATATTTTTTTCCACTCTGTGGACATGAGACTTGACCGTGTGTCTTGCTTTGGTCAATAAACTGTGAGTAAAACGACGTGTGTCACTTTAAAGCAGCTTTAAAAGCCTTCACGTGGGTCCACGGCTGCTTTTTTTCCTCCTTCAAGAGAATAGCGTGTCCTTCACAGATGGCTCCGATAGTGTGGGACCCAGAATGCAAAAAAAGCCAAAGTGGAAGGGTAATGCAAATAAACAAACAAAGGTATAAACCTTTCTGTTGAAAGTCATTGAGACTTTGTGATTTTTGTTATTATAGCATAAGTGAGTAAAGACTAGTTAATATACTGCTTCCTCCAGTGAAAATACTTTTACCTGGACACTTGGATATATTATAGGTAAAACAATCTTTTAGTGGCCAATGTTTGTATCAGTTTGGATTTACTATTAAATATTGCCTAAAATATTGCTGTATTCTCTTAATAAAAACCTTTTGTCTAATAAAAAAGAAAGAGCTGCTACAAATATACAAGAAAATGCTATAAACATCCCACAAGGAAAATGATCAAAAGGTTGGAACCAGCATGTAAGAAATTATCAGTGATCTCATGAACCAGCCTCACTAGTCATCAGGCACAATAAAATAACACATTTCGCAGGAAAGCTCTGAGCAAACAAGTGGGCTCCTATGATGTTAGAGGGTCAACAGCAGAGCCTACATGGGGAGGTTTGGCTGTATCAAATGACCTTCCACATACACCTTCTTTGACCTAGACCTTCACTTCCAGGTACCTGTCCTACTGACATGTGAATGACACATATACAGATATTCCCTCCAGCGTCGTTACACGGACCACGATGGGACTAGGTGAGATGACGGCACGCATACGGTGGACCTAATGCAGTTGTGCAAAAGAATGAGGGGATGCCCTCCAAAATGCACTAAACAGCACAGCACTTTATAGAACTAGGTATGGTATAATCCTAAGGCAGAGGAGAACGAGTCTCACATGTACCTGCGTACAGCAGAGACCCACACAGAACACAGTGCATTCATTCACCCCAAGCTGCAGTGTCAGCTACTTAATAGACGAGGGAGTAGGTTTGGACGGAGGGCAAATGTCAAGGGGGACAGTCATGGTGTTTTGGTATCTTTCTGCACCGTATCCATGACTTTCAGTGAGAACAGTCCTTTATTATTTCAGAATAAAGGTTTAAAAAATCCTTTTAAAATAGGTACAGGGGAGGGAGATTAACCCCCTTTGACATGCCTGCCCCTCCCCTTTATAACATGGTCCTAGTTCTCAAGTGGCTTGTCCTGAGGGCTCAATGCAAATCCATCTGCTCAACAGCCCGGTCAGCGCTCACCACCAGTGCGAAAGGGCTGTCTGTAACCAGAAGGGCCTCTGTCCCCTGGGGCAGAAACAAGGGCGCTCTCTGCCTTGAGGTGAGGTGGGCCCACCTGTACTCTCATGCCCACCCCAACCCTGCCCCCAGCAATCAGCCCACAAGTATCTCCTCTGCCGGAGGGAGACCCTCCTCACTCCTGGGCTGGCTGCCCACCTTGCCACGGCTGGAAGGGGCCTCTGCCTCACCCTGTGTCCTCAGCAGGCTTCGGTGGAGATGAATGTCCTGGTACCCACACCCTCGTGTGCTGGGGGGACAGAAAAGCTGTTTGCAGGAGGGAGAAAAGGCACACGAGGCTCAGGGCGTTGCTCAGAGGTGCTTTATTGAAGGCCGGGGATTCCGGTGTCCCGCAGCGGCTATAACCTGAGGACGGAGGAGAGGGGGCTGACGGGGAGGACCTGAGTCCTCACCCACCTGACACCCCCATTCTGGTTTGGGCCTTTGGGGACCTCCCCACCCAACTCTGGGCTCAGGTGACCTGGCTGGATGCCCTTCTCCTGGATCTGGCCAAAGGAGCACCCATCGCTCAGCCACTGGCCAGTTCCTGGGTGTGGGATGGGCCGCGGGACTGGCGGCTACCACCAGGAAAAAGAGCTCGTTTCTTTTCGCTCAAGCAGGTCAGAGTCGGGCTTCCGTCACAGCCAAGAGATCGATGTGCCTGGCAGGGGACGGGGAGGGGAGCACCACTCACTGGATCTCACGGAAGGCCCGCTTCTCCACAAGCTTCACTTTGTACTTGCGCTTGAACCTGGGGAAGGGAAGACAGCGGTCAGTGACCAGCAAGCCCCCACGAGCAGGAAGGTTCCCTGGACCCTCACTCCCACAGCAGCCCCAGGCGCCCCGTACTTGGCTCTCTCCCGAGGCTCAATCATATTTCTCTTCTGGAAGCTCTTGAAACGGTCTCGAAGTATGTTGCCTTCAGGCTGTGGAACAGATCGGGAGGCCTCAGCAGGGCCCTGACTTTTCCACAAGGGTCCAGCAAGGGTCCAGGAGGAGCCCAGCTCCCTGCAAGCCCTCTGCCAGCCAAGCCCTTGTGTGCACCAGGGGCTCAGCCTGGCACCAGGCTTGTGGGGTGGTAGGTACGGACCCACGGGCCACTTCTGAGCTGGGTATGGAGTGAACAGGAAGGAGGCTGGTGAAGAAGGGGTGAAGGGGCAGAGGGCCAAGGGAGCAGCAGAGGCAAGGGCCGGGGCCACAGGACGAAGGGTGCGCGGCTGGCTCCCCAGTGAGCCACAGCTGGTCGGAGCCCCTAGGCAAGCCAGACCACGCAGGGCCCATGGCTGCAGTGAGGAGTGGGGCTTCCTGCCAGGGGTGCTGGAGGGCCACAGCAGGGCCTGGGCTTTAGGGAGACCCGTCTGGGTCTGAGGGAGGGGACAGGGCCGGGACCTCGCAGGGGGGAAAGGCCTTCTGAGGGTCACAGGCTCCAACCATCACACCAGCTGGCCCCTCACCCATGAGGACCCTGTGCCCTCAGCCCCCAGGCATCAGCCCAACCGGCCCAACCTGGAGGCAGCCATGATGTCGCCCATAGCCCCTAGGGGGCACGGGGAGCAAGGATTGGGGTCATCACTGGGCACCAGGGTCTCCCTGAGAGCATCACATCACCCCAGACGGGCAAGTACCTTCAGGGTCCTGAGTGAGTCCGACAGCTCCGCGCTCAGCTGCAGGTCGATGTCGGGAGCCTGATACCTAGAAAACCAGGGGCAGCGCGTTCAGGTCAGCCGGCCCGGGGCAGGTCCAAAGGCCCCTCTTGGGGAAGAGCATGCTAAGCAGGGGCCTTCGAGAACATGGGGTTTTGGGGGGAAGAGATGGTCTTCAGGAGGAGGCCAGGCTGAGTGGAGGTGGGAAGGTGCCAGATGGGGGCTGGGACCCCTCCTAGCCTCCCCGAGCCCCCAGCTGGGCCTCACTTGAGCCGCCCCAGCCGGCGGGGTTTGTCCGCCTCAGCCAGCCACCGCGCCCGCCGCTGCTCTCGCCGTTGGGCCAGCTCTGTCAGCCGCTGGGCCACCTGGGCCTTGATCCCACGCAGCCTGAAGAGCTCCTGGTGCCGGAGCCGCGCGGCCCGCACTGCCGCCTGCTGCACCCGCTGCAGGGACAGGCAGGCAGGGGCTCGGCCCGGCGCCACCCCCTGGGGGCCCCCCCTCTGCTGGCGGGGGGAGGCCGGGAGGTCTTTCCTGGCCACCCGTGGCCAATCCCATGCCACCACCTGGCAGCCGCTGTCTTCACAGCAGCTGTTTTCTGAAATGACCTCCCTTATCCATTTGTCTCAGTCTGTGGTCCCGATCCCCACCTCCCAACGTGAGCAGCAGGGCAGCAGGAACTTGATCCAGCACGTTCCCTGCTGCCTCCTCTGAGCCCAGAGGACAGTGGGAAACGGGCCACAGCTGACATAGCCACTGCTAGGATCCCAAACAGCACAGAACAGCAGGCCAGAGGAAGAGCAGCCAAAGAGGGGAGAAATCAGGCTTCGGGAGCAGGGAAAGCCGCCGGGGCCCGCAGTGCTCACCAGTGTCCTGGCGGCCTTTTCCCGCCGTCGCTGCTGCTCCGTCTTCTTCTCCCCGGTGGCCAGGCGCACAGGCGTGGGAGAAGCCTCGGCTCCCCCAGCCTCAAGCCCCTCCTCCTGGCCCTCATCAGGCTCCTCCTCCACCTCGGACTCCTCCAGCAGCCCCTGGCACAGCTCCCGGAATGCAGACTCCTGGCGGGGACAGGACGGGGACAGGCATGTCAGGGCCGAGGGTTGGGCAGCCCGTGGAGGCGGGGCGGGGCGGGGCTCACCTGGGTGGCGGCCTGCTCCACCGTAGGCAGGGCCAGCTGCCGCCCCAGCTTCTCTGCCTCCTTCTGCCTCTGCAGCTCCACCTCATGCGCTGCCCGGAGCAGGGTCTGTGGGCAGTGGGGGGGCGGTGAGCACCCAGGCCCAGGGTCCTCCCCTGGGGAGTTACAGCCTGGGCTCTCCTCCCTCCCTAGTGCCCAGCCCGGGCCCCTTCTCCTCCCCCTGGTCTCCCAGCCACAGCCTCACCCCACCCACCCCAAAGCAGCTGGACAGGGCTTTCAAACCCTTCACCTCCTATCTGCTCTGCCAGTTCTCTCAAGGGACAGTCTGGCCTTTACACCCTGCTCAGCCTCATTTATATGACACATGGGGAAGCGGCGAATCCAGAAACAGAAAGAGAGTTATGGCTGCCCAAGACTAGGAGAGATGGGGAATCAGGGGTGTGACGGCTGCTGGGCATGTAGTTCAGAGGTGATGAAAACACTCTGAAAGGGCCTGTGGTGACGGCCGCACAGCTCTGAGTAGACTATGAGCCATGCATGTAAACGGGAAAATCACATGGCAAATCCTACCACCTCTGTAAAGGAATTAAAAAAAAAAGGTGACTGATCTTTCGGCACCCATGCTGCCCGCGCCAGTCCGGTGGGGACAGACAGCAGCGAGCAGCCTCCTGTGCTGCGGTCAACCTCACCCCTCTAATACTCAGTGTCACAGCACTGCTGTGGACCCTGTGCATGGGCTGCCTTCCCTCCTGGGTGGCTCAGAGACCACTCATCACAAACGGTGCCGAGCAGCAGTCACTCAGGTGTCCTGCATCTCTGCAATGATTGATTTCTCTCCAGGAACCTATGCTCCGTGAAGCAGGGAGCTTGTCCCCTTTGTTCAGCCTGTGCTTAGCAGATGCCTGTGAAATAAGCACACTGACTTTCACAGCCAGGTTTTCCCACTGCTCAACTATCTGTGCCCTTAGATAAATCTCACTTGGCCTTCTAAGAGTTCATTAAGGCCTTCTGCATCCAGGTCCCGTGGACTTCCTGGAAAGTAGCATGGTCTCACTCACCTCTGGGCCTTTGCACATACTGTCCCTGCCTAGAACATCTGTCCCTTCTTCCCAGAGCACACTCCTCCTCAGGCCTTCAGCCTCAGCTCTGATGTCCCCTTCTCCAGGATGCCCTCCCTAACCAAGGCTGGGTTTGATGCCCCCAGAGTTTCCCAGCCCAGCCCTGCCCACCCTGGTCATCTCTCTCTGGGAACAGGTCTATCTCCCAGACTGGACCACGAGCCCCAGGAGAGCAGGCCCAGGACTGTCTCAAGTACTGCGGAATCCCCAGCACTGGGTGGGCGTGGAGGAAGTGCCTGGAGAAGACACGCTGACCAAGTGGCTAGGCGGCCACTGAGAGGCCGGCTCAGGGCCGTGTACCTGATGGTCCTCAAAGGACGGATTGTAGGAGGCTCCAGCGGGTGTCACCTCCACAGCTGGCACCTGGGAGGGCTTGGTGTGAAGATGTGGTGGCCGCTGGAAGAGAACAAGACCACAGCAGGGTAAAGCCCGGGAGCCCCACGATTCAGGCTCTCACAGACTCAGTACTGCGACCCCAGGATAGGGAGGCAGCAAAGGCCCGGGCGTGGCCCACAGCCTTCCTGCTGGGAGAGGCCCTTGGGACCCAGCATTTGGAACAACGGCCCCTGGTAGTCCCCCACCACCCCGGGGCACGTCCAGGACAGGCACGCTGCCTACAGGCAGGACTCAGCTACCTTTCCTGAGTCCCTGGGACCCCCATGGTGAATAGGGACACTTGCAACAACATATGGGACAATGGGTCTTGGTTTTAGTCACCAGCCTGTCACTCTGAAATCTGCAGTGTCTGGCAGAGCAGGACACAGATGCCAAAGGGCTGACACATGCACAGTGTGGCCCTCGATGCCCTTGGGAGCACCTGAGAAACACAGAATCCCAGGTCCACCGTGACCGACAAATCAGCCCGGGCATGTGAACAAGACCCTGGGTGAGCCCAGCGCGCAGCACCTCTGCTTCCGGCCCTTCCTCGCCCCTGCCCGGCTGGCCGCCACCTCCGCAAAGGCCCTCAGTCTCCAGCAGAAGCCCAGGGGTCACCCAGGAGGCCCCTGCCCCTCCCCACGCCCAACACCTGCCAGTCCCGGTGCTTCTGCGTAAGAATTCTGTCCTGGGTCAGCCGCCTACGGTTCCACGCTGCTGCACCTGCCCCGCCATAGTCCCACCTCCTGGCCACCAAGAGCGCACGGCTTGTCATACCCAATCAACTCAGACTCAAACTCCCGTCAGCTCTGGGGGGGCTTCTCCCACCTCTCCCCCCGGCTGGCCCCAAGCCACAGCCCTGCCCACGCGGCTCTCCTGCCTGGAGGCTCTCCGCTCCCATCTCTTAAGCCCAGTAGTTAAGTGCTTCTCTTCAGTCACGTGTCCTTGACCTCCCCAAAGCGGGGCCCACCGGCCGCTACCGCTGCTCTCCCCCTTCCCGGGCACCAGTCGGCTGCCTGGCCCCCACACCTGTGGTCTGGGCCGCGGGCCCTCTGACTCGGTCTCACCTTCACACCCTTCTTCTTGGTCTGCTCCAGGAAAAAGCTGTCCTGGTCAGCCAAGGGCCGGTCCAGAGGGTCTGGGAGGCAGAGAGGGGCGGCTGCTGGAGGCTTCCCACCCGGCCTGCAGGACCCTTCTGCTTCCTCCCACTTTCACAGCCCCGAAGCACAGGCGAGAGAAGGACTGCCTCTCAGACCCCAAGGGGCTTTGAATGCCAGGCAAAAGGGCACCTGGACAGGGTCCAGAAAGCAGAAGAGACCCTACGCTGAGGGTCAGAAGCCGGCCCTCAGGAAAGCCCACTCGGAAAAGGGGGGCACGAAGGGGAAAGAGCCACTTCAAGACGCCTAACTGCCAAAGATCATGAAAGCAACACACACAGGGCACCCCTCTTAGACACAGAGCACTTATGTAGTACGCGACAGGCACACCTGCGCTTGGCAGCCCTGCCCCACAGCTAGAGCACTCACTGTCTTTGGCCCAGAGGTCATAGAAGGGCCGCGCGATGGCGTCCTGCGGTGTAGGCTTGGCTTTGGGTGGGGGAGGGTTGAGGAGCCGGGCCTGTGCCCTGCGCACCTCCCGGGGCAGCTCGCCTTGCTTGGCCAGCTTCTCCCATAGCTGCTTCTTCCGCCTGAGCTTCTTGGCATTGGGGACCTGGTGGGCGAGGATGCTGGGTCGGGGAGAAGCAGCCCAGATGCCATGGGTGAGGGAGAGGCCTGAGAAAGAGTCGGCTCCCCCCTCAAGCATCCCCACCACTCACCCGGCGGCCCCACCTCCAGCACCTTCTCTCCCAAGCACCCCCACAGGCAAACTTCCTCACGGCTCCTCCTGCTCCGCACTCGGTCCGACAGCTCAGCAACCACCTCCCCAGGTCCATCTCCAACCCAGGCCCCTCCTGAGCCCCAGACCCAACAACACGACAGCTCTGGGGCCCTTGCTCTGAGCATCTCCAGGCACCTCATGCACCACTCCAAAGCCAACCTCAGCTTCATCCGGAGAAGCCACTGCTCCTCCCATATTTACCCCATCACCCATCTAACCTCCGCCCATCCAGGGGTCAGTCATTCAGCCCTGCCTGACCTGCCTCCTGACGGCAGCTCCTCCCCATCTCCTTCTCTCTATTGTCAGGGCTCCTGGCCAGGCCCAAAACCAAGCCCCATCCCTGCTGGCCTCAGCCAGAGCACCCAGGCCCCCCACCGCACTCCCTCCTATCTGCTCCACAAAGCCCAAATCTGACCCCATCCCTCCCTTCTGAGCAACCCACACCTACCACCCTTCCTCCCCTGGAACTCCATTAGGGCCAAGAAATGAGTAGGGGCTGCCACAGAGAAAAGGCATGAGGCTGGGGTCCAGCAGAAAAGAAGGGGCTGGGGATGGCAGGGCACTCACTCTTTGGGGACAGGGATTTGGGATGTATTCTCTAGGATGAGGTCAACCCGAAGGGGTTTCTTGGGAAGCAGTGACCTCTTCCGGCCTTTGGTCCTCTTCTTGTTCAGCCCTGGGAGTGGGACAAAGGAGAGGAACCAAGCCCTCAGGCCTCCTTAGTTTCCAAGACTAACTCCCCAACCCCCTCACTTCAGACCCACAACCCAGGCTGCCCCCAGGTTCCTACCTGAAGGAAGAGGCCCCCAAAGTCCTGCCTCCAAGTGCCCCGGCTCCAACCCTACCCTACCCCCACCACATCCATTTCCTGGGCCAGCTGGAGGCAGCCCCGTGCAGGGGACAGAGTCAGACCCACACAGCCCTGCACATGAGGCACTTCCAAAGCCAGGAAATGGCTACAGAACCAGTAACGCTACCAAGAAAGGAGCCATCTCGGCAACACAAGCCCAGGAATCTGGACTCAGGATCCAAGATGGCTGATTCGCAGAGGGTTTTCTACCTTTTACTTCTAAAGCCTGATAGTAAACAGCAAGAACTTGAAGGCAAAACACCCTGGAACAGAATCTGCATCCTTCCATTTGCTATGGGACCTTGCGAAAGTGACTCTGCTCCTCTGTGGTTCCATGTTGAGAACATTAATGCCTAACCCGCAGGGTCACAGCAAAGGTGTAATTTTTTCAAGTGCATAAAGCACCACGATCACACACAGTCACTATTATCTTTTCACTTATGAGCAGAATCCATAAACTGCCTCTCTTCCACTCCCCAAGGGACTTCATACAGGCCAACAGGCCTTCACTTCTTCTCACCTGCTCACTAAATAGGTCCCAGACTTCCCCCTTTTGGCTTACATACCAGACCTACACACTTTGGTGAAATTTGACCACTTTAAGAATAAGGCCTGACCCACTCCTCAAAGTCCCCTATTTCTCAAAGCAAATTCTTTCACTCTTTTTCTGCTCACTAAAACAGGTCCTCTCATTTTTATTAGAACAGACTCCTTAACTGATTTCAAACATGCTCCTTAAGGGTGTCCTGCTGTTAAAGCTATAACCTTTTCCACTAAAGCAGACCCTGTGGCTTCATGGGTCCTGTTCATTAAGGCAGATTGTCTATGTTTTTTTACATATGGACATAAATCCTGCTACTCACTGAAGCACTTCTTCACCCTGCATTTTAGCAAATTAAAGCAAGCAGGTTAAGATGAATTTACTACCCACTAAAGTGAACCACCTTGTTCTTATCAAAGCATATAGTAACTAAAACAGATCTGACTTCTTCATGCATGTCCTTAACGTGTTTCGCTGCAATTTATTAGGACACATGCTAATCTATGTCTAATCTACTCATGGCAGAAAAACTAGTAGGTTCTAGCTTTTCTGTTCATTGAGATTTCTGATAACAAGAAAATCTGATTTCTTCAAATTCCTCTTTTAGTTTGCTGTTTGTTTCATTCCAAGTCCTCTTGCTTATGGTAAAGACCGTTTTTAGCAGGTATATGACATCCAAGCCATGTCATTAACACAGACCCTCTCCAAGCATGAGGTGGGCTAGTGTCCAGTCATGCATCACCACAAAAGCTCTTCACCTTTTTTCTTGGAGCCTGTGTCCACGAAGAAGAGTTTATCATTCGGGGCCTCTGATACCAAGCCGCTGCAAGAGGGAAATGCAGAATATCAGCCAAAGATGTTGGGGAGGGCGCAAGATGCCGTGGGGGGAACAGGTTTACCCGCTCGGAGCCCAATTTTCCTCTTATGCTCATTCGAGCACCCTCTTCCCGCCATGGACCACTCCAGGTTACGGCCCCTCCCGAAGGTTTACAGAGCTTAATACTTAAAACACACTGAACTCGGGTGGCTGCGTGGGATGTATGGATACTAGAAGAGCTTTCATTGTTTCCCTTAACCTAATTTAACTGGAGCCCTATATCTGGTAACCTACCAAGTCCCCCAGCCTCCCAGCCTGAGTCCCTAGCCTACCCTTCGGCTTCCCCGGCGGTGCCCGGGACAGGTGGTCCCGGTCGACCAGAAGACCCCCGGCAAGCACTCTCGGCTTCGCACCCGGCCCCACAGACCGTTGCCCAGCTGCCGGAAGTCCCGCCCACTCACCCGCTCGTGCGCTCCTGCAGCCGCACGTCCTCCAGAAACTGATCGACCTCCAGCCCCAGCGGCTCCTGAGCGAGCCGCCGCCAGCCCCGCTTCTTATTTCTTGGGCCTCTCCGTCGCCGCCTCAGCGCCGGGTCCACCGAAGTGGGGCGCAGTCCCAGGAAGCCGGAATCGGCCTCGCGTTTCGAGCGGTCCTCGCCGCCACCACCACTGCTTCCCGCCGCCATCTTGCCAAAGAAAGCGTTCTGTTGCCGGCGCCTTGAGACCCAGTTTGGGGCATGCGCACGCAGACCCCCGCCTTCTCCGTGACCTACTTCCTGTGGCCGCCATCTTGGTAAGGTGGCGGGAACCGCAAAGGGCCCGGGAACTGCCATAATGATAAAGGGTAAATGTCTCCTCCCTTCTCTGCGGATTCTTCTCAGCTGCGGGTTGTGGTTTCTCTGCCTTAGCCTTAGGCAAACACTTTTCCTGGCCACCCAGGAATTTTCTTTTAATCCGAATATTATTTTTCATTTTTAATTTGCTAATTATCTTTTAATTTGTTTTTTGTAGATAAATCAGAACCGATAGTGACAGATTCAGCAGACACGCTCCAAATCTCAGAACGTTTAGCCCCTCAAAGTCACAGTCCTAAAAGCTTGGAAATCAAAGAGCTTTCCGAATGTCCAGGTAGGAAGCACAGGACATTGTATGCGAGGAACGTTTGACTGTTAGAACCCCAGAGAAGTGCAGCCTCGGAATCATTAATCTTGGGCAAGCTACTTAGCTGTGCCTCAGTTTTCTCATCTGTAAAATGGGATGACATTGGTACATATGCCTTATAAATTATTCAGAAGATTAAGAGGGGTAATATACATAAAACGTTTAAGATTGTGCCTGGCATCTAAATGTTAGCTATTGTAAACTGCCTCGTCCCCCTGAGATTTCATACTAGAATCAACTCATCTTTGTTGTTTACAAATAAGGAAGTAAGCTCAGAATCCGGATTCCCATCCATAGGGATCCCACTCTCCACCCAAAAAGGAAAAAAGTACGGAGGGACGGTGCCCTGCAGGGTGACACTGCGCAGAACTCAGTTGGATCCTTACGCAGAGCATTGGGAAGAAAGGTGACAGGCACTGGAGACCTGAGCACCGACCACCTCCCACAGAGGTTTCGAGGACCAGTTCGCCCAGTTCGCCAGGGGGCGCCGGGAGCCGCCGGTCCGACGCGCATGGGCAGGAGGAGCGCTGCCCTTGGTCCCAGGGCGCTGTGGGCGTGGCCGGTGGGACCGCGAGCGGATCGCTGCAGAGCGCGGGGTCGGGAGTCCCCGGGACGTGAGCGCGCGCGTGCGCACACTTGGTGGTCCTTGTGGGCAGCGTCCCCTCCTCCCCTGGAGGAGCCCGTTTGTCCCTGGTGTTACGTGTCAGGAGTTGTGTGCCCAGGTTGTGTAGGGGGTGCGTTGGCGGCCGGGGACACGTTGTGCCCGAGCTCGCACACACCACCCCACTTGGTTGGTTCCCAGGGCTTGGTTCCCAGGCCCCCGCGGCGGGAGGTGGGAGGGAGGGATGTCCCGGAGGGAGGGCCTCAGAGTAACTTTTCTTCGGAAAATATGTCGGTCTGGGCCCCAGCCCAGGCCTGAGTCATCAGGCTGCGCTGCATTGAGTCATGCCACCCCCCCTCCTCCCGAGAGCTTGGAGGGGACCCCCCCACCAGTACTTCCCAGAGGTCCGGGGCAGAGGGGGATTGGGGAAGACAGTGATTCCCCCCTACAGCCCATCGCAAGACAGCCTGACTCCTGCGTGGAAAACAGCTTTGGCTTTATTTGCTCTGTGGGGACACCATTCCATTCACAGGCCCCTCTGAAGTGGGGGATGGTGGGAGTGGGAATCCCAGCGAGCACCCTGGAGGGGGCATGGTCCCCACCTACTCACTCTTCCCCATCTTTTCCATGGGGCCCCCACCAGGGTCAAGCACTAGGTGATGAAGTGAGGAAAAGGTGTGTGGGGGGGTATGAGGTTCCTTTAGGGAAGAGGAGGGAGGGCTGTAGCACCAAGAACCCCTTTCCCCACGACATCCCTGAAAAGGGGACTAAAACAAAGCCCTGAAGCCTTTATATCTCGTAGGCGCTCCACTTAAAAACACGGCCTAATGATGGGCAGAGAGGCTGGGCCTCAGTAGTCTGCGTGTCACCAGCTGCTGGGAGCCTGGGGTGGAGGGCACAGGCTGGGCTTTCAACCCAGGGCAGGTGGGAGGACAGAAATACCTAAAAGTGTGTGCAGTCTAGGAGGACCGAGGGACTTTTCAAAGGAGCCTTACTAAAGAAAGTGCTGCGGCCTCCATCTGAGGAAGCAGGGGGTTCTATCCCCCTCTAAGATCCCGAGTGGTCCTGAGACCTGAGAATGTGATGGGGTGGGGGGTCCTGGCCAGGCTGGAGAAGAGGACATGGGGGCAAGGGGTCCTGTCTGCTAGTTATTTCAACTGAGTGGCCACTCACAGGGAGAGGCGAGGGGTCCTGCTCAGAGGGAGCAGCTGGTAGGGCAGGGTGTGTGTCTGTGTGTGTGTGATGACTGAACGTCAGCTCCATGAGGGCACATGATATGTGTCTCTTTTGCTCTTTGCTGTAATCCGCAGCGCCTGGAAAGAGCTCGAACATCCAGACATAGTAGGTGCTGAATAAATACTTGAATGACTCGTATATGAACGGATGCCTCTGTGTTAGTGTCAGTGTGCTGTGCCTAAGGGGGCGTGAGGGTAGAGGTACAGCTGGGAGAGTGGGCAGATGGGGGCAAGAGGGCCTAAGTGGGGGCGTGCATGCAGTCAGCCGAGCCCGGGAGCCACAGCAGGGCGGTGGGAGGGAGGGCCAGCAGGCAGTGGCCGGCTCACTCGGCGGAGCCCTTGTGACGCCGCTTGGAGGGTGGCACGAGGCGGCGGGGCAGGTTGGTGGGCAGCCCGTGGCCCTCGAGCTTGGCCTCGATGAGGTGACTGGCCAGGGCAAACTCCTCGTCGTCCAGCATGCCATCCCGGTCAACATCACTCAGCTTCCAGATGCGCCCCAGCACCGAGTTGGGGAGCTTGGTACCCACCATCCAGGTCTTGACCTTGGTGCCACTCAGCTTGCCATCGGCCGGCGCCAGGTTATAGAAGATCTCGTCGTATTTGGATTTGTCCTTGGTCACCACCCACTCAGCCTCATCATCTGAGCCCTCCTCACCGTCCTCCAGGCTCTCGTCAGGCCCCCGCTCCACAAATGGGCCCATGTGGGTGCCTTCAAAAGCGCCACCCTGCACGCCTGCCTCCGTGCTGTCCAGCTCCTCCTGCCGCAGCAGGGGCATGAGCTTGGCGATGTCGTGTGTCAGCATCTCGTCGAGCGCCTCCAGCAGCTTTGGCTTCAAGGAGTGGAACTTGGTGAAATCATGAGCCATCAGCAGCTCCTGTTGGGGGGAGGGCAGAGAGGGGAGAAGTCAGGGGGCACCATCCTTGGGGCCTTCCAGCTCCCTAGTGGCACCAGGCCACATGGGCAGCTCAAGTAGCAGCTCTTAACCCAGAGGTGCAGAAGTATGTGAGCATCTGTGCAACCTATTCCACATAGGCACCCACTGCTCAGAAGAGACCTGCCCAACAGAGTCTTGGAGGCCCCCGCCCTGTGCCAGGCGTGCCCCCAGAATTGCTGGGTGGTAAGGATGTTGGGGTTCCTCCGATGACTCAGAGCAGCAGCCGTTTACTATCTGACAGAGGAAGATTTCAGTATTTGCACGTCAACGACTGCTCTTCCAGAGCACACCCATCAAGCCCCAGGCCCTGTGCACCCTCTAGGGCACGCCAGCCACCCAGCCAGCACCCCACCATTATGCAAGTTAAGGAAATTCAGTGTCTGATGCTGTTAGCTGTTACCTCATTAAACAGAAAGGGCTAAGTGGCCAGATTATTAGAGATCCTGGGACTCCTTGTGCTAGAGCAGCTGTCAGGGTGGCCTTGGGATCACCCTGCTTCTCCCACAAGCAGCTCTAAGTCGCCTGTGCCAGGAGAGTTACAGCAGAGATGGACGCATTTCACAGCAGCACGTGAATTTCCAGAGTCAAGGCGAAGAGGCCCACCGATCAGGACACAAAAGGGCGGCGACTCCAGGTCCTGGCTGCCTGGGTTCCAACCCAGTTCTGCCACTTAGGAGCTGTGTGGTCTTGGGCAAGTGACTTCACCTCTCTGGGCCTTAGTCTCCACATTTGTAAAATGGGTTGATAACAGCCCTTCCCTCATTTGTGCGGGCGAGGGGTGGAGAGGCTAAAGGAGGTCACCTGGTGAAGTGCTCGATAAACATCAGCTTAGTAGTAGCAGCTGCTGTTTACCTAGCCAGGCAGTTCTCAGCCAGCCCAGGGCACCTTCTTCACACTTGGGGGTGGCTGCTGGCTTCTAGTGTGTAGCGTCCGGGGGTGCTGCTGAATGTGCTGCGGTCCACAGGACAGCCCCCCTACAACAAAGAAGCTGGCCCCGATGTCAGTAGTGCCAAGGTTGGGAACCCTTGAGCTCACCCCAGCTCTACACCGGACCCCATTCTAAGGACACTGCAAGTGCCTGCTGAGCCAGCACCCAGTGCAATCGGTTAGTTCTATCATGATGCCTGTTTTCCCAGCTGAAGAAACTAAGGCTCAGAAAAGGTGACCGACTTGACCAGACTCACAGAGCTATTAAGCGGCCGGATGAAATATACTCTATCATAGTCCCTAAGGCTAGAAACATCTCAGACCCAAAGGGCACAGGCTTTGAGTATCAGCCTAACGCAGTCTCAGGGCAGGTGCTCTGCTCCAGCCAGGGGGCTAGTCCCCGCCTCCATGCCTGGGCCTGGACCTCTGTCCCCATGGCCGTTTGGTCACTCCTGCCAGAAGCTTTTCATTGCCCCAGGCTGCCACACCCACACACAGTGCCTTCCCCAACACTTCAGTCCTAGGCCTGGACATGCAAGGAGCCTCCCAGCGGTCCCCCAGTATCCATTTGTCCCTTCTTCCTCACTACTGGACCCCTTAAACATTCCCTGGGCACCTGGCCACTTAGAGAATAGACTACACTTCCCAGCTTCCCTTGCAGCTAACCCTAGCCAGGTGGCTAATTTCTGGACAACCGGAGATCAGCACAGGTTGTGTGTGCAACTCAAACTACCCATTCAATACAGTAGCCACATGTGGTGATTAAATTTAAATTAAATAAAACCTAAACTTTTCAGTTTTAACGTGGCTAGTGGCTACCATATTGGACAGCACAGCATAGAACATTTCCATCATTGTAAAAAATATGATTGGACAGCCCTGCTTTAGAAAGTGTCCATAAAGAGAGAGACCACACCATCCCCCACATTCTTGCTGACTGGAATGCAGACAAAATGGCTGGAGTTTCCACAGCCATTTTATACCATGAGGGATTCTTGGGGCTGGAAGCCAGACCTAGTGGAAAACTAAGACAGAAGGGTACTGGGTCCCTGGCTCTGTAAAGCACCAACCAGCCCTGGACCAACTTCCAAGGCTTTTATGGTGGAGAGAAAAAATTTCCATCTTAATTAAACCATAGGTATTTGGGTTTTCTCTTCACTTCCTTATCCTAACTTATAAAACCATGGTCCCAGGGAACTATTTCAAAAGGTGCTTTCCCGGACCCACTATCCCTCCCATTTGTGAGGCCCCATCTAAGCACCCACCGAAGCTGACACCCTCCGCCTCTCTCCCAGCAGTCACGCACCTGCATCTTCTGGCAGTCAGGGAAGTCGCCGGGAGATATGTGATGCTCCAGCTGAATCTTAGCAAAGATGACAGGCAGCTTGAGGATCAGCTGCTTCTTCTTGTTCTCCTTCCCAAACACAGAGGGCATCTCCTTCTTCAGGTAGCTGATGATGTATGCGTGAACCTGCGGGAGGCGAGGGCTTGCCTGAGCCCGTGTCAGTCAGCCTGTGGGCTGTTAAAACACAGGGTGCGCTCCCCACGCCCAGAGTTTCTGATTCAGGTGGTCTGGGGTGGTGCCTGAGAATTTGCATTTCTAACAATTCCAGGTGAGCTGTGCCTGCAGCTGCGGCCAGGCTGGAAGGGCTCTGTTTCTCCTGGGCGATCTCAAATCCATGGCTTTCCTCTCCCAAATCTCCATACCAGCCTAAGCCTCTCCTGCGAGCTCGGACACGGAGCCGATCTCCTCATCCACATTCCTGGACGGCTCCACCTCCCACCGCCCTCCGTGGAATTTGGGCTCAGCCCCCAGAGCCGTGGCACTCTCCGCTGCACCCATCTCTGGACACAGATGGCACCTCCACCTCTGCCTTCCCATGTGAGGCCAGCAACCGGGAAATCCTGGTTTGCTCTTCTCACTGGCTAGCTGCATCCTCCCCATCAGGGAGCCCTTTTCTTTGTGCCTCCTGAATCACACCCCTTTTTCATCTCCCTCCACCTCGGCTGCCATCACCCCTATCCTGGCTGTCACCATCTCACCTGGGGAGACACATTAGTCACCCCACTGGTCTCCTGGCATCCCGTCTGGCCTCTACAACCCCTTCTCCATGCGGCAGAGCCAGGTTTTTTTGTTTGTTTTTGTTTTAAGAACAAACACCAGCCCATGAAACACTACTGAGTCTCAGTTTTCTTCTTATCCAAGTTCAAAATTCCTACCATAACTGACAAGGCTCTACAGCAGCAATTCTCAAAGTGTGGTCCAGGGAACCCCAAGGGGTCCCAGAGACCCTTTCAGGAGTTTGCATAATCAAAACTATTTTAATAATAATATTAAGGTGCTATTTGTCATTTTTCACCCTCATTTCCTCCTGAGTGGGCAGTGGAGTCTTTAGTCTATGAGGCATGTGAAACTCTAACTGACCGAATGCAGGAACAGATATGCAAATCCAGATGTCTCCTCTGAGACCAGACATTGGAGAGATTTGCAAAAATGTGAAACAATCACATTCCTCCCTAGTATTTTTTGTTTGGAAAATAGTTAATTTTCATAAAACATATGTGATGTAGGTTCTTGTTATTTTAAATGACAATTTATCAATATTTGTTCATATAAATTATTGATAACTTGTAACATTTATCATTAGATGCTACATATTAAGAGGTATATAATTATTGTTGGTTAATATTATGAGATAAATATTAAACATTTGCTTAGTTTTAACTTCTAGTATGGTTAATATAGACAGATTTAATCCATGTACAAATTCTTTGGGGTGCTCAATAAGTAATTTTTAAGAGTGTAATGAGGTCCTGAGACTGAAAGGTTTGAGAACCACTGTTCTACACGATTTGGTTCCTACTGCTTCATCCACTTTCTCTCTCCCCACCAACTACTCCAGCTTCCTCTCCTGCCTTCCTTCTTTTACCAGCATGCCAACCTTCTTGGAACCTCAGGGCCTTGGCATGTGCCACTCTGCCTGGAACTCCACGCAGGTCTCCTGAGAGCTACCTCAGCTTCTTTGTATTGTCTCCTCCTCACAGAGCCCATCGTATGCGAAGCAGGTGCCCTGACCACTACCACCCAGTTGTTTTCTATCTTCACTTTTATTGTTTTGTTCACAATGTTTATCTCAGTTCATCATTATTTTATTTATCTGGTGTTTAACTTCTCCTGTCTCCTTCCATCAGAATGTGAGCTCCAGAAGGGCGGGGACCTTACTTATTCCCTCTGTCCCCAGTTCTGGCACAACACACATAGAAAGCACTCAAGAAATATTTGTGGAATATGGCAATGAACTTGGGAGCTAATCTCCTAAGTTATCAAAAACAAAACAAGGGGAGCAGAATAATGAGCATTTGTATGTCCTACTTTTTAATAGAAAGCTCAATGATTAACTGAACATGATTAAGTAAAAATAGAATACATCTGGAAAAAAACCAAAGAAACTACAAATAGGGGCTGACTCTAGGGAATAGGACCTGAGAGCTGCTGGGGTCAGGGCTGGGAGGGAGCGGGTTTGACAGAGTTTGAATGCTTTACCATGAGATGGTCTTAAATCTTCCATAAAAAGCACTCATTAAAAAGGTCTTTTCATGATTCATAGGTTTAGAATGCTAAAAATTCTGGTGACCACTGGCTGGTTCTGAATCTTCATCTCCTCCCACTTCTGCCACGGTGGGCTCCTTTTTCAAGCACATCCCTGCCTCAGGACCTTTGCACTTGCTGTTCCCTCTCTGCCTGGTAGGCTCTCCCCCAGAGCTCACTCCTTCCCTTCTTCAGGTGTCTGCTCAAATACAGCCTCCTCTAGGAGACCTCCCTGATGTCCCTAAAATGCCCCTCACCAGTCTCTCTCCTCTGCTTCATTTTTCTTCATAATCCTTACCACATAAAATATATTACTATAGATTCACTTCTTTAATACCCACTTCCCCATTAAAAGTAATTCCACAAGGGAAGAAAAATTTATCTGGTTTGTACCCTGCAGTATCCCCAAGGCCTAGGACAGCACAGGAGCATGTTGTAGACACACAGGAACTGTTCGTTGAAGGAATGCCATTGTGCCGCCTCCCAGCAGCTCAGTGTAAAGTTTCAGGGCATCCTGGCCTCCTTAGAATGGGACCCTCCCAAGACCTTGGCCTCCAGAATTACAGCATGGTGAAATCGCCCCTTATGTCAGCTATCGCTTTCACAAAGGGCAGAGCCAAAGGACTCATCCACACCCTACACTGTACAGACGGAGAAACTGAGGCACAGATGGGCAGTTACAAGAATACAGAAATGGCTTGTAGTTTGGGGGGAGAGCACATGGGGAGGTAAAGGGTGGGCTGTAGTTTGAGGGCTGGACCAAGTGTGGCAGAGTTCATCGTGTGGGATGGGCAGGTGACAGGGAAAGGGCAGGGAGGCATGATCACAGCGGACCATGTGCCTTGAGCGGCAATGGGGAGCCATCGATGGATCTGCGAGAGGAAGGGGAAGGAGGGGTCTGCCAGCCTGAGAGGCCAATCCGTGCACGGGTGTGGTCGAGCTGGTGGGCGGGGCCCGCGAGGGCTGACCAATGGGGCGAGAGGGCGGGGCCTGAGGGCTCCTCCCTGGGGACCCAGAAGAGGGGAGGCTGGAGGGCACTGATGGCTTTTCCAGAGAGGAAGCGGGGGGAAGGTGCCAGGAAGAGATAAGGTGGGAGGCGGGCTGGGCCGGGGCGCGGGTCCCGGGCTCCGGGGTTTGTCCGGGTTTCCGGAGCCACCTCCTGCCGGGCGGGGGCTCCAGGTGTCCGGCCGACCCCGCCCCCCCGGCCCTGGGCCCCCGCTCCTGCCGCGGTCTTCCTCCCCGAGGGGGCCTGAGGACCTGGGGTCCGCGGGGACGAGGGCGACCCAGGGGGAGGCCGGGAGAGCCGGGGAGGCGGCCAGAGAGGGAGGGACAAAGGAAGGGGAAGAGAGGGAGAAATGGAGGGACATGGAGTGAGAGAGAGGGAATGAGGATGGGGAGGGGGAGAGATGGAGAGAGAGAGACGGAGGGAAAGGGGGGAAGGAGAGAGACAGGAAAAGAGTAAGAAAGAAAGGGAAGGGAAGGGAAGGCTGCTGAGGAAGGGGTAGAAATGAGGAGACAGAGACACAGAGACAGTCCAGAGCCCAGGCAGAGGAGAACAGAAAGGTGAATTCTTTTGAAGGCTTCGGGAGAGGCCGCTCCCTGGCAGGGAGGATTCCTGGGGTGGGGGTGGGGGCTCTGACTCACCCCCTCTGGGCTGCTCCTTAGACCGGCCCCTGGGGCTCCTCCACCCCCCAGAGCCTTCTCAGCCCGCCCAGCTTCCTGCCCCACCTCCACTCTGGCAGCCTCCGCTATGAATGTTCCATTCGGCCTCCAGAGCCGCTCTTAAAGCAGTGCTCCTCCCGCCGCAAGGCCCTGTTGTTGCTCTGCCCGCAGCCTCCTCCCTGGTCTCCAGCCCCAGTCTCACGGCCTATGAATCCACCCTCCAGAAGGCAGCTGCACTCTGACTCGGTCCCTCCCCTGCTCTGAACCGTCCCATGGCTCCCCATTCTCCAGACAAAACCCAGGGTCCTGGCCACACCTCTGGGTCTGACCCCAAGGCACCTCCCCAGTCTAATCACACTGTCTACACGGGGTTCAACACTGACATTTTTCCTCTTCCTTGAACTGGCCATGGCTTCATCTCCATTCCATGCCCGTGCTGGTCCCACTATCTAAAATCCCTTCCCCTCCTTGTTCTCCTCATCCTCCAGTGTGCAGCTCAGAGGTCCTCTCCTCCAAGAAGCCCTCCCTGATTCCCCCTGGGCTCCCCAGTCCCAGCCCTTACCACCCTGGGTTATCACTGTCTGAGGACGGGTTTGTCTCCTCCCTGGACTGCCTTGGTTGCTACTGTGTCCCCAGCACCACCTGGCACAGGGCCAGCCACAGAGATTTTGTTGAATGGGAGTGTTTGTTCAATGTCATGTGTTCAATAAATATTTACTGAGCACAAACTCTGTTCCAGGTGCAGGGGATACAGCAATGAACAAATTCAAACAAACATCCCAGATTCTTTGGAACATAAATGGGAATGGAGACAGGCAGAAACCCAGAAACCCAGTGGATGGATAACATAAGGCCAGGCAGTGATGAAAGCAATATAGAAAAGCACAACAGAGAGGAAGCAGGGCACAGGTTTTGGGGTGTGTGGGGGAGGAATATAGTCATAAAAAGGGAGGATAGGGAAGCCTTTCTGATGCGTGACATTTGTATTAAGACGTGAAGGAAGTGAACAGTGAGCCCTGTGGATAGCCAGGTGGGAGAGTGGCCAAGAGGGGAAGTGTCCAGGGAGCAGGAACAGCAAGTGCAAAGGCCCTGAGGTAGGACTGAAGAGGCCAGATGTAAAGGCAGGGAGGGAAGGAAGAGGAAAGCAGGGAGGCAGGTAGAGGGTGGAAGGGGATGGCCATGGGCCACAGGGAGGGCTTGGTTTCTGCTGAGTGACCCAGGAGTCCTGCGTGCGGTGTGAGCAGAAGAGGACATGATACAGTCTGATTGGTGGTGGGAGATGAATGACAGAGTAACAGGACAGAAAAGAGACAGGGAGACGGGAACAGAAAGACAGAAATGCAGTGGCAGAGGAACACTTCTCCATGTAATTCTGCTCCCCCACCCCTCCACCTTCTGCCAGAATGGCCCAGTTGGGAGAACACTCTTAGATTAGAGAACTGACTAATCCGAGAGCTGATAAGTCAGTGACAGCAGCCATGTAGCGGAGGACCAGAGGACAGGCCGGAGCTGCCCTGCCTCCCGCCCTGCATCATGCCGAGCCCCCTCACCCCTGCTCACCCGCACCAGCCGGGCCCTCTTCACCAGGTCATTGAGCTTGCGCAGGGCGGCGTGGCGTGGCAGACCCTGGATGTCGCGAAAGAGGTCCTGCTCCTCTAGCTCAAAGAGGCGCCGGTTGTCGGGTACAAGGAGGGGCTGGGACCAGAAGGAGCCGATGTAGACGCGCAGCACCTCGGGCGTGCCCACCACCTTGCCTAGCGCCCACATGAGCGCCCCGTAGACGCGCATCAGCTGCTGCGTCTCCACCATGTCTGCCTTGTTGAGCACCACGCGGATCTTGTCCTCGTGGCCCCGCAGGGCGCCGATGGCCTCGGAGAATTCATCAGAGATCTCCAGCTTGTGTGCATCAAAGAGCAGGATGATGAGGTCCACACGCTCCGCGAACCAGCGCAGCACGGCTGGGAAGTCATAGCCTGGACACAAAGAACAGAGGTCAGCCCCCAGCCTCCTGCCCTTCAGAAGCAGCCGGTCCTCTGCACTGAGATTGGACTGTACAGGCGGGCAGGTTGTCCTATTGAAATCCTTGTCTGTGCATAATAGTCAAGCCCCAGGCGTATCCACTGCTTTGGCCCCCAACCCTCAGACTCCTTCCTCCCCCTTTTCCATCCATTCATCAGGCAGGTGTCAGCGGGTGTGCATTGACACGGATCTACAGGTTGTTAAAATACTGAACTTTTCACAGACTCCCTGTGCTTCTACGGCTTCCCCAGTCCCCCAGATGCCTCCATCACCCTGGCCTCTCCCCAGGACCTGTGGGGTGTCTCTGCAATGCAGCAACTAAAGAGATCACATTGGCCCTGGGTATGCTCTTGACATAGCAGGTGTTAAACATTTTTAGTTTATTTAACAATATTTACTGAGAGCTTTCTGTGCCCCAGGCCCTATCCTTGGTGCTGGGGACGCCACAGAGAACACAGATAAGGTCCTGGTTTTGGGGGACCACCCATCCCACCAACTGGTTCCTGAGTTCATTCATTCATTCCTTTCCTAATACAGTCATTCGTACCATTCACTCTTCGGCTTGTCCATTCATTCATTCATTAACGAGGGATGCCTGGGAGAGCACAGAGGAATGGTTGAGACCCCCTGAGTTGGCAGTCTGGAAAACCTGGGTTTGAATCCCAGCTGTGTGACCTTAAGTAAGTAGGAAACCTCTCTGAACCTGTTTCATTTTCTGTAAAACAGAAACCCTGACAGACCTACCTCATAGAACAATTGTGAAGATTAAAAGAATATAAATTGAACTAATATGTAAGGAGCTTAAACAGTCTCTGGACTCAGCTATGCACACTTAAAATGAGTTTTAGGCATATAAATTATACCTCGATAAAACTGTTTAAAGAGAAAACAGTGCTGGGTGCATGGTAAGTGCTCAAAGAGTATTAGTCATGATGCAGTCATCCACAGAGCAGCCTGCCCGGCACTGGGACACAGGGTGGCTCAGGCAGCCTCGGTCCTGTCCTTACTGGGCTCACGTTCCCCTGGGGACACAGGGCCATCCCCAGAGCAGTCAAGCTGGGATTGCAGAGCCCAGGAAGCTGCAGGAGCTGAGATGGGGCACCTGCCCCAACCTGGGGCATCGGGAAGGGCATCTGCGAGGAGGCAATGCAGGGTGGTGACCCGGGGGGGGTAAGGAGTTAGCTGGCACAGCAAGTTGCCCCTGCTGATTCACCGGGCATCACTGCATGTGCTCCCTGATGCAACTTGTTGAATCTTCAAAACAACCCCCAGGAGACAGGAACTTTTATGACCCCTGTTTTCCAGATGAGGAAACTGAGGCACAGAGCAGTCAAGGGATCCACTCAAGACACATCGGTGGGAGGTGACAGGGCAGGAACCCCAGGGACCCCCACATTCCACTGGAGAGCTGGTGGTGGGCCCGTCCTGCCAAGGAGGAAGTGGGCTCCTTGTGGGCCCTGGGGGCTGGACGAGGAGGGGGTGGGGGACATTGTTTGGGGGGGGAGGAAGGGCTGGGTCACCAGGGGGATGGCAGCTGGGGCCTCTTCCTCACCCAGTGTCTACACAAACACACACACCAGCCAGGATTGGAAAGTGTGTCTCACGCAGGGAGGGATGGAGGGAGGGAGCTTGAGTCAGCGTGGGGATGGGGTGGGGACGTGGCAGAGAGGAACCCAGGCCCATGGAGGTACTCAGACAGGAAAAGCCGTCTTCATAAGCACTTACATACCTCCTAACGTGTGCCACACATGTTTTGCTTGCTTTGCACGTTTTGACATTTAATTTTAACCCTCAGAGCAACCTATGGGGCTGCTACTGTTATTCTCATTTTACAGATGAGGAAACTGAGGCACAGAGAAGTTCAGTGGCTTGCCCAAGGTCAGTCAGTTTAAAAACAGCAGAGCCCAGATCTAAACCCTGCCAGAGGGCCCCACTGTGTTACCATCACACACACGGATGTTCACAGATAAGATAGCCACATATTCCCACACACACACTCAGAGCCGCATGCTACTAGATGTGCACTCCCAGATACACATTTGCTCACCACTTGGGATGTACACAGATATTGGCGGTCACACAATCACAAAGACACCCAGACCTACACAAAGTAACAGCCAGACATCAGCATAGACACACAAGGCCAGAAGCACTCCCGCCAGCCTACAGAGACACGATTTACACACACAACTGCAACAACCTTCCAGATCCAAAGGGACCCACACAGATACGATCACAACGCCACAAAAGATACACTCCTGCACGTGCGCACACTCTCACTTGCACACCAAGCACACAACTGTACACAGAGTCCCAATCACATGCAGTCACACACAACCCAACAAAGTGCCCTCGATCTCATACAATCCGACATGGCCACACGAAGCACACGTAGGTACAACCACAAGCAGAGCCCCGACACACGCAGACACACAGCCACAGAGTCACACCCCCAATTATACACTTTCCCAGACACGCACTGAATTATCCACCCAGTTACACAAAGGATTCCCTTACACACACACGTGCACATTTAACAATGCAGGTGCACACGGAGACACAATCCCACGATCCTCCAGCCTACCAGGTCCTTCAGAGCCACACAAAATCCTTCCCAGCAGCGATCCCAGGACAGACTCCAGGACGCTAGGCACAGACTCTCCTCCGCTTCCTCACCCCACTGTCAGGGAAGGAGACCCGTTCTGTACCCCCTCCCCTCCGCACTGCCTCTGGGCCCCCAACCGGCAGCCCCTGCCCAGGCTTGGAGACCCGGTGCCCTCCTGCACCCCCCCCCCAGGCCCAGCCCCGGGGCTGCGTCCCAGGAACACCCACCCACAGCCTCCTGCCTCCCCGGGGCCGGAGCCGCCCCCCACCTCCCACTGCCTGTCTCCGTCACCCCCTGGCGCGCTTGCCCTGCGCGACGCTCAGCCTCCAGTCCCCTCTGCCCCGCACTGCAGCCCCCTCTGCCCCAGTTGCTGGCCTCTGAGGCCCTGTGGGGCGGGGAGCAATGGTGGGGTGGGGTTGGGGTGGGCGGCGCAGCTGCGCCCGCTGGAATTCACCCCCCTCTGCTCCCCCTGCGCGGCTGTTTATAAATTCCAGGCCAGCCTTGGCCCCCGCCCAGGTTCCCCTCCCAACCCCTTCTCAGCCCCGTCTGTGGCCCAGACTTGGAGCGAGGCGCTCGCCTGGGGCCCAGGGCCTCCCTTTCGGCTCAGCCTCCTCTCTGAGTCTCGCGTCTCTCAGGCCCGCTGTCTCTGACTTGGTGTCTCTCTCTCTGTCTCTTTCCTGATCTCTCCCTCCCCATCCTTCAGCCCCGCGCGGCGGTGACCCACGCACACGTGTCTGCCGCACGCAGCCCCCACACCCCCGCCGGAATCATCTCCCTTCTGCTGCCCAGGCAGCTCAAGGCGAGCGGACACAGGCCCGGGGCCAGAGCAGAGGCCTCGGGCCGCCCCCCTCCGGCCCGGCAGCCAGGCCTCACTCACCGCGGCTCACTCTCTGTTTAGCGCCTGACAGGATGCCCGGTGTGTCGATGATACTAATGCTCTCCAAGACCTGATTGGGGAGCTGGGCACACATGAACCTGGGGCAGAGGGAAGGTCAGGGGTCAGTGCAGGGAGAGGCAGGGGGAGGGGGCACGTGGAAGGGAAACCAGGATGGAGAGGGCGAATCAGGCAGAGAAGGGAAGAGACAAGGAGCAGTGGGACAGAGAAGAGTAACTGTAAGAGTCAGAGCTCTGATGTTCACTGAGCACTTACTTTGGGCCAGGTGCTATTCTAAGCACGTTATATGGATTCCTTTAGCTCTCAAATCGCTATGGAGTGGGGACTATGCTTATACCCATTTTCCAGATGAGGATAAGAGAGGCACAGAGAGGTTAAGTCATTTGCCCACAGCCACCCAGCTAGACAGGGGTTGAACCCACGCAGCCTGGCTCAGCCTTAGGTGCCCCCTAGAGAAGGCAGGAGAGCAGGGGCAGGAAGGGGAAAAAGGTCAGACAGAGATAAGGGGACTGGGCTGAGAAGGAGAGAAACCCAAGCCGGGGTGAGACAGAGACGGGGACCAGGGACGGGAAGATGCGCCCCTGGCTGGCGCTGCACACCTGTTGAGGAAGGTGTTCCCGAAGGGGTTGAGTTTGCGGAAGGGCTTGTCTGGGTCAACAACAAGGGCGTTGCCTGGCACGGTGCCCTCCGTGTCCCCGTGCATGACGGCCACGAAGCAGTCGGTGGTGGGCTCGGGCCCCACGCGGGAGCCCGGCACCTCCTGCTCCAGCAGGTACTGGATGAAGCTGGTCTTGCCCGTGCTGTACTGGCCAGCCACCAGCACCATGGGCTTGCCATCGAAGTCGGCGTCCTCCAGGGCGGGCGAGTGGAAGGCCCCGAAGCGGTAGTGCTCCTCAAGAGGCAGCAGCTTGTCCCGGTACAGCTCCTTGAGGGCCGAGGTCACCGTGCGGATGGCCTCGGGTTGCTGGCCCCGGGCCCCGCCCCGCTTCAACCAGCTGAACATGGCTGCGCACTGCCTGCCGGGTTTGCCAGAGGAGATGCCAGAGGGAGAGGTGCCTGCCGGGGGACAGAGAGTGTTGACGGGGAACAGCTTGGCGGAGGAGGAGGAGGAGAGGGAAAGGCCGTGGAAGGTGGAACCGTGCAGGACGAGGGGCAGAGAGCACTGATGGTGGGTGGCAGGAGGTGATGGCTCAGGGAGGAAGAAGATGACCGTTCCAGCTAGAGGAAGAGAAAGAGATTAACGGTGGAATGGTTGAGGAAGGGAGCTTAGAGGTGGAAGAGCACAGGGCGGACAAACGAAAGGATGCAGAGGCCGCCTGTATTCCTTCCTTCATTCCTTCCTCTTTTCCCTGCTTCCATCATTGCACACACTTTCCCTGAAATCACTCCATGTGTCAGCAGCCGTGGACCGAGAAATAGGCCAGAGACCAGCCCTCACCCACTCAGAGCCCCCAGTGAGGAGAGGACCAGCAAGCAGTCAGTCACACCTGGGAAATGCCACACGGTGAACCTGTGGGCACCCGTGGGAACAGGATGAACTGCCCGCAGCATCGGCAAAGCTCTGGGTGGGCTAACTTTTGAGTTGCTCCCTGACTATTTGGCCCGAAAAGGGCATTTAGGCAAAGCGGATGGTGTGTGCGAATGCCCGGAGCTGTGAAATGTATGCATGAACACGGCTCAAACTCATTTAATCTTCGTCACAACCCTGTACGGTAGGGCTGGTATCACCCCCACTTTCCTGACAAGGAAATGGAGACTTGAAAAGATGGTAATAGTTTGCCCAAGATCACTTAGCTAGAAAGCGCTCCCGCTGGGACCCCAGAGCCTGTGCTTGCGTCCTAGGTCTGGGGAGTTAGGGGAGGACTCCCAGCACAGGCTGTGTTCTCTGTATCCCCTCACTAGTCTTTCATTCTCTGTAGGCTCTGTAGTGATGTCCTCTCCCTCATTCCTGAGGTCAGTCGTTTGTGTCTTTTTCTTTTTCTTCCTTGATCGGTCTAAGTAGATGCTTATAATTATACCCATCTTTTCACAGATCCAGCTTTGGACAGACTAGAGCCTCTAAATGCCATTTTCCACTAAAAGAAACTGGGGCTTCTTGGAGAAATGGCTGGTTAGGGAGCCAGGACCGGGAAAGAACAACTGAGCTTGGATTATTTAGTGGGGAAGTGCTCAGAGATGGATGGGACATGCATGTCACAGGGACACAGGACCTGACTTGAAGGGACTCCAACTGGTCAAAAATGGGTCTTTAAGCATCAAAAATAACTGCAAATCAAAGACGTTAAAATCTATAAAATCAAAATGATAATTCTAAGAAAGAGGAAAAGATGAAAGGAAACAGTCAGGGAAGGAGAGCTGCAGTGGTAAAGGAGCGGTAAGAGGTGGGGCCTGGGGTGTAGGCAGAGGGAGGGGGCCCTGGGCGGTGGCTGAGGCCGGGAGGGGTCGGGGGTCGGGGGGGGGGGGGGGGGGGGGACCTCCGCGGGGGGGGAGGTTTGGGGGTGGTTGGGGTTGGTGAGGTGGGGAGGAGCTCTTGGGTGGGAGATACGAAGCAGGCCAGAGATGCATAAGGGTGGTGGAGGGAAACCCCAAGGAGGGGACCTCCTCTGGCAGAGAGGAGGGGCAGAGGAGGAGTTGGGGGGCGACTGGTTCAGACTGGAGGAGTGTGGGAAACCGGGCACCCCTGGGAGGGACAAGGACAGTGGTGGACGCTGCTGCAGACTGGCAGGGGCCGGGAGCAGCGCGAGAGACAGGAAGATTTGGGGAGTTACGGGGGACACCGGGGAGACCTTTGCACATTGCAGGGGGGCAGGACTGAGGGTCTTCGGGAGCCAGCGCTGGCACTAGGGCTCCGCGGACGGGGGTTGGGAGGTGACAGCTGCGGTCGAGGCCACTCACCGATGGGGCACGCAGGCGGCTGGGCCGGGCTGGGCGGGGGTCCCGCGGGGATCCAAGGCACCCGCGGAGCGGCCTGTGCTCACGGTCTCGTCCGGAGCAGTGTGAGCCGGGTGGGGCCGGGAGCCGAAAAGAGGGACGGGAGGGGCGGGGGAGCGGAACGAGGCCCTCCCACCCCCAAACCGGGCGCCCGGCCTCCGGCGCCCCCTGGTGGAGAGTGGCAGGACGCCTTCGAGGGATGGTGAGAACGCGGGCTTCCGATCCCCGGTGCAAATCCCGCCTCCACCTGGCGCACTGGGCCACGCCCCGCTCTCTTTTCCCTTCTTAACCTGGGAATAATACTAGCAGTAACAACAGCAATAATAATACTAATAATTTTTAAACTTAAGGGAGTTCATAAAATTCCTCTGTTCACAACACCCTGACCCCTCTCTAGACCTAAGTAGAAGCCAAAGCCCTCACCATGGCCCACCAGGCCCTACAGGACCGGCCCTCCCTCCGCCCTGGCCTACTACCTCCTCCTCACCCTAGTCACCCTGCTCTAGCCACACTGGCGCCCTTGCTGTTCCTCCAACGCACCAACAAACTTCCAGCCTCAGGGCCTTTGCACTTGCTGTCCCTCTGCCTAGACCGCTCTCCCCCCAGACATCCAAATGGCTTGCTCCCCTCCCTCCTTCAGGTCCTTGCTCAAATGTCACCTCCTCGGAGAAGGCCTCCTTGACCTCCCTGTTTAGTGCATCGTCTATCCATTATCGCTGCTTTACCGCAGTTCTTATCGGCACTCAACATACTCTGCATTTCTTGCCTAAGTAACGCATTCCCTCGCAAGAACAGGGCTTTCCCACTGGGTGGTTTCCCACTGGGTCCCCAGCCTAGCACAGTGTCTGACACACCAAAGGGGCTCAATAAACCTTTGTTGAATTAATCCTCAACGTTTTTCTATAGGCAGGCAGCATTCTAAGAGCTTTACACATATTAGCTTCCTGAGTTATCAGAATATCCCCGAGAACTAGGTATTGTTATCCCCACTTTACAGATGACACAACCGAGCTCTGGAGAAGTGAATTCAGAAAACACAGACAGATTGTTCAGGGCTGAGCCCCGCACCTGGCTCATAGCAGGTGCTTGCGAAACACACTTGGCATCCAGGTCCGAGCCGGGGTTTTCTCCCAGCATGGGGCTCAGAGCCCACAAGGCCTTGAATCAAACCCAGCCCTGCTGCTAGCTTGCTGGAGAACCCCAGAGAAGCGACTGTGCCTCAGTTTCCTGATCTGTCTTGCTTCCCAGAGCCACTTCCCTTGGGCCTTTGTGCCCCACCCCATGACCCTCCTGCCCGGCCACTCCTCCCCGCACTTCGTTTTCATTTTAGCCCTTATCACTGTCAGCCAGGATACCTATGCCCCTTATTGTTACTTCTTAAAAAACGTATTTTTGACATTTTTTTTTAACAATTTATTTTATTTTAGTATCATTAACCTACAATTACATGGGCAATATTGTGATGATTAAACTACCTGCTTCATCAGGTCCCCCCCACCAACCCCACCACAGTCACTGTCCATCAGTGTAGTGAGATGAGAATCACTACTTGTCTTCTCTGAGCTGTACAGTCCCCCCCGTGCCCCCCCACCCTATGTCTGCCAATCGTAATGCCCCTTTTACCCTCTTATCCCTCCCTTCCCACCCATCTCCCCAGTCCCTTTCCCTTTGGTAACTGTTAGTCCATTCGTGGGTTCTGTGAGTCTGCTGCTGTTTTGTTCCTTCATTTTTTTTTTCTTTGTTCTTATGACATTTATTTTTAATGTAACTTTTCTGCAAGAATGTCAGCTCCTGGAGGGCAGGGACTCAGGATGGTTTTGCTCACTGTCATTGCCCCGTGCCCAGAATGGTGCCTGGTGGCACAACGGGAACTCAGGAAATATTTAATTGGTTGAATGCAGCAGTATATGTAATTGGGTGATGAAAATGTTTTAGGACTGAATGTGGTGATGGTTGTAAATATACCTCTGCAGATATACTGAACCCATTCAATTGCACACCTTTCATGCGTGAACAGTATGGCTTGTGAAATACCTCCATAAAGCTGATATATATATATATATCTATATATATATATATATATATATATATATATATATATAATTGTATTAGATATATAAATTATATATACTATATATAAAGTGGTATATGTATATATTGCTCGGAGCCAGGCCCTATTTTAAAAGCTTGCCACGGATCACCTCCCTTTCCCCTAGGAATCAAGGCCCTGTTACGATTGTTGTTACTGTTGTTAACCCCATTTCTCAGATGGGGAAGTTGAGGTACAGGGAAGCAGAGTCTCTCTGGCCCAGGGAGTGGAAGAACATGGAGTTGAGCCGGGCTGCCTGACAGCAGAGCTTTGCTTTCACTTCTACCCCGGGGCTCTTCAGCCTGCTGTGTCCTCACGAAAATCAGGAGGACCCGGGGACTTGGATGGAAAAAAAGTGACATCTGGATTTTCCACTGAGATTTCACTGTTTCTGTCAACCCTGAGCAGGAGCAAGGAAGCATGACAGTATCAGCAGGACTGTGTCACTGTCACCGGGCGGGACTATAGAGGTTTCTCGCACATGGCCGTTGTTTGGAGATTTGCAGTGACCGTGTACGTACTGCTGGCCAACCCACCGCTGGCTCTTTCTCATTAACGCCTTAGAGCTGCGGCCCCTGTCCACTGTCAGAGATGTGTGGGGCTTTTTTAAGACACCGATAACTGTATTTAAGTATCATTGGTTTCCTTTGTATTCCTGTGGGTTTTGTTTGATGCATTTAAAGACATTATTCTAGGAAGAGGTCGGAGGAGTGAAGAAGCCCCTGGTCGCCACTACCCTGCCACACATGCTGTGAGCCCTTCGGAACCGGGGCTGCTGTCTCATCCTGCTGGCTTGTTGCTCCCAGAACCAGGAGTCTCTGTGATCTGTCCTCATGCCATCCAACCTCCCTAAGACCCTCACAGTCCCTGGAGCCCCCTCCCCAAGGCAAAAGCTCAGATTCCCCCCTGACCTTCCCCCCACCTTCCTCCTTCCCCATCTGTCAAAACCGGATGGAGAAATGCTGGCACCTTCTACATCATGAATGAAACTTTGGAGACGTGAAGTCAAGTGAAATAAGCCAGTCCCAAAGGAGCAGGTTGTAGGACTCCACTCCTAGGAGGCTCTTAGAGGGGTCACACTCGTGGAGACGGGCCGTGGGATGGTGGCTGGTGGGGAGGGGCGGGCAAGGCGAGTTAGGGTTTCATGGGGGCAGAGCTGCAGTCTCGCAAGATGAAAGAAGTTCTCAGGATGGAGGGTGGTCACAGCCGCACCATGTGCATGTCGTTAATGTCACTGAACTGTGTACTTGGAAGTGGCTAAAATGGTATTGTCATTGCTTCGAGGATCTGGGAGCTGGCATCTGTGAAGTTTGGTCCTGAGGGCTAACTTTGCAGGAGGTGAGGTCAGTTTTGGTCCCCTCCCCAGCTTCCAGGGGGCGTGGGGGTCCCCTCCCCAGCTTCCAGGGGGCGTGGGGGAAGAGGCGGAGGGTCTCTGGCTCCCTCATGGCCCTTTCGGAAAAAAGCCATGCTGTTGACCCCGACTCCCTGGGAGCTGAGTCTGCAGAGGCCAACATCCTGGGCTGGCAGACAGACGGCCTGACGTGCAGCCCAGGCTGCCACTTACTGCATCCCTCCCGGCCGCAGTGTCCCCGTCTGCAGGAGGGGGTTATCAACTCCTGTACACGGGCTTCTGTGAAGACCAAATAAAATACCCAGGCGAAGGGCTTGGAACAGTGCCCACGGTAAGTGTTCCATAAACATTAACCATGGCTGTCCCTCTGCTCAGGCTGAATGCAGCCGGCCTCCCAGAACTGAGGCCTGAGCCCACAGCGCAGCCCCATGGGATCTTCCAGGCTGCCCGGTCCAAGGGTAGGCACGACTGTTCTCCTTCAGCGCTTTATTTTGCATGGGGGGTAAATAGGTCGGGAGGGGCGGCCCGTCTCTCGGATACCCCATACCTCAGCTTCCCCAGCACAAATACCTCCAGAGGCCTGCAGAGAGGCAGGCGCGTCACCCCGGTCCAGCCGCGGCTCGTGCACGCAGGCAATGGCAGTCGCCTCCACGGTGGGCTCGGTTCAGCACCTTCCCTGTCTGTTGCCGCACATGACCGCCAGGAGGCGCCCGGGAACCCTAAATCAGTTCAAGCCCTCTGCTCAGGACCTACCTGTGGCTCCGCCTCACTCGGTAAGAGCGCTCCTCACCGCGGAGCACGTGGGCCTAACCAGAGGCTCCCCTTATTCCCTCTGACCTCACCTTTTGTTCCCCACCCCAGGCTCCAGCCACAGAGGCCTTGCTGTCCCTGAACACTCCTGACATGTTCCTGCCTCAGGGCCTTTGCATGTGCTGTACTTTCTGCCCTCAGTGCTTTTCTCCGATTTCCCTGAGGCTCCCTCCCTCATTTCATGCACATCTCTGCTCAGATGTCACCTCTTCCAAGAAGTCTTCCCTTCCCACCTGATCCCAAGTGCCCTGACGTGCAGCCACCCAGGTTGCTCACAGCCCAAAGCGCTCACTGAATGGGTTGAGGGGAAGCTGGAATCCAGCTCACACTCTGCTCTTCAAACTCCGGGGCCCAGGAGAAGAGGGTGCTGCTTTCTAGTCCACACAAAGTCGTCCTAGGGACTAGTAGTGCCTTATCCACTCCTCTGTCCTGCATTTGGGACTGAGTTGTGTCCCCACAAAAGACAAGCTGATGTCCTAAGACAGGCCCGGCAGCTTATCTTACATGGAAATAGGATCACTGCAGATGTAAGCAAGTCAAGACAAGGTCATACTGGAGTTGGGTGGACTGTAGTCCAAATGGTCTCCTTACAAAGAAAGCAGGAGAGACACGGGCTCGGAGGGAAAATGGCCCTGTGAAGACAAAACAGGAAACAAAGAGATGGAGCTACAGGCAAGGAACACCCCTGGGAACACCAGAAAGGGACGAGACGAGGAAGGAGACTCCCCCGGAGTCTCTGGAGGGTGCACAGCCCTGTCCCCACCTTTATTTGGGACTGGGAGGCTCCAGAGCTGTAAAAGCTGTCCTTCTAAGCCACCCGATTTGTGGCACTTTGTTACAGCAGTCACAGGAAACTAATACACACTGCTTGATTTTTCTTCCTAGCTCCATCAGACACTGTACCCGTTTATAGATAATCCTCCTTGTTTGCAGATTCCATGTTTGTGAATCTGTCTACTTGTTAAGCTTTGTAACCCCAAAACTTGCAGCCATTTTGAGGACATGTGCTGAGAGGCAAAACATTTCAAGTCGCCCACGAAGCATGTGTCCAAGGGAAGTTGAGCGAAGCCGACACTGCCGGGTTCCAGAGCTCATACTGACAAGTCAAGGTCTATTTGGTGCCACGTTTTCCACATTTCTGGACTTTCTTACTCAATATGCCCTGGGCGTGGGGCTGACGTTCTGGCTAGTGTTCGTGGGATGTGCCTTACAGAGAAAACGTGCTAGATGATCTCTGTTCAGGCGTGCGTTACAGTGCTCTTGGCCGAATCAGCAATATATATCAATAAGGTGTCTTTACAGAAACACACATATAACAAGGTTATGTACTGATCGGTTGACAAAAGCGTGATCAGAGGCTGGAGGGACGCTAACCCTGAGTTCCCCGGTAGCTCAGTAGCTGCTCATTCTGTTGGCCGAGTCCATGCAACCTCACCGGGATGACAGGAATCGCCTGCTGGCTTTAGCTTTTACCATCTGTCAGCAGGTCGGCTCCGTTTCGGCAGGAACTTCACCTGCCCTGCTCAGCTGCACCCCTGTGCCTAGAACAGGGCCCGGCACGCACATATATGTAGAAGAAGCCCCCCATCCCTCTCCCCACCCAGGTCCCACCCCAACGCCGTCTCCAAAGAGCCCCCCCCAAAGACCCAACAGCAATGGGGCCAAGGAGGCATAGGTACAGTTTTAAAAAAAGGATCAGTTTTTAATTTACAAGAGTTCTAAATGTACAGAATTCTCCTTTAAAAAAATCGTTATACACAATAAATACAGTACAAAAAAATTTATCTTACAGTACTAGTTTTGTCTCCGAGATTTCAAAATCTGGCGCGGGTGGCCGGCGGCAGAAGCACAGAGGGAAGGCCGGGGGTGCGGGGGGAGGGGGCAGCGGGTGCGGGGGGCGGGAGGAAGACTCCGGTTTCCTGTTTTGGAGGTGCTCGGATTTCAGTCGAGGGACTGGAGGTTCAGAACCTTTCTCACTTGAGCACACAAACCGGGACATAGGACACGGAGCTGGACGCACACACACAGATGTGACACAGGTGCCCACGGGCACAGCTCTCCAAATTGGGGGTTCTTGGGGGCCCGCAAGATGCGGGCTCAGGCCGCCCCTTCCCTGCATTTCCTTCTACAGCCTGTAGGGGGCGGTGGGGAGAAGCTGAGCACGGCTCCCCAGGACCCTCCCAGCTCTGAGCCCTTGACGCAAGGATCGAAGTCACACAGACAAACCTGGAGCCGGACATGTGTGAGCAGTGGGACGAACCAGGGAGCTCCATCCCCGGCACACACACACACATGTCCCCTGGACGGAGGGGCGGAGTGTGGCAGGAAGCGGGGAGAAAAAGGAAATGACACACCAGGATTTCGCCCTTCTTCGTCGGAGGGACATTTTACATTTCAGCCCCCTCCCCTAATCCATAACCCCCACCCAACAACCCGGCTGAAGCAGGAGGCGGGGAAGGAGGCCTTTGTGACTCAATAACTTAGGCAATAAAGACCGTCAGGGGAGCCCTGGCTCATGTCCCCTAGGAGGCTGAGGCCGGGTGCCCCGTTGCCCCTCTGCTTCCACGTGGTGGAGCGGGGGGACCGGGAAGGGAAGACCAGCCCGGTGTTATCTGTTCAACGTCCTGGTGCCGAGGCCACCGTTGTGACTGGAGGGCGGGTAGGCCTCTGGCCTGTGCAGGGGTGATGGGGAGGCGGGTGTGACAGCCGCCGGGGCAGCATGGGGGTACGGGGGTGCAGGTGTCCGGCCCGGGGCCTGCTGGAGGTTCAGAATGCTGTCAATGGCACTCTGTAGGTGTTCCGTGAGCGTGTCGTCCTGCGGGCTGTCGCTGGAGAAACTGGCCTGGTCCACATCTGGCGATTCAGACTTGCGCCGCTTGGTGGGAGGCAGTGGGGGTGCCTCCCAGCCGGGATCCCGGCTGCCGCCGCCCTGCCCGGCCCCAGCCATGGGCTCCGGCGGGGCCCCCTTCAGCATGCGCTGGTACAGCTCGTCCTCCACTGCAGCCAGCTCGCGGATGAGCCCGCTGGTGGCCTCGTCCACTTTGGTGGGCAGTGGCACTGGACTGCTGCCCCGGGCTCTGCCGGTCCCGGGCCCCTCTGCCACCCCACCGCCCAGGGCCTCCACGTTCTCGCGGTATGTCTTCCGCAGGGGGAGGCGGGGGCAATGCGGGGCCAGGGCCGGCGGCTTGCGGTCAGTGGTGGCCGGTGGCGGGTGGTCCACTGTGCCATTCATCTGGCCGGTGGCGGGGGGCAGTGGTGGAGGCCGGGGCGGAGGCTCGGCCGCCCGCGGGGCGGCAGGCGGCGGGGGTGGGGGCTGGTGCACAGGGTCCAGGGCCGTGTTGTGCACGACCTTGCTGAGCCCGGCCTCCTGCTTGATCTTGAGCTTGAGGCCAATGCGGCTGCGGGCCTCATAGGTCTTGATGGGCGGGCGGTTGCGGGAGGGCATCGGACCGTCCTCGTCGGCATCCAGGGAGGAGGCGGCAGAGGACGAGGAAGAGGAGAGCAGTGAGGAAGACGCCGCTCGGGCCCAGGTCACGGAAGGGGAGCCGCCGGCCCCGCCCTGCCGGATCACCAGCTTGGTGGGCAGGTGCAGAGGGGGCTGTGCGGTGGCCCCGGACGCCGAGGATGGTGGTGGGCCGTGGCCGGGCAGCCGGTGTCCCTCGGAAGAGGCGGCGACAGGGAGGCCGAGAGAGCGCGAGGAAGACACGTACTCATCTGCAGAACCGGGGAGCCAAGAAAACCCATGGGGGTTAGGGAAAGGCCGGCAGGGCAGTGCTAAGAGGAGCGGGCGTGCAGGGAGCACCCGCTCTCTGCCAGGTCCTGGACATCCTCGGGACACACTGCTGGGTATGACCCTTCTCAGCAATTCCCAGATCCCCCTAATGTGAATGCGGGGATTAGAACCTGAGAGTCACCTTAAATTTTGCAACCCAGCCACCTTGCTGCTTTCCCCCTGACCCTGGCTCTCTCTGCTCTCCTGCTTCTCCACACCCTAGGGGTGGCAGAATGTTCCCTCCACGCCAGGATGTTGGGGGTGAAATGGTACACGGTGATGGAGGGAGATACGCTCAGTTCTCCACGGCCTCAGAGCAGGAAGGTCAGGGGAGACCCAGCCACAGGAAGGCGGACTCGGGCGCCGCCTGGTGGTGGAGACAGGTAAGGCCAGGCACCGCTCTCCACGCCCAGGTGCCTAATTCCGTGGCAGGGTAGGAGTTGGGCGCGCCTTTCTTTCCCCTCCGGTCCCCTCTCACCAGGCTTCTCCTTGGCTAGCTGTTTGTCCAAGGCAAGGGTGGTCTTCTCCTCCTGAATGAACATTCGGTCTATCATAACCATCTCGGCCGAGGGGCTCACCCTCTGGTGGGGAGAAGGCGGGCGGTGAAGCAGCAGGAGGGAGAGGGCGAGAGGAAGGAACCGAGTGGATGGGGGATGGATGGGGGCCGACTGCAGACTTTCCTTGTGATCTGACCACCGGCCTCCCTCCGTCCCTCCGAGGCCTCTGAGGGTGGCAGGGTCCCCAGGGGAAGGAGGTGACAGCCAGCCTACCCGGGATTCCTCCAGGAGCAGGAGGCGGTATTTATTGAGCATGGCCTGGGTGCGCTTCAGCAGCTGCGTGGAGACCGTCTCAAACTCCTCGTCCACTGCAGAGGAACAGAAGGGTCCGGGGGCACAGACCCCGAGGGTGGGCGGCACGCGGGGCACCTGCGTCGCCGCGCTGCACAGCCGCCCCCACCCTCTGCAGCGCTGGCTGGGGGAGCCCCGAGGGGGCCTCACCTTTGTGGTAGTCGTTGGGGGAGGGAAGCGCGCCCTGGTAGACGTGGTAGGGCAGGAGGCGGTACAGGGCGTCCTCGAAGGAGGGGAAGGCTGTCTTGTAGTCAGGGTGCAGGACAGAGCCCTGATGTTTGTGCAAATGCTCCAGGAAGCTGGGGTGGGGCGGGACAGACCACACACTCAGAACCTGCTGTGAGGCCAGGAGAGCAGATCCCCGACCCGAGCCCCAGGCCACAGGGCAGACGACGGGGAGGCGGAGGCTAGCATAGGAGTGTGAACGCGTTTGTTCCCGCTCCCGGACCGGCGCGCTGGCGGCGACCAAAGGACGCAGGTGCTGTCGTCACCCCGCTACAGCTACAGGCGAGGGAACAGAGGCCCGGGGAGAAGCCCTCCTGCCCCAGGACACGGAGCTGAGAGTCGGAGGGCAGAGCGCCATCCTCCCTGCTATCCTGCCGCCTGCCACCTGGGGTCAGCATGTCCCAGCCGACCTGGGCCCACAGCACCCGGCGGAAGGCGGGGAGGGGGGGGGGGCTGCTGGCCAGTTGGCGGGGAAGATCCTCTTCTCCCAGCCAGCTGTTGTCTACCACAGCCCGTGTCAGCGTGGCTGACTCGTGTGATCCTTACTGTGTGACTGTCCCCTCCCCCAGACACACTCGTCTCCACCCTGGGCTGAAGACCAGCGGCCCCCACGCCCTCCGGGGGGGGAGGGACGAGGTCTGTCTCCTGTTTCCAGAAGCCAGCGCGGGCCGGGGCCCGGAGTGAGGACGGGGTGAACACTTGCAGTGGCGGGAGGGGAGAAGAGAGGGAGAGAAGGCAGGCAAGCTTCAGGCACGTAGCCATGGGCCCACCCGGGCACCCTTCCGCCCAGCCCCACACCCAGACCCTATTCATCCACCCAATTATCTACCACCCACCCAGGTCCCCAGCCTTTGTCACAGTCTCATCAAATCCTTGCCCTTCACTCTATCATCACTATTACCACCCATTTCCTAGAGAGGGAAACTGAGGGTCCTTGAGGGAAACAGTACTGCCCCAAACCACACCGCTCACGAGGGGGAGCAGGGATCGGTACTCGGGCCTGCCCGACCCGCGGCTCGCCCACGGCGCTGCACTCACCAGGCTTCTTTGCTGGGCTGCAGCGCGGGCACCTTCTTCAGGCCACCCAGCTTGTTCTCATACTGCAGGGAGGCAGGAGGTGAGGGGCGCTGAGCGCGTGCAACGCAGAGGCCCCCCCTCGGCACCCTGGGCCTCCTGGCCCAGACAGGGACAGGAGGGGCTGGCATGTCCCCTGACGGGGTCCTGGCCCCGGCAGGACACAGCGTGGGAGGGCGACGGATAGGCCTGAGCCCTGGACGCCCTCCACCGGGGCCCCTGCCCTCCTCCGCGTGGCCCTCAGCCGCTGCCTGACTCGCGGGGTGGACACCAGGCCCACTTCCAGAGTCTCCGTTCGGGCTCGTGAGCCAGCGAAGGGCCTCGGACTCCACACTCACCACCCAGCTGCCCGGGTCTTTCTTCCCTCCCGACCCCCTCTCCCATGCCCTCTCTGCTCAGCCTCTGCGAATGCTGTCCCTGAGCGCTCTTCCACCTCCTGGGTCCTGTCCCCCCACCTGCTTGTCACCTGCTGTCCCCCCCTCCCCCCTCCCCCACTTCCAGCAGGTCTCTGCCCCAATCCCCGGACCCCGCCAGGCTGCCCCGCTCCCCAGTCTGGCTACGCCAGCCTGCACGCTCCCATGCCACCCCCGCTGTGTGATGGTCACCCTGCCCCCGCCTCTGTCTCGGCTCTCACCCAACTTCTCTCTCGAGTCTTTTGTCCAAGTCTCACCCTACCTGTCCTGACACCTGACGGTCTCTCACGCTGCCTACGGTCTCAACCTCTCACCGGCTCCCGTCCCAAGTGCCACTTCGGGGTCTCAGGCCGCCTCTCCTCATCACCCCACCATTTTGGTGCCTGTGGATCTCTGTCCACCTGTCTGTCTGTCCTGGTGCTCCACCCACCGCTGGTCTCATTTGCCCTTCTGATTGCGCCTGTCAGCCTCCCCTGCCCTTCTGCACCCACCTGCCTCCCACAGGCCCCTTGCCCGGTTCTCTGGCCACGCGGCTCTGGGCCCAGCCCCCACCCTGGTGGCCTCTTACCTGCAGCCCGGAGGACTTCCCTGGCCCGGGCACAGCGGTCTTGGCCATACTCAGGGTCGGCAGGTTGCTGGCAAAAGCTTTGCTCTCGGCAGGAAGCAGAGGAGGGAGGCCTGGGGGTGGGGGTGGGGGCAGACAGGGCTCAGGGGCCACTAGTCTGAAGGGCCCCCGAAACCATGACCCCCAAACCCGCACCCCGCTCCCTCTGGTCCTTTGGCCTCGGTGCTCCTCAGCTCTGGGGGCACAGCCCTTCCTCCTCCGCCCGCCCTGGCCCACAGCAACTGGGTGACCCACTGGGCTCACAGCCCCCCCCGGCCCCCCAGTGCTCAGCCCCCACCCACCCACCTGCAGGCCCCCCGTTTCTCCTGCGTGGGCTGCCTCTCCCCTACCTGCTGTGGCCATGGGTGCTGGGGCAGGGGGATGGCTGGGGACGGTGGGGGTCCCAGACGGGGCCTGCCCGCTGACCAGCACAGAGGCAGTGGGGCTGGTGAGGGGCCCCAGGCTGGCAGAGGTCTGTGGGGTGGCAGGGGCCCCCCCAGCCTTGTTCTGGAGGATGATTCCAGATGGCACCTGAGGAGGAGGACAGGTGGTTGAGGCGGTGGGACACACTAGGAGTGGGGGGCTACCAGGCACCAGGGCTGGGGGTGATGAGAAAGCCACCGAGTGGGAGGGAGGGACCCCCAATCAGACTGTAAGGGGCAGGCTGGGCATCTGCCTCGCTTACCTGGTGAAACCTCTCGAGAAGAGCCTTTGGCTGGGGCAGCGCTGGGAAGGGGGCGGTCACCATCTGGAAGGTCCGAGGAGGCGGTGGAGGGGGCGCTGCGGGCTCGGGGACTAGGTGGAGGGTTGGAGGGGTTGTGGGGGACTTGTGGGGCCCCTGACCAGGAGGGAACTGGAGCTGGAAGTCGGGTGGTGTGGGGGCTGGTAGCCTGGTGGACGTCTCAGAGGAGGCCACGATGGAGGAGGTGGACACCGGAGGGAGGTGGGGGGCTTGGGGCAGTGGCCCCTCCGGGGGCTGGGACGGGGGCCGCAAAGAGGGCTGGGGTGGGCCTGAGACAGTGGGGGCTGGGGTGCTGGCAGGCGGGGGGACGCCTAGCTGGTTCTGGATGACGAAGATGCCAGGCAGAGTTGGGGGTGCCTGGGGTGGGGGGCACGGGTGCAGGGTGGGCTCGGAGGGCGGGCGGGACAAGCTCTGGGGCTGGGAGGGAGGGCGGGAGTGGGGTCGGGAGGGGGGCCGGGAGGGGGGCCGGGCGGGGTGTGGGGAGGGCAGGTGGGGGCTGTCTCCCAGGGGGGCCTGGTGAGGTAGTGAAGGGGATGAGGAGGGGCCTGGGCCCTTCAGTGGAGCCGCTGCCGGGATCTGGGCAGGGGAGGGGGGGCGAGAGGCGGGGGCAGGGGTCAGACCAACCTTGGCTCCCACGGGGCCAAGACACTGGAGACCCCAGGTGCTCCCCCCACAAGCACCCCCTTTTAGCCTCCCTGGTCCGGAGAGAAAGGACCCCACCAGGGCCCTCCTTTCCACCTCCGGTTTCTGGCCTCCCCACCTCACGGGCTCCACCTCCATGCCATCTCCCTTCACCCCTGCACCTGCCCACCCTTACCCCTCCCTGCCCCCGACACCTGGGCCCGCCCCCCCACTCCTCTGCCTCCCCTGCTCACCCTTCCATACCTCTGGCCTCTGACTTCTGCTCCCTTCCCATATGCCCCACCTCCCAATACCCCAGATGAAGTTGAGCTCTGCAGGGTTTGGGGGCAGCAGACGAAGCGGCGGGGACACCACACCAGCTGCCCAGCGGGAGGTGGGGGGCCAGGGAGCGCGAGCACAGCAGCAGGGGGGGGAGGTGGCCGGGTGGGGACTGCCCCCCAGCCGCCAGCCCTGGCCTCACTGCCCAGCTAACTGGGGGACACCTGTATGGATGTGCGGCTGCATACCCGGGGCTGATGGCTGTGGAGGGAACAGGGAGGGACAGGGGACCCAGGGAAGCCGAGGGTAAGGATGATAACTGAGGGGAGAACACAGGCCTCCGTGCACCTGTGTGGCCGTGGCTACAGGCCTACGGGTGCCACATAAGCCTGCAGGGATGGGTGGGTGTGCGCACGCATCCATCAGATTTGCACACGTGCCACGGGCACTAGATGTGGCGCGTGCCTACAGTACGCCTTAGTGGGCGCTCCCGGCCCCTCTGCCCGCTCCTCCTGGGGCATCACAGCCTCAGCAGCCAGTGATTAGTGCAGGAGCGCCGGCTATGCGCCCACAGTGGGCTGGTGCCTTTCCACTCATGTCACAGAACCTGCACCCCAGTGACAGCTCACCCTGATCCAGCATGAACCTGCACCCATTCATGTGGCCTCTCCACAGCCCTGAGAACAGTGGTAACAGTGGACCCATTTCACAGGCGAGAAACTGAGGCCAGGGAGTGGAAATGACAGGCCCAGGGTCCCCTGCCTTATCACCACCCAGTGACTAGGAGGCCACCGAGGAGGACTCAGTTCAAGGGGCTTTGCCCAAGGCCACCCAACACAGCCACGCCCCAAAGCCAGGGGTTCTTTGTGTTGAGCCCCCAAAATGGGCCAACTCACAATTTCAGAGTTATAACTTGCTTTAGGGCTTTATGACAAGCCCCTGGACTCTTCTAACATCCATTCTGAGCTTGGCCCTGAATAACTTCTAGCAATTCAAAAACAAAAACCAAGAAAAAAATGAATCCACTCATCCATCCCCAAAGGCCTGCAGCCTCCAAGGAGAGATTAGAGAGGCCCTTGGCTCAGAAGGGGCTGGTGAGACTGTCACCTGGATTCCCTATATGGAAGACGGTTTGGTCTGGTGACTTCAAAAGGGCCACAACCTTTGGCCTGGTAACTCCCCTTCCAGGAATCTGTGATAAGAAGCCCTTAGGCACCTGTTGACAGGCTACCTGCTGTGGGAGTATTTACAACAGAGAAAACAGAACAACCCAGATGGCCGGCAGCAGGTGAGCGGCTGAGTGAGCAGGGAAGGGAGCCGGCCCCTCCACGCTACCCCTAAACACATGCTCTGCGGGCCCTGTGCTGTGGCCAACACGGACGTGCGAGAATGCCAGGTTAAATAAGGCGAGTAAGACCTGACCCGGTCGCTGGCCGACTGGCCAACTGCCTCACGGACAGTGGGGTTGATAATGGCATTGTCTCAAAGCTAAATTTGCTGAATTTGATAACCCTACTGTGGGTCAAGCAAGAGAACGTTCTTGTTCTCAAAGGCTGAAATATTAAGGAGTAAAGAAGTATGTCTGCGATGTACTTTCAAATAATTAAAAATAAAAAGTGTATATACCGAGAGCTAGGGATAAGGTGAATGTAACAAAATATTTACAGTGTGGGTAAATCTGGGGCAGCAGCCAGCTTCCAAGACAGCTGCCAGTGATTCCTATCTCATCATATCCAGTCTCTTCCACATTGACCAGGGCTGGTGTCCGGGACCCACAGAATTTGGCAGAAGTGATCATATGCTACTTCCAAGATGAGTTTATCAAAAAGACTGTGGTTTCCATTCTGCACACTTTCCTCTTTCCACTTTCCACTTTCCTCCACCTTGGGAGAAGCAAACTTCAGAGCATGCTGTATGTTGCCTTTTGGAGAGGCCCACATAGCTAGGAGCTGAGGCTGCCTGCCGACAAGCCCATGAGCGAATCACCGTGGAAGCGTATTCCCCAGCTCAGTCAAGCCTTCAGATGACTACGGCCCTTGCTGACGTGTTAACTATCACCTCATGAGGGATTCTGAATCAAGCCCTCCAGCTAACTTGCTTCAAGATTCCTGGGCCTTAGAAACTACGTAAGATAAGTTAAAGCTTGTTGTTTTAAGCTGCTAAATTTTAGGGTGATTTGTTACACAGCAAGAGGTAACTAATACATCTGCTTAAAAAGTAAAGAACTTGGGACGGGCACGCGAGATGGTGGCCTGAGTAGGGCGGCGGAAATCTCCTCCCAAAACCATACATATTTTGAAAATACAGCAAATACAACTATTCCTAAAAGAGAGACCAGAGGATACAGTACAACAGCCAGGCTACATCTACATTTGCGAGAACTCAGCACCTCACGAAAAGGTTAAGATACAAAGCCGTGACCCGGCGGGACCCGAGCACGCCCCCCACCCCAGCTCACGGGCAGGAGGAAAAGAATCAGAGTGGGGAGGGAGTGGAAGCACAGGACTGCTAACTAACCAGCCCTAGTAATCTGCACTGGGAGCACAGACACACACTGCATGGCGTACTGGATATTAGAGAAATGGAAAAGTAAAATCCGAGATGGAGACTGTGAGCGGGTCCCCACAGCCGGCTCCCCTGGGAAAAAAGAAAAGCAGGTGCTTTAAAGGTCTTAAAGGGACAAGGGTTTAACAGGTGAACAGAATGGCCCTGGCACACTCAGCCCAGCAGGCTGGGAATCTTAAGAAACTTCAGGCACCCTAACACCCTGGGTGGCAATGCAGCTCTGAAGCCCCTCACGGCGATAAGCAGTCTACCGTTCATTCCCCACCGCTGGCACTGCAAGCAAACTGGCTGACCCGCCACTGCTAGGACCAGCTGGGGAGCAGCCCCGCCCACAGCAACCACACAGATCTCCCAGCGTGCAGCTAACCGGGCCAGACCCAGAGGCTGCACCCTGCGCACAGCCACCTGGCACAGGCAGCGGAAGCTGGAGCAAAGTCCGGAAGGCAAGCAGGGGTGCCAATCTTGCAGGAGAACACATGCCAAGTGCCTGTAACCCCCGGCAGGGTCCTAGGCCATCCTGAGGGCCACCCCGTCCACAGCAGCTCAGGGGATTAACCCAAAGACTGCTCCGTGTGCGGGTAACCAGCACAGGCAGCAGAGAAGGGCAAGGCAACCCGCAGGCAGGGACTTTGTTCTCCCAGCTGACACACGCACCACTTGCTGGCGATCACTTCTATCGCCATGAAAAGGCAGAAGAACCTGGTCTAGTCAAAAATAACTCAAATACCAGAGGGCCTGCAGAGATTGATATAACCAATCTTCCTGAAAAAGAATTCAAAATAAAAATCATAACCATGTTAATGGAGCTTCAGAGAAATATGCAAGAGCTAAGGGATTTAGTCTGGAGGGAGATAACAGAAATGAAACAATCAATGGAAGGATTTAAGAGCAGACTGGACGAGGTGCAAGAGAGACTATTAATGGAATAGAAATCAGAGAACAGGAATAGAGGGAAACTGAGGCAGAAAGAGATAAAAGGATCTCTAGGAATGAAAGAATATTAAGAGAACGGTGTGACCAATCCAAACAGAACAACATTCGCATAATAGGGGTACCAGAAGAAGAAGAGAGAAAAAGGGATAGAAAGTGTCTTTGAAGAAATAATTGCTGAAAACTTCCCCAAGCTAGGGAAGGAAATAGTCTCCCAGACCTTGGAAGCCCACAGATCTTCCAACACAAGGGACCCAAGGAGGACAACACCAAGACCTATCATAATTAAAATGGCAAAGATCAAAGACAAGGACAGGTATTAAAGGCAGCCAGAGAGAGAAAAAAGATCACCTACAGAGGAAAACCCATCAGGCTATCATCAGACTTCTCGACAGAAACCTTACAGGCCAGAAGAGAATGGCATGATATATTTAATGCAATGAAACAGAAGGGCCTTGAACCAAGAATACTGTATCCAGCACGATTATCATTTAAATTTGAAGGATGGATTAAACAATTCCCAGACAAGCAAAACTTGAGGGAATTTGCCTCCTACAAACCACCTCCACAGGGTATGTTAAAGGGACTGCTCTAGATGGAAGCACTCCTAAGGCTAAATAGATGTCACCAGAGAAAATAAAATCACAGCAAAGAAAGCAGACCAACCAAATACTAACTAAAGGCAAAAAACAAAATCAGCTATCCACAAAAGCAGTCAAGGAAAACACAAAAGAGTACAGAATAAAACACCTAACATATACAGAGTGGAGGAGGAAGAATAAGAAAGGAGAAAATAAAGAATCATCAGACTGTGTTTATAATGGCATAATAAGTGAGTTAAAGTTAGATGGTTAGATAGTAAAGAAGCTACCTTGAACCTTTGGTAACCAGGAATCTAAGGCCTGCAATGGCAACAAGTACATATCTATCGATAATCACCCTAAATGTAAGTGGACTGAATGCACCAATCAAAAGACACAGAGTAATAGAGTGGATAAAAAAGCAAGATCCATCTATATGCTGCTTACAAGAGACTCACCTCAAACCCAAAGATATACACAGACTAAAAGTGAAGGGATGGAAAAAGATATTTCATGCAAACAGCAAAGAGAAAAAAGCAGGTGTTGCAGTACTTGTATCAGACAAAATAGACTTCAAAACGAAGAAAGTAGCAAGAGATAAAGAAGGACATTACATAATGATAAAGGGGTCAGTCCAACAAGAGGATATAACCATTATAAACATATATGCACCCAACACAGGAGCGCCGACATATGTGAAACAAATACTAACAGAATTAAAGGAGGAAATAGACAGCAATGCATTAATTTTAGGAGACTTCAACACACCACTCACTCCAAAGAACAGATCAACCAAACAGAAAATAAGTAAGGACACAGAGGCACTGAACAACACATGAGAACAGATGAACCTAACAGATATCTACAGAACACTACACCCAAAAGCAGCAGGATACACATTCTTCTCAAGTGCACATGGAACATTTTCCAGAATAGACCACATACTAAGCCACAAAAACAGCCTCAGAAAATTTAAAAAGATTGAAATTCTACCAACCAACTTCTCAGATCACGAAGGTATAAAACTAGAAATAAATTGTACAAAGAAAACAAAAAGGCTCACAAACACATGGAGGCTTAATGTGCTCCTAAATAATCAATGGATCAATGACCAAATTAAAACAGAGATCAAGCAATATATGGAGACACATGACAGCAACAGCACAATGCCCCAACTTCTGTGGGACACAGCGAAGGCAGTTCTAAGAGGAAAGTATATAGCAATCCAGGCCTATTTAAAGAAGGAAGAACAATCCCAAATAAATAGTCTAAAGTTACAATTATTGAAACTGGAAAAAGAAGAACATATGAGGCCAAAGTCAGCAGAAGGCAGGACATAATAAAGATCAGAGAAGAAATAAATAAAATTGAGAAGAATAAAAGAATAGAAAAAAAATCAATGAAACCAAGAGCTGGTTCTTTGAGGAAATAAACAAAATAGATAAACCCCTAGCCAGACTTATTAAGAGAAAAAGAGAATCTACACACATAAACAGAATCAGAATTGAGAAAGGAAAAATCATGATGGACCCCACAGAAATACAAAGAATTATTAGAGAATACTATGAAAATCTATATGCTAACAAGGTCGATAACTAGAAGAAATGGACAACTTTCTAGAAAAATACAACCTTCCAAGAATGACCAAGGAAGAAACAGAAAATCTAAACAGCCCAATTACCAGCAACGAAATTGAATTGGTAATCAAAAAACTACCCAAGAACAAAACCCCCGGGCCAAATGGATTCACCACTGAATTTTATCAGACATTTAGAGAAGACATAATACCCATTATCCTTAACGTTTTCCAAAAAATAGAAGAGGAGAGAATACTTGCAAACTCATTCTATAAAGCCAGCATCACTCTAATACCAAAACGAGGCAAAGACCTCACAAAAAAAGAAAATTACAGACGTATATCCCTGATGAACATAGATGCAAAAATACTCAACAAAATATTAGCAAACCGAATTCAAAAATACATCAAGAGGATCATACACCATGATCAAGTGGGATTCATCCCAGGGATGCAAGGATGGTACAACATTCGAAAACGCATCAACATCATCCATCACATCAACAAAAAGAAGGACAAAAACCACATGATCATCTCCATAGATGCTGAAAAAGCATTCGACAAAATTCAACATCCATTCATGATAAAAACTCTCAACAAAATGGGTATAGAGGGCAAGTACCTCAACATCATAAAAGCCACATATGACAAACCCACAGCCAACATTATACTTAACAATGAGAAGCTGAAAGCTTTTCACCTAAGATCAGGAACAAGACACGGATGCCCACTCTCCCCACTTTTATTCAACACAGTACTGGAGATCCTAGCCATGGCAATCAGACAACACAAAGAAATAAAAGGCATCCAAATTGGTAAGGAAGAAGTCAAACTGTCATATTTGCAGATGACATGATATTGTACATAAAAAATCCTAAAGACTCCACTCCAAAACTACTAGAACTAATATCTGAATTCAGCAAAGTTGCAGAATACAAAATTAATACACAGAAATCTGTTGCATTCCTATACACTAACGATGAACTGGCAGAAAGAGAAATCAGGAAAACAATTCCATTCACAATTATACCAAAAAGAATAAAATACCTAGGAATAAACCTAACCAAGGAAGTGAAACACCTATACCCTGAAAACTACGAGACACTCTTAAGAGAAATTAAAGAGGACACTAACAAATGGAAATTCATCCCATGATCTTGGGTAGGAAGAAATAATATTGTCAAAATGGCCATCTTGCCTAAAGCAATCTACAGATTCAATGCAATCCCTATCAAACTACCAACAGCATTCTTTAACGAACTGGACCAAATAGTTCTAAAGTTCATATGGAACCACGAAAGATCCTGAATAGCCAAAGCAATCCTGAGAAGGAAGAATAAAGCAGGGGGGATCTTGCTTCCCAACTTCAAGCTCTACTACAAAGCCACAGTAATCAAGACAATTTGGTACTGGCACAAGAACAGACCCACAGACCAGTGGAACAGAACAGAGAGTCCAGATATTAACCCAAACATATATGGTCAATTAATATACGCTTGAGGAGCCATGGACATAAAACAGGGAAATGACAGCCTCTTCAACAACTGATGTTGGCAAAACTAAATGTAAGAGAATGAAACTGGATCATTTTCTAACCCCATACACAAAAGTAAACTCGAAATGGATCAAAGACCTGAATGTAAGTCATGAAACCATAAAACTCTTAGAAAAAAACATAGGCAGAAATCTCTTGGACATAAACATGAGCAACTTCTTCATGAACACGTCTCCCCAGGCAAGGGAAACAAAAGCACAAATGTACAAATGGGACTATATCAAACTAAAAAGCTCCTGTACAGCAAAGGACACCATCAGTAGACCAAAAAGACATCCTACAGTATGGGAAAATATATTCATAAATGACATATCCGATAAGGGGTTGACATCCAAATTATATAAAGAGCTCACACACCTCAACAAACAAAAAGCAAATAAGCCAATTAAAAAATGGGCAGAGGAGCTGAACAGACACTTCTCCAAAGAAGAAATTCAGATGGCCAACAGGCACATGAAAAGATGCTCCACATCACTAGTCATCAGAGAAATGCAAAATTAAAACCACAGTGAGATATCACCTCACACCAGTTAGGATGGCCGCCATTCAAAAGACAAACAACAACAAATGTTGGCGAGGATGTGGAGAAAGGGGAACCCTCCTACACTGCTGGTGGGAATGTAAATTAGTTCAACCATTGTGGAAAGCAGTATGGAGGTTCCTCAAAAAACTCAAAATAGAAATACCATTTGACCCAGGAATCCCACTCCTAGGAATTTACCCTAAGAATGCAGCAGACCAGTTTGAAAAAGACAGATGCACCCCTATGCTTATCACAGCACTATTTACAATAGCCAAGAAATGGAAGCAACCTAAGTGTCCATCAGTAGATGAATGGATAAAGAAGATGTGGTACATATACACAATGGAATATTATTCAGCCATAAGAAGAAAACAAATCCTACCATTTGCAACAACATGGATGGAGCTAGAGGGTATTATGCTCAGTGAAATAAGCGAGGTGGAGAAAGACAAGTGTCAAATGATTTCACTCATCTGTGGAGTATAAGAAGAAAAAACTGAAGGAACAAAACAGCAGCAGACTCACAGATCCCAAGAATGGACTAACAGTTACCAAAGGGAAAGGAACTGGGGAAGATGGGTGGGTGGGAAGGGAGGGATAAGGGGGAAAAAGGGGCATTATGATTAGCATGCATAATGTAGCAGGGGGGCGGGGCATGGGGAAGGCAGTATAGCACAGAGAAGACAAGTAGTGACTCTATAGAATCTTACTACGCTGATGGACAGTGACTGCAATGGGGTATGTGGTGGGGACTTGATAATGGGGGGGAGTCTAGTAACCATAATGTTGCTCATGTAAGTGTAGATTAATGATACCAAAATAAAAATAAATAAATAAATAAAATAAAAATGAAAAGTGTAAAACTAAAACAAATTAAAAATTTTTATCTGAACCTTAAAAATACAGAGATAAACACACAAATATGTAGATACCAAGTCGAAAACAAAATGATTTTCTGCGGGGAAATATTCACAATCCATACCACAAAGCTCTTATCTCTCATATGAAAAAAGCCTCTTGAAATCACTAAGAAATAACTTGAGAAATGATAAGCCTCTAAGTGTAACAACCAGTGAGAAAAGGGAGCAAAGGATATGGTTAGACAGCACACAGAAAAGGGAACACTAAAGGCTTAACTATTTCAAGAGAGGCTCAGCCTCACTTTTAAGAAGAGAAATGCAAACCAAAAGCATCCTATGGAAACATTTTTACTCATCACATTAGGAGTAACTCATGTCTCATAAAAACCCTCGATATATTGTCCTTGAGGGTCTAAACGGGCACAATTTGCTACAATGCCCGAAGAACCCAATTCAGCAGTAGCTATGCAAATTATCAGTGCACATTTGCTTTGATCCAGCAAAGAGGCCTCCAGAAAGTGACAAGATATACCTGCAAATGTGGGAAATGACACATGACGAGTTGTTTATACAGCCCTTTGTGGAGGGCCCCGGCCTGGACGTGGTCTCATGCGCATCAATACTGTATTTACGGGGAAGATGAATGACAGCTCACCCGTAGCTGTACAGAGGATCTAGGAAACTCTAGACCCTAACAAAGGACCAAGGAGACTCTCCATATGCTGCCAAAATAAGCATATAATGAGCTAATTTCCAAGTAGGGAAAACAGCAGAGAAACATACATCCGTACTTGAACTAGGCTGTGTAACGCATGAAAAACTTGAAGAATATGTAGAACATAAGTTACTGTGGCTATCGGGAGGGGCACATGGGCTGGAAAGGAAGGTATGGGGAGGGGACACTTCTCTCTGTACTTTTTAAAATGCTTTCTGATGGCTGAACCAGATGAATACCCATCAAAAATCAATTACATTTGAATGGCTGGGAAGAAAAAAAAAAAGGCTTAAAGAAAACTTCGTACCAAAAATGTCTCCAGCGGCTTCTGCGTGGTGATATTCTAGGTGACCTATTTTTCCTCTTTGTTCTCTGTATTTTCTAAATTTGCTAAATGAGCATGGAATTATTTTCACAGTCACCTTTGTAAAACCACCGCAGGAATGGACTGTTCACCAGGAGATTCCAATTGCTCGAGTACGGATGGCGAGACCCCACAACTGCAAGCAGAAGTAGATGGGGTGGGTGCCATTTTCCTGCCTAGTGGAAACAAGCCTGTTGCTGGTCCGGGGCTGCTGACGCTGCTGAAGGAAACCTTCATGGGCACAAACTTCACGGAGATGTAAATCAGTTTAGCCCCTTCCAAAATGCTTGGAAAACACATGTACCCTCTGACCCAGGAGTTCTGTTTCTAGAAATTTCCCCTACAGGTATGTTCACACATATGTGCAGACCTGGGTACATGAATATTTATAGGAGTGTTGTTTGCTAATAATTACACAGGAAACCACCTTAAGGATTCATGAATAGAGGACTGCCTAATAAATCATGGTGTGTCCATACAGTGAAACACAGTAAAACACGACCAACTACATACAGCCCACAGGCTAGACCTGGCTTGCCGCCTAGCTTGGCCTACCATTTCATAGGGCCAGCAGGGTAAAAACAGTTTTTACATTTTTAAATGGTTAACAAGATATCAAAATGGAGATTTATTTCATGACTTGTGAAAATGGTATGAAATACAGATTTCCCATAAAGTTTTATTGGAATATCCCTGGGTTCATTCACTTATGCATGATCTATAGTGGTTTTTGTGCTACAGTGACAGACAGAGACCCACAAAGCCTAACGTGTTTACTATCTGGCCCTTTATGGAACGCTTGTCTGGCCTCTGGCCTCTAGCAGCCCTTCAATGTGCCAGACCCTCCTTGAACCCTTTAGGTATATTTATCTATTTATCCCTCACAAAACCCTACAAAACAGATGCTGTTGTTACTACCCTCTTTTTACAGGTAAGGCAACTGAGGCACAGAGAGGTAAGCGACTTGCCTAAGGTCACAGAGCCTGTTAAGGGGTAAGGGGCAGAGTCAGGATTTTGGAGTCCCCGTTCCTGCCTGGTGCCCCACAGCAAGGCTCCTGCACAGCGGTTTTCAAACCACACCAAGTACCTGTTAGCAAGGGTTCAAGTCTGTTTGGTGGGTTGTGACCAATGTTTAAGAAAAAAAACAGAGGAAACAGACAATATCAGCATGCATCACCCACAGGGACACCCCAGGTATTATCCTGTGAAACTTTTGTTTCAGTGGCATGTATCCATTTGTGCATCCTGGGTGGGGCTGTAAAATTAATTCTTATCCAGGGTGCCGGTCAAAAAATCACCGGCAAGTCAGTGGCCCAAGAGATATCGTTAAATGAGCAAGATGCAGAAGAGCGAATGTGCGTAAAAACACAGGGCCGGGCGCACGCACACTGCCAATCAAATCTCCCCGGGTCTGAGCTCAGGCAATGAGGGATTCCTGCACATGCACAGAACAGCGTGCCCCACCCGGGAGCTTCCGACTCCCAGGCCACACTCGGCCACCTCTGGAGATCTTGATGGCTGTCATGACAGGAGCCTGGGGGTAGAGTCGAGGCGCTGCTCACCTGCCACGGTGCACAGGTCAGCCCCAGGGACCGTGCGCAAACCCAAATGGCAACAGCGCCAGAGCTGAGAAATCCCACTCGACGGTGATACATTGGTGCTCAGCACAGAAACTGGGTGGTTGTCTCTGGGGAAAGGGCCAGAAATGCCAGGGAAAGGGAGACTTACTTTAACTGTAAACCCTTTCCTCTTTGTCAACTGAAATTTTTTTTTTTTCTAACCACGTCTGTATAACACTTTGTGAATAACACCATGAAGTTTTTTTTTTTAAAGCTTACTCTAAACAATGGGCAGCAGGCCTGGAGCTTCCTCAGCACAGTGGTCAGTGATCTCCCTGGAAACCCAGTCAGAGCCCCTCGAGGGACAATGTCAAGAGCCAGGAGACTGACCACAATCAGTCCCCAGACGGTGAGGCCCGTAAGGACAGGGCCGGGGCTGCCTCACCTGTGCCGTCCTGCCCAAGGCTGGCCACAGCACAGGCACCCAGGGGCTGGGGCTGAGTGCATGACCCACCTGGCTGCAGCCTCCCAGTCGGAGGGCGGCTCTCAGCACACACACAGACATTTGTTCCAGGTCGGTATGTTCCCGATGTTCATGCCCAACATTCATCAAGAACCTTCCATTGTGCCACGTACTGCGATAGGCACAAAAGATGCAGAAGGCCTGCGGTGTGACTAGCCCTATGCTGGCCTGCGTGTGTGACTAGGAGTCGGCCCGTGGGCACAGCTGCCTGTGTGCAATGACCTTCCTGCTCAAAGGTCATGCACAGCACCATTACCATCACTGCTGATAAGCACCTACCCACTGAGGGCCTGCTCCGTGCAGACCCACTGTGTGAGGCCGGTGGCCTTATTCCATTTCGCAGATAAGCAAACTTAGAGAGCCTGACAGCTCTGCAGAGCTGGGATGCACGCTCGGGCCGATCCTTCTCAAGACCTCATGTGTCTCTGGCAACAAACCACGAGGGCTTGACTCTAGGCCCTACCAGCTGGGTAGCCTTGGGCAAGCTACTTAATCTCTCTGTGCCTCCATTTTATCACCTGTAAAATGGGAAAATACCACCTACCCGACGGAAGTTTAAACGAGATAGCGCCTGTGAAGTGCTTGGAACGGCACCCAGAAATAACAGAAATGTTCTCCTTCGTGAGGCTATCACCATAACGCCCTCTTCTGCGAGCCTCTAATCCTTAAGCACGTTCCGAACTGTCCCCTCAGTCCTTCCAGCGCTCGTCACCGTCACTGTGACCACGCTGGTGTCTGAGCCACTGCCATCCTGCCCGCGAGGACCTCTGGCCTTCCCCTCTAGTCTCCCACTAGACCACGTTCCCATGGCAACCAGAGGGATCGCTGAGTCACATCATCAGACCAAAGCTCTCCGGTGGCTTCCAGGTCTGAACCCCTCACCATGGGCCACAAGGCCCCACCACCCTGTCTTGCTCCATCTCCCTCCACTGCCCTCCAGACTGCTTTCCATTTGGTGACCATCCCAAGCTCATGCCCGCTTCAGGGCCTTTGCATATGCTCTTCTCACAACTTGTGAAGGCTCCCGGCCCACCCTGATACAAGGTTGTTTCCTCTTTCTTTAGGCCTCAGCTGAAGGAATCACCCACCCCCGAGCCTCTCCTGCCTTCCCCCCCTGCAGGGGGTCCCTGACCTCTGTCCCCTCGTGGGCACGCCCTGTCACACTGTCCGCCACCATCAGCGCTTTCATCTATCGCCTGTTTACCTGCGGCTGAACCGCAGATCCTCCTAGAAGGTTCTTTCCTTTGATTTCATGGTGGTGCACTTGGCACGAGTCAGCACAGGGCAGGTGCCTGACAAACATCTGCGGCTTGTACACTGAAGCTGGCAGAGTACAAAAATGCTCTGGCCCAGCTCTCAACCACGATGCTCAGAGGAAGGGACCCTACACACCCCATGGTACATCTGACCGTGGCCGGACTGGAGAGGGGAAGCCACCGCCGGTGGGACCCAATCTGAGTCTCTCACAGGCCAGGCGGCCCCTCTCCCCTCGTCCCTCCCCCACTTCTGCCTGTTTTTCCTCCTGGTGCAGAGATGACCTGATGCCATCCCGGCTCCATGTCCCTCTGGATTGTGACTCTGGACTGGACTTATGCTCTAACCCCATAACAACAATAAATAATAATAGCAAATATTTATTGAGTGCCTGCTCTGTGCTAAGCATATAGTAACTACTTTACTCCTCCTAATAGACCTGTGAGAAACTATGGTTCCCATTTTCCAGATGAGGAAATCAAGGCTTAGCAGTTACTCAGCAACGAACTTGCTCAGCAGCAGCTCAAGGCCTGGCACACAGTAAGCTGCCTGCTTCCCCGAACACCTGCTGACGGAATGAAGAAACTGATTGCTTACAGTCACATGGTAAGAAGCAGAGCCAGAGAATGAAACCATGGCCATTTAAGGCCAAAGGCCATGCTGATTTCTGCCCCCCCGGCCCTTGTTGATACTATTCCCTTCTCTACCTACCCACTGGTCCTTTTTGAATGAGTGCAACATCCAGCCCTCCAGAATAAAAGGTGGCCCTGCCTAAACTCTCATAAGCTTACGACTCATGTGAGACAAAGGGTATGTAAAGAGTTTCTACAAAACAACAAGAAAATGACCAGTAACCTAATTTTCAAAATGTCAAAGGACAATTCCATAAAAAACAAGAATAGTTCTAAATGTATGAAAACCTCCCCAACTTCATTCACAGCAGAAGCAATGCAAACTAAAACAAAACAAGATACTATTTTTTAACCTAGTAGATTGGCCAAGTTCAGTACGTTTTTGAGGCTGTGGGAAAACAGGCACAGACCATATACTGCTGATAAAGGTTAAACCAACTTATCCTTCACAGAGGGCAATTTGCCCATATCTGTCAAAACTACAAGTGCATATGCCCTCTGACAGACCCACCACTTTCCTTTTTAAGAAATTATCCTACCAAGTGACATATGTAGAGTCATTCTTTGCAGTCGTGGTCATAATAGCTAAATACTGGAAATGACCTAAGTGCCCAACAAGGACTGGTTGAGTAAATACCACCGTACCCACAGGATGGAATACAATGCAGTAATAAAAGACAAAGTACAACCTCCAAGATGCAAGGTGCAACTGCACACAGAGTATGTTTTCACCATTTTTGTAAAAATGGGAAGAAAAGAATCCAGGTATGATTTTGTTTGTCTATGCACAGAAAAGGATGCAAGAAACCACCTCGGGGAGGGAGAGCAGCAGGAAACAGTTCAAGACAGGGGGTTTTCATCTACACCGATGTGGAGGGCTAGAAGTGAGGTCACTGGATCTGGTCGCTGGAAGTGACATCACCGGAGTGAGAGCACCCGAACCGGAAATGACGTCACCAGATGAGATCAGCCCAGAGGTGACATCACTATGAGCCTGTGTACATAAACTGTGCTCAGAAAATAAACTGCATCACTTGTCTGCCGCCAGCCGTCAGTGAACCTCCTGATCCCAGCTTTGGTTTCTGTATCTTTTTTGTATCTATTTCTGTATTTTCTTAATCTCCCAGCCACCCCTTCTCAGGTTCAAGTTCAGCTGGATTGCTGAGCTGACCTCCACAGACCTTAGGGCATCTTTGGAAATGTGAGCTATCTTTAAGCTGGCTGCAAATAATTATTACTTATCCAGATATGAAAATGATACTTTTAGGAAATCATGCTTCCTCCCTGTGTATCTTGTGTCCCTGACTAGACTGGGGGTTTTCCCCTGGGCTGGCCCTGGTCTCAGGAGGCCACAGTATTGTGGGACTGCTGGGGAGACCCTCAGGAAGTAGCTGGGGCGTGAAGGGGAGGGCCGTTTCCCAAGCCAGCAGGCAGCGAGGCGGGCAGGACAGCCAGAGAGCGAGGAGAGGGGGCGGGGGGGACACGCAGGGGCACGGCCGCTCTGAGCTAGGACGGAGGCTGCTGGGGTTCCTCTACCTGGGGGGCCGGTGCCGGGGTGGCCTGGCTGTCGGGCGCCTGAGGGCCGGGGCCAGCTCCTTTGGCGATGGGGGTAGTCGGGGCTGGGTCTTGGGTGGGAGGCGGGGCGCTGACTATCACCGAGGCGGGCACGGAGAGGTGGGGGCCCTCTGCGGGGAGGGGCTGCTGGCTCCTCTCCTGAAACGGGCAGCCCGCACAGGGTCAGGAGGCCACCCTGTGGACCCGCAGCCTCCCCACCGAGACACCCCCGCCAAGGCTCCAGAGAAAGGGAGTGGTGGGGGCTGGGAGAGGGGTACCAAAGGCTGGGCGCTGAGGCCCAGGAGCTGGGACCCCTGGTGCCAGGTGCCAGAGAGGCCACAACCCAGGCAGCTGGTTCCACTCAGTCCTTGCCAGCTCTCTCCCAGCCCCACTTCCCCGTCCTGCCTGTCTGTCCGTCCAGTCTTGCCCACTCTCTGCAATCCCTCTCCTGGCCCATCAGTGGGTCTCTCTCCTTGTCTGTCAGTCTGTCTCCTGTCCTCTGTCAGTCGGTGGTCCCTCTGCCCTGTCCATCTGTCTCCCTGTCATCCTCGGACCTCCTCCCGGGGGATGCCCGTACCCGGAGCAGGAGTGCCATCCCGGACCCACAAGAGCCTCCCCAGTGGTGGCCTCAACCCATCGGTTCGGCTCCAGCCCGTCCACAGCAACCCGGCCCAGCCGCCCCTCCTTCCCGGCCCCGCGGTTACCTGGGGCAGGAGCAGCTGCAGGGGGTCCTGAGTGAGGATGGCTGTGGTGGCTGCAGAGGGTGGCTGCCCCAGGACAATCTTCTCTGGGCTGGACGCCAGGCCTGGGCTGGGCTGGGGGGTGGTGGCCTGAGGCAGGGCAGCAGCCTGAGGGGTGGGGACCTGCTGTGGCGGCTGCTGCACCTGTGGCTGCTGGAGGCCCAAAGGCAGCGGGGTGCTGACTGCTGGGGGTGCCTGGGGGGCCGTCTGCACTGTGAGGACAGGGGCGGCCTCCCCAGCGGCAGCAGGGGGCGCCGGCTGCACCAGACCGTCTGGGGTGTTGAGCATGGCCACGGCGCTGGGAGGCAGAGTGACTCCCTGGAGGACGGTAGTGGCGGCGGGCCCGGTGGGTGCGGGCTGGCTCTGCGTGGGCAGGCTGCCTGCGGCCAGCGACACGGGCATTTGGAAGAGCGCCGGCTGGCCCACCTGGATGGGTGCCGAGAGAATGTGGGCTGCACTGTGGGCCCCAGAGTGGGGGGCCAGCACGGGCCCCAGGCTCAGTGGGCCCGCCAGGTTCTGGTTGGTGAGGATGGGGTTCGCGATGAGCTGTCCGCCCGTGTGGGGGGCCGCGGCCGCCAGGATCTGCCCACCCACATTGGCCGGCAGGGCGGAGAGCGGCTGGGGGAGCTGGACTGCAGAGGCGCCCGGCAGCAGGAACTGGTTCTGGCCCGGCAGCATGTGCTGGGCGGGGATGACAATGCTGCTGCCCTGATTCAAGAGGTGGACGCTCATGGGCTTGCTCAGGGCCCCGGGGGGCTGCGGCGGGGCGGCCCCCGTGGTCGTGGCGGGCGGCTGCTTGAAGACGTTCGCTTGCAGGGCAGGCGCCGGGAAGCCGGACAGCACAACGTTCTGGCCTGCCTTGCCTGCCGCCATGAAAGTCAGGTTCTGGGCGGTCTTGGGCTGCTGCGGGAGGCCCCCTGCCTCACCCTGGATGGTGAGCGTGGCGCCCGTGGGGGCAAATGGCTTGGGTGTCAGCTGGTAGAGTTTGGGGGGCAGCACGCCAGGAGGCTTGGGCTGGATGGGTGTAGGCGTGCGATGCAGGATCACGTTCGGTGCCGGAACCAGTGGCGACGTGCCAAGGCCTGGGGCTACCGCCAGCGGCTGCCCCGAGGGTGCCCCGCTGGCTGCTGCCGTGGCAGCCCCCGCCCCTCCAAACACCGAGTTCCCGTTGAGCGTGGTGGCCACAGCCGCTGGGAGGTTCTTCTGGATGACCAGGCCAGCCCCCTGGGGTGAGACGCCGGCTGACGCCAGAGTCACTGGCTCCGAGGGGCCGGCAGCCGAGGCCAGATAGCCACTGACAGGCACCTGCTTGGCCAGGAGCTGGGAGGTGGGTGGGTTGAGGGCCATGACAGGCTGGCCCACCACCTGGATTGGTGCCAGGCCTAGCGTGGCCGCTGTGGCACCCCCGGGGCTGCCATTGGGTAGGCCCTGGAGGCCTGGGATGGGCTGCAGGGTCACATTGCCCAGGCCCACTGGCTGCAGGAAGGGCTGGACACTCAGGGCTTTGTTGACCACGTCCTGGGGCGGCACCAGGGCCTGGTGGGTCAGCACGGTAGGTGGGGCCTGTAGCCCTAGCAGATCAGTGCCTCCTGGGAAGAGGGCCTGGGGCCCTGTGGCCACTGCAGCAGCACCTCCAGCGCCCGCTGGCCCAGCCCCACCGTCGGCAGGCTGCAGGGTGGGCAGCTGGAAAGGGCCCAGGTCCAGCTCGGCCTCGGCCTCAAGTGTCTGCTCGGTGATGTTGGCCTCTTGGAGGCTCTGCTGGAGGATGTCGCAGGGCTGGTCGGCGCCGTTGCCCCCACTGCCACCCCCTGCTGCGGGCGAGCCCAGGATGTCATCCTCCAGGAAGTCTAAGTCCACGCTGGGGGCCGGCTGGCTGGGCTCCGGGTTCAAGTGGTTGCCAGAAGCTTCTTGCACGTGGAGCTGGAGACCAGGCAAGGTGGGAAGGAAGGAGCTGAGGTCAGCAAGGTCCTGGGCTCAGGGCACAGAGGAAGGGAAGGATTCTGCACACCAGCACAGCGTGACAGATGCTGTTCTTTAAACAGTCACATAGGCCCAGAATACTACCGGCACTTCCAAACCCACTGGCCCTGAAAATCCCACATTTTTGTAACTCTTTTGGCAGCAAAACCTGACCACACCTGATGGGGTGCTCTTGGGGAAAGGCACAATTTAGACTCAGAGAGCGGCTCTTCCTAAGTCTGACCACAGGAAGGGGAGTGAGCATGTTGTGTTACCTTTCACACAGCCTTCCCAGAATCTGAAAAATTATGAATCCTGCAACACTCCTGGCTCCAAAGGTTCAGGCAGGAGACTGCGGTTCCCCTCACGACAGCAGCAGCAGCCACACGGGAGGCTTACTCTGTGCTGACTGTGCCGTGAGTTGATGTTTCTTAAATGCTTTCCGTGCTGTGCCGGATTGCAACCCAGCACACTGTATGTGATCAAAACACGTATGCACACCCAAGCAGATCTCCCACAAGCAATGACTATGCTTACAGCAGTCCCCACTGATATCTGACCAGCTGATGGATCGAAACCTGCACTTTGCAGGATTCTGCGTTAATCCACGTGGAGGGCTTACAGCAATACCCGGCACCTACCAGCTGTATGAGAAACACCATCCATCATTATCATCGTTTTTATTATTGTTCACGTTGTTGTGGATATTAATAGCCCCGTGAGGGTGGCTCTGCTCCCATCCTTGTTTCCCAGGTGGGGAGACTGCCGGGCCACCCCGCCGCTGAGTGCAGGAGACAGCCCGGCGGCTGGGGGCGCCCACGCAGCCCCAACCGGGAACCAAGCAGCTCTGCGTTCCTAACCACTACATGGCCGTAACCAAACCCGCCTCCCGGGAGGTCCGGGAGGCTTACCACCCAGCCGGGGACCGCATGGGCATGGCGCAATAGCAATGATAACACTAATGATAACACTAAAGAATATAGGCTCATCATTTCTGGGTCCATAAATGTAATCGCAACATGATGTTGACTGGTTGGGTTCTGGATTTAATCATTTATATTATGAAAAATAATTTATTTTGAAATGTGAGGATTACACAAAAATTATTGTTAGTTCTGTAATTTTCAGTATACAATGTTATTATATAATACATCGAACGTGTCCACTACATGGACACTTTTTATATATTAGGAAGTTATATTGATAGTGATATTATTAAAAATAATATTAACATTAATATTAATAGTTATGATACTGTGATAAATAAATGACAGTTGCGATGACAAAGTAGGAGGGAAGGGGGGGGGGAGAGAGAGGAACAACTCGCGTTTGGCACTGAGCCCAGAAGAGTCAGGTGCACAGGGGATGCTCAATAAACGCCTCCGCTCTCAGCTTTGCTGATCACGCCTGCCCCCTACTGCACTTGGAGACTGAGGTCTGCACCGGTCAGTCCCCTTCCCCCAGGTCACTCCCGCCCACAGGCGAGCAGGGACAGGACCCAGGCCCCCACGCTCCCTGTTCCCCAGAGGAGGGTGCCCTGGTGAACCCCAGAGCCGGCACCTGCCTCAGCTCCCCAGAAGCACCTGGCACGAGCTGACCCCCAGGGCCCAGGCCAAGGAGGCAGGACCCTCCCCCTCCTCCTCCGAGGCGGCAGCCAGGACGTGCAGCAACTGCCACCCCCCCTCCACCCCACGGCGCTTACAGTGATTGCTCAGGCCCTCCCCCCTGCAAAGGGCTTCAAGGGGATGAGTGCGACCCCATCCCTCCTGCCTTCAGGGCCTCCCTCCCGTGGGCCGCCACCTCGGGCAGGAGCTTGTGGCCCACCCCGAGCCCAGGCCACTTACCCCAGGACCTCCATAGAAGGCGCCTTGGGCCTCCCCAGGATTCTCCAGGAGGTCATCGCTGTCCAGCTGCAACAAGACCCGCCCCCACCCAAGGTCTAAGGTCAGCTGGGCAGTGGACAGGCCCACGCTCTAGAACAAAAGCAAATTTAGGGTTACCCAGGGCAAAAAGACAAGGTGTTGGGGCAAGTGGTACAGGAAACTCCACCTCCAGAAAAGAGGCCCCAAGGAGGGGGTGGCCTGACGCTCTCCCGACACGCCTGCCTTCAACCCCAGAATCCCGTCTCCTGCACCTGCTCCAGCCGCGCCCCTTGCCATCCGCCCCTCCTCTCTCTGGTGAATGCACCCTTCAGGACCTGCCATATATGCTCTGCTCCTTCCCGCGAGCACCTGTCCCTTCTTACGAAGTCCCTCCCTTCTCTGTATAGCCCAAGCGCTGGTACACCCCACCATCGGGGCATCTGCCCCGTGGGGCTGCACCTGTCTCTGGGTGGCAGGGACCCGATCCCCAGGAGCATCTCTAGTGCCAAGCGCAGGGCTGGGCAGCCACGTAAGCACCCACTCAATGACCGTCCACAGCCTTCCTCATTTCTCCAGCTGGATGTCTCTCCACAACTCCAGACTGGTATATCCAACAGACCCCCTGGACTGTTAGCATCTGCCCCAAACTGGCAATCTCAGAAAACAGGAACCCACTCAGCTGCTCAGGCCAAAATCTAGGAGGCATTCTGGCAACTCTCTTCCTGGACATCAAATCGCCAGCACATCTGGTTGACTCTGCGTCCCAGACAAATCCCAAAGCCAGCGCCTGGCCCCTCCAGGTCCACTGCCTGCCCCGCAGCCCAGGCCTGCATCACCCCCGGCACGAATTATCTGATATTCCTTCTTGCAAGAAGCAGAGCTCCGTGCTCCTCCCAATGGCTAGGGACCTGAGTGACTGCTTCTAGTGAATGCAGTGTCAGGTGACAGAAGTGATAGTGTATGACTTCGGAGACTAGGTCGTAAAAGGCACTGAGTTTCCCCAGCACTCTCTCCCTTGGGTCACTTGCTCTGGGGAAGCCAGCTGCCGTGTCGCGAGGACACTCAGGCAGCCCTACGGAGAGGCCCCGGTGTGAGGAGCTGAGGCCTACCAGCCAAAGCCACAGGAACGACTCATCCTGGAAGCACATCCCCCCACCCTGGACAAGCCTTCAGTGCCAGCGGCCCCAGCCAACACTCTGACTGCAACGTCACGAGGGACCCTGAGCCAAAGCACCTAGCTAAGCCACTCCCCAGTTCAGTTCCTGACACACAGACACTGTGAGAGCTCTAACACATGCTCCTTAAGTCACCAAGGGTTGGGACCACTGGTCACACAGCCTTCGGTAACTGACACAGCCCCTCATGGCTCAACACACCGCCACCCCTCCCCGCTTCATTCCATGCTCTGAGGCGCACACTGAATATGGCATTCCCCTGCTTGACGACCCATCAGAGCTGCCTGTCGTGTTCAGAGTAGGATCTGAACTCCTTGCCCAGGGTCCTCCAGGCCTTCAGGGCCTGTGCCTTGTCCACTGGTTTCCATTTGGGTCCAATCCCACCTGCCTTCCTTTCTGTCCCTCGAACATGCCCAGCGTTCCTGCTCTTCCACTTGCTGTTCCCCTGCCCGGGCGGCCGCGGGCACCTCCCTTTGATCCTTCAGGTTCACCTTCGATATCACCTCCCGACCCTTACTAGCGAAAGAAGCTACTGCTCCCCATCCCCACTGCCATTTTCTTTTAAACCTCTCTTGCTGTACAACTGACTCAGTATCTCTTTTCCTACTCTGCATGGTACTTTCCACCATCATCTTTATTAATTGCTGGTGGCTGTCTTTACCAAGGAAATGTGCATGGCGTGAGGGCAGGGATTTGTCATCTCTTTTGCTCTCTACGGCGACCCTGGGGCCTAGCTCCCAAAGGCACCGAGCAGGCAGATGTGCACTGAATTGGGGGGTAAGACTCTCAGCCCCCACGGCACAGCCCCCTACCCTGGGGACGCCTGTCCCTGCCCGCGCACTCACCTTCTCGGATCCATGTAAGAAGTCATTGAGGGCCTGAGGGTCACTGAAAGAGAGAAGGGGAAACACACTGAGGAGGTGAGGGGCGGGGAAGGCCAGGGAGCGGGAGGGCGGGGCGGGGGCGAGCCTGTTACTCACCAAATCACGTCTAGTAAGCATCTCCCATCCTCATCATCCATCGCCACTGGACAGGGTGGGGCGGGAAGAGGGCAAGGGGAGACAGGTTAGATTTTGGCAGTGTGGCAGGGCCTTCCCTTCTGGACCATTTCCTGGGGTCAAGACCCCAGGGGGGAATCAGGGCTTCTGTCCCTTTGAGTCCGTGGGAGAAGGTGGGGTGGGGTTCCTGCCAAAACCTCCTGACCAGAGACAGCTGCCTTTTCTCCCCACCACCCCCAGGCAGCATCCGACTGATGAGGAGACTCAGGGGGCCTCCCTGAGGGGCAGGCCCTGTGCTAAGTGTTTTGTACACACTTAACTCACTTCACCCTCACGGTGTCCTGAGATGGGTCCTGCCCCGACTTTGCAGATGAGTAGATGGGAGGTGCAGTGACTCTCCCATCGCCCATCTCCCAGCTAGCAGGAGGCAGAGGCAGACCTGGAATCCAGGGATTGGGCCCCCCAGCCTGGGCTCTTTGCCGCCGCACCGTCCTGCCTCCTTGAGCGCGGGGCCCGGCCCAGGGTGGGAGTGGCAGGGGTCTGTCCTCCACACGGAGGGGTGAAGGCAGGACAGGGGAGGTGGAGGGGGCTGAAGGGTCTTATGGCCAAGGTTTTGGGTCCCCCTTGGAGACACGTGCAGTGCGGTTCTCGGGGAAGGGAAGAGAGGGGGACGGGGGGGGCTGGCGGGGAGGACAGGGGCCCGGCGTCCGAGGAGCCCTGGAGCCGGGCCGGGCCCGTCGGAATGATGAGGATGAGGATGGCTCACGTTTGCTGAGCGCTCACCGCACACCGGGCATGGTCGGCAGTGCTTTGCAAACATTAGCTTGTTCGACCCCCAGGGGAAGGGAAGGGATGTAACAGTGAGGAAACTGAGGGTCCCTGGGCTCGCCCATCCACTCCCGCCCCCCTGACCTTCCACCCCGCCATATAGTCCTACAAGCTTCATACACCCATCTCTCCAAAATTCCTTGCAACCATCCACCTTTCCCTTCTTGCAAACACACAAACTGGCCCATCCTTCCACCTGTTCATCTTGCCATCACCCCACGCATCCTTCCCTGCCCGTGACGCACACGGGACAGGACAAGAAATTATACACGGTCCCCCGGGGGTGTGAATTTGCAGCTCCTCGCTGGGGAGTTTGTAGCCCCCATTTCTGAGTCCCGAATATCCGTGAGGCGTGAGGACTGTTGTATATTCCATCCCCAAGCCAAACCGCCCCGCCACACAGTCCAGCCCGAGCCCTCAGCTAGTTCCTAACGCCTCCCGGGGGCATTCCCTGCCCTCCCCCGCCCCGACGCCCACCGGAGTCCCTCCGCGACCCTCAGCTGCTCTGTGATAGACAGTCTTGGGCAGGAATGTTAGCATTGGTTCAGGGTCTGCTCTGAACAGGGCCTCAGAGAATCTGAGGAAGCAAAACGCCCTCTTGCCAGAAACATGCAGGTGGGCAAAAAACGTACTTTTTTCACATGTACTTCCCTAAGGTTTGTGGGACCCAGATGTGTGCCCTTCATGGGCCCTGGCTAGGGAGCCCAGTCTAGAACAGGGCAGGCAATACGGACAGAAACACACATGCCCAGAGCCTCACACACCGGTCACTCTCCCTTGCAAAGCTGGCCATGGGGACCGTCCCATGTCATCAGGTCTGTGGCCTACAAGCCCCTCCCCTTCCCAACCTGCCCACGGTGAGCAAGGCCCAGCCAGGAGATGAAAAGGCAAGATCTGTAAAGATCTGGAGAGAAGGGGAAGGGGAAGGGACAGGAAGATCCTGCCTGCAGCTGGCGTGGAGGCAGGGGGATGGCCCACCCGACCCAGGTGCCCAGGCTGGAGAGGGAGGAGCTGAAGGACGCCACTAAGCCAGCCTCTGCCAGGAAGGAATGTTCCTTCTCGTCCAGGGGCCAAGGTGGGCCCAGGGAGGTGGGATGAGGGACAACCGGGCCTCTGGGAATGAACCGGGGTCTCCGCTGGTTACCTGCGCTACGAACGAATCATGAAGGGAAGGAGGGGGTGTCCACTCCAGGTCTACACGGGGCCCCCAGCTGGGGAGTTGGGGAGTGTCCTTCTGGGGGCCAGCTGTGGAGAGAGAACGAGAGGGCGACGGTGAGAAAGTCAGTGACAAGGAGAGAGAGAGAGAGGGAGAGAGAGGGGGAGGGTAGAAGAGATGATGTTAAAAGAGAAATCAGAAAGAGGTCAAATGCAAGTTTAAATATGCATGATCGTACGTCCGGTATGTGCATGTAGCACAGGGTACATACGCGTATATACACACACACACTGGATGACAGTACCTCGCGTTACACGATAAAACCCACCGGCACTTCAAACTAACTTCTGTGATCCGAGGCACTTAAATTCTACAGAGGCACCAGGAACGCTCAGGGGCGAGGGCTGAGACCCCGCTCCTGGGCCGTCCGGGGTTAGCTTCCTGCAAGCCTCCAGCCCCGTTTTCATCAGCCCACCAATACACAGCTTTGGTTTATTTGTGAGTTGTGTGAAGGTGCCTTACTTACTCTAGACCATTGATTCAGTAATGGCGCGCCCAGGCCCACAGCACTGCTGGCTTGTGGCTGAAGGGCGTTCACTCAACACGCGCCCCCCTTTGGGGGCATCCCAGCCTTCCTGCGCCTCAGCCCGACACGGGGGCCATTTGTCACATCAAAACCTTCAACGAGTATGAAACGGCAAAAAGCTGCGGCACCAAGTAGGCCACAAAAAGGACACTTCTTACCGGAGAGGAGAGGCCAGACCGAGAAGGCAGCGCTGCTCTAACCCCAAGGGCACAGGGAACACCCGCTTGGGGGCAACTCAAGGTTCCCGCTGCTCTGCACACAGCGACCAGGAAAGCGCCGTGATGGATTCGCAGCTCATGTGCGTTAGTGAGCAGGCAGATTTGCAGGTGTGAAATCCAGGAATATGGGGTTGACTGTGATGGGGATGAGGATGACTGCAGGCCCACTGTGCGCCAGCCCTGGTTTTAAGCCCTGTATGTATGTACCCATTTCACCTCTAAATCCCTCCTGGGCTGGTGCTTTTATTAGCTCATTCTGCAGATGAGGAAACTGAGGCTCAGAACAGTCAGCAAAATGCCCCAGATCCCCCAGCTAAGTGGGCAGGCTGGGACGTGAGCCCAGGCCCTTACCCACTACACAGACGGTGCTCTCATCATTAAAATCTGAAGCAAATATTACAAAAATGTCAAGAGAAGATGAAATGGGGTAAATGACCTTTGTTATCATTTTATGAATGCCTGGAATGGTTCAGATTTGAGAAAGTGATAAGGAGAATGGCCTGGAAGAGACTGGAGGAATTGTGAGCATGGTGGGGCTTCCTCTCTTCCTTGAGTCGCAAGCCCTGGAAAGGTCTAGAAAGCATCTGTCCCGAGACCCTAGAGCAGAGGATCCTGCCTGGGCCTGTTCCTGAGCGCTGAGGCTTTGCCAGAGAGGCCAGCTTCGGGCTGGTTCTCCCCTCCTCCCAGCCTCGAGTTTCGGGTGTGACCCAAGCTCTGTGAAGCCCGGACCAGCAGAATTGGAACCAGGAGGGAGTGTTTCCAGAACAGGACTCTCCGATGGGCGAATGTCCAGTGGGAGGCTCCAGACTTCTCCGTGAGAATTGTTCGTATTAGTGTGTTTTCATTCTAATGGTAACACTGGAGAAATGAATGGGAGGGGGAAACACCCTGCATTGTGATGGGGCATCGGGTACCGGAAGGTTTAAAATTTAACAGCTCAGATTTGTGCGTGTAAATGCATGTGATTTCAACACACAAAAACTTTACCTTAAAAAAAACCTGTAAAAAAGAATCCCCATCAAGTGGTAGTGGGTGGCGGGGAGAGGTGAACCAGGTATAGCAGAATGTTCCAGAATGTCCACCGTTAAAACTGGACAATGGATACCTGGGGGTGTATTTTTATATACTAGTTACTTTGTATATTTTTATATATAATAAAAAGAAAACAGTATGTCAATGACAGCAGGTCTGGCATCTGTCTCCCATTGGGCTGATGCAGAGGTCCAGCATGAGGTGAGGGTCCTGGGGCCGGAGTCAGGGGTTCAAATCCCTTTTCCCTCATGCATGAGCTGGCTGACCATGGGCCAGTGAGTTGACCTCTCTGGGCCTCAATATCCTCATCTGTAAAATGGGCATAATCGTAGTGTCTCTCTCTCTCTCACCTGATAGTAGAGAGGCTCTTAGAACAAGGCCTGGCCTATGGTTTGTGCACAGCAAGCTGGTGTCAGTATTCCAGGCATCGCTGTTAACTGTTTTGTGAGTCCTACTAAAAGTTGCCAGTTAACAACAAGAGAAGGTCAGAGGTGCGGATGCCTCTGGCCTCCACCCCTGCCCCCTCGTCTCATCCCCACAGTCTCACACTGATTCCCAGGACCTATTCTGGATCTAAAAGGTCAGAAATTGGGAGAGGGGCCAGAGTTGCTGCATTTTTGATAAATGCCCCAGGTTCCAGCACAGCCTGCATCTACGAGCTGCACCTGCAGCCCTCTGAGGGTTCACAGCAGGAATCGAGGGTGCCCGGATGATGGCAGGGTGGGGTGTGCGTAAGGGCAGGCCTGCCACTTCCCAGCTGCGTGCCCTACGACAAGCGACTCACCCCGCCGTGCTTCAGTTTTCCCATCTGGAATATGGGGCCCCCACAGGGCTGTTCTATAGGAACACCTTTAATCCTCACATGTGGTGAAGTACTTCATAGGCAGTATACACTGGTGTGATTATTTTAGCGGCCATTGTGCCTATTACCTAGTGTGGCAACTCCCAAAGCTTTCTGGCCACGGCCCCATTTGTTTGGACAAGGTCCCCAGGCCCCAGCTTTCCCACCTGGTGCCATTTGCCAAGGGTCGTCCTGAGCACACTCAGAAAGGTTTATATACCGTCTGCACCAGCCACGGGTCACACACATGCTCCTACTTAAACTGCCAGGCACCGGGTCTCCTCAAAGCCTTCCAACACCTGTTGGTGCCCCTCAGTTTTCAGGTGAGAGAAACAAGGCTAAACAGAGCAGCCACGGGGGAACTAGGGGCCTCACCAAGTCAACGTAATGTGCTCGGCCAGCGGCCTGCACAGGGTCCGCAGAAACCCAGTGGCTCTCAAGCCTTAATAAGCCCACCAACCGGTGACAGAGAGAGCTGAACACTGTCTGGGTATTTGACAAGACTAAGAAATTGTGATTAAGATTCTAGGTATAACAAGGGCATCGGTCTCTTTTCTCTTTAGGGTCCTTACCTTTTAGAAATACATCCTGAAATCTATCAGGATGAAATGATAAAACGTCTGTGCCTTAACGTAAAATAATCCAGTTGTGGGTGTTCAGGGGGCGTAGAGCCCTGCACTGTCCAATACAGCAGCCACAAGCCACGTGTGGATAGGTAGATTTAATTTCAAGTTAACTAAATGAAATTAGGGCAAAGGATTTGAATAGCTGTTTCTCCAAAGAAAACGTACAAGTGGCCGTAAGCACATAAAAAAGATGCTCAACATCACCGATCATGAGAGAAATGCGGCTGAGCCACAGGCACCACCTCACACGCATTCGGACGGCTGCTACCAAAAACCCAGAAAATACCAAATATTGCCAAGGCTGTAGTGAAACCGGAACCTTTGTGCACCGTTGGGGAGAATGTAAAATGGTGCAGCTGCTGTGGAGAACAGTTTGGCGGTTCCTCAAAAAATTTAAAAATAGAAGTACCGTGTGACCCAGCAACTCCACTTCTGGGTATATACACAAAAGAATTGAAAGCAGAGACTCAAAGAGATACTTGCACACCCACGACTGCAGCAGCGTGATTCACAACAGCAAAAAGGTGGCAGCAACCCAGGGCCCACCAACGCATCGATGGATAAGCAAACAGGGGTGTATACTTAACAATGGATGATTATTTAGGAAGGGAACTCTTGACACAGGCTATACAACCCTTGAGGACGGTAGGTGAAGTGAAATGAACCAGGTACCAACAGCTAAATCCTTCAGGATTCCGCTTCTGACGGACACAGAGACAGGAAGCAGAGTGGTGGCGGCCGGGGGCTGGGGGCCGGGGGCCGGGAGAATCGGTGTTTCATGGGGGCAGCTTCGGTTCTGCAGGATGCGCAAAGCACTCCGGGGAGGGGTGGTGGTGATGGCTGCGCGGCAGCGTGAATGTACGTAATGCCACGGATCTGCACACTTGAGAGGGTACATTTTTTTATGTTGACATGTGTTTTACCACCATAAAAGAAAAGAAGGACAGTTATGGATATCAAAGTTTTAAATAAAAAAATATTTACATAAAAATATGCAGTGACATTACACCCTTAGTTCTCAGTCACGCTGGCCACATTTCAAGTGCTCGGTAGCCACCTGTGGCTGGTGGCTACCGTACAGGACAGTGCAGAGAACATTTCCAGGGTGGCAGAAAGCTCTGTGGGCCACGGCTGGTCTGTAAGAACGGTGGAAACTGAAAATTGGTGGAGTTGGTTGATGGGGAAGAGGTCCATGTTTTACGAGCCGCTCTACTTTGTGCATATTTGAAATTTTCCATCATGAAAAATTTTTACTTAAAGGTATTTGAATACCAAATATCATATGTCTGTCTGGTGGTTTATTATCTGTCTCCCCCACCAAGGGCAGGGATTTTTGTCTGTTTTGTTCCCTGTGGGATGGCAAGTGACTACACAGTACATGGCACATAGTAGGAGCTCAATAAATTCTTATAAAGGAAAGAATAGATTTGCTGAGGGAGTTAAACAAATCCATTCATCTGTTCCAAGAGCAGCCCAGTGCAAAAGGCATCCAGTAAGTGCCCACTATGTGTCCAGGGTGTGGGAGCACTAAGGAGAGCATAACAAACAAAAGGAGACTCAGTCCTTGATCTTAGAGGGCTTGACCCCGGTTCTTACCCACAGATGCCCTTGGACACCCTGCTCCTCAACACACACAAAGTCAAAAAGTTTTTGAAAAAGTAACCAGGGGTACACACTTTGTGCACAAAGATGGCAAACCAAAATTGTCCACATGGGAGTGGACATACTGTGCTCCATCAGGGCAGAAGTCTTAAGAGCCATCACATGGTTCTGCCGGAAGACTGGAACAGAGCGAACACGTGGACAGAGCCACAGACAACCCACAAAGGGTGCACGCGCGCGAGAAACAAGCCTTTGTTATGGTAAAGCCACTGAGACCCGGGCTCCTCGGTTACTGCACATCAACCAGCCCAAGTTGGCGGATGCACTCAGAAGAGCCCACACTGCCTGCAGGTTCCCGGTTTCGGGCCTTGTGCCAATGCCTCGCCCACGGATTCCTCCCAGTCCCCCGGGAAGCAGGAAGAATGCTGACTCACATTTCAGAGCTCAGGAAACAGAGACTCAGAGGGGTCAGGACACTTGCCCCTAATCATGCTGTGGGGCCACAATTCTAACTCAGACCCTGTGACGTGGAGGGCCTCATTCTTCACCGCCATGCTATAAAAAGCAGGAAAAGCCGGGCCTGAAACCCACAACCAGCTCAAAACAAACAGCCGTGAGGCGACAATGACACAGTGTCCTTCCAGAAGACCGTGTGAATTCCTCCTGCGCTTGTCATGCAACCGGAGTTTTGCATTGTCATCAGGAGTTGTGCGCAAGCCAGGCCGCCTGGCAGGATTTGGAATTAAAAGTCTCCACTAAGCTTTGGAAACAAGCTAATTTTGATTTCCCAGTATGAATTTTAGTAACCTTCAGGTTATTTTCAAGTCATAGAAATAAAAAGTCTACAGAAGTGTGTCATTTGCTGACAGGAAATGGTAGGCAGAGGAGACGAGGTGGCCAGGGGCTTTCCCAAATGCCGTTTCCTCGGCCCCCTCCCGCCCTGCCCACCGAGACCTGATGCTGCTTAGGGTGACACTCGTCAAGTCCAAGGTGTAAACAAAGACGGTTCTGAGTCGGTCTTTTTCAAACCATGGGTCACGCCTTTGAGGGTTGTGAAATCAGATGAGCAGGTTGTGACCAGGAATTTTTAAAAGATGTAATAGCATAGAGTAAACTGGACTGGAACAGAATAGGAAATATTAAAAGGCATCGTACGTGGCGAGTGTCATTACACGTGGTTAAGTGTCAGCTTGTAAAACTGGTTTCGTTATGTGTATTTGTATGTGTACTTATTTCCTATTGTGGGTTGTGGTCAAAACAGCTTTAAAATAGTTAGACTAATAAGCCAGTGGCACTCCTATCCCCTTTATCAGACATTCGCTTTCCCAGGCCTCCTTGCAGACAGGGTAGCCATAGTTATGCAAATGGTAAAAGCCAAAGGACATGGACTTGGGTTCTCCTCGATGAGACTTTCGGGGAAGACAGTGGGAAACTGTGGGAAAGCTTTTCTTACAGAATATAAAGACAGAGCTCCTCTAAGGAAAAAGCCTTCCATTCCCTGCTTCCAGCTTTGAATACAGTTGAGGTGACTGGGGCTGTGGCAGCCCTTCTGCAACCCTGAGGCAAAAAACTTACATATGCCCACCTGCAGAGGGAAGCTGTTGGGAGGACAGAAAAAGACTGGATTCTTCATAACTCCTCCTGGGCTGCCTGCTTCCAGACTTCTTAATTCTTACAGCTTAAACCACTATTATATTTCCCACTATTTGCAGCCAAACACTACCACAAATGAGCTTGCACTTCTGCATATCCTTGCAACTCATTGAAAATGGGAGAGGGCTGGTGGAAAGGGGATCTGAAAAAACAGATTACTGTGGTTGATTGCAAAGGTAGCTAGAAATTCTTTTCTTCACTAGTCCCACACTCTTTGCAACTCCTCCTATCAAGACATGGGGTCAATTACCCCATACCTTGAACTTGGGGCTCACCTTTTGACTTGCTTTGGCTAACAGATTGGTGGCAGAAGTGATGGTGTGGGAGTTTCTCAGGCTATGCCTCAAGAGACCTGGCACGCTTCCACTCTTTGCCCAGCTGCCATGGGAAGAAGCCCAGGCTAACCTGTTGGAGGACAAGAGACAACATGATGCCCATCATCTCCAATATCCCAGCTCACAGCCAGCCGATCCCGACAAGCAGAACCACCTAGCTGACCTACACCTGACCACAGATGCCAGGCAAGACCAGGAGTACCCAGCTGTGGCCAGTCTAAATTCCAACCACTAGGATCATGGTTTTGTTTTAAGCCACTGTGGCATATCATGATATCCGAAGATGGCTGTGATGAAGTCTCTTATCCTCCATGATCTTCCACAGTGGGATCTTGCTAGTCCCCTTGAATTGGAGAGTTTGTGACTACTTAACTAGTGCAACAGAAGTGCCACTGTGGGACTTTGGAGGCTAGGTTATAAAAAACATTCAGTTTCCACCTTGCCCACCAGGACATTTACCTTGGGAGCTCTAATTCACCTTAATAGAAGTCTGACTACTCTGAGGCTGCCATGCTGTGGGGAAGCCCAATCTAGCCTACGGAGAAACCATGCGTGGCTTAGGCTGACAGTCTTATCTTCAAGTTATTCCAGCCCGGGTGCCAAGCATGTGTGTGAATGAGCCTTCAGCCCCCAGCCTATCAGTCTTCCCAGCCAAGACCCCAGACAGTGTGGCACAGAGATTACTGTGTCAAATTCCATGTCAAATTCTTGATGCATAAAACCCGTGAGCATAATGCAGCTGTTTCTTTAAGCTGCTACATTTTGGGATCATTTGTTAAATGGCAATAGTAACCAGAACAGGATCGACATTTTGGGGTTGTTTATTATGGAGCAGCAGTAACTGACACAGCCCTCTCTCGAGACTAAGGACCGACCTGGACCTTACACGCTGACTCACCCAAGTCTTATTCATGCCACCTCCCAAATCTCTCCGTTCTTCCTCCTCAACCTACCCAATATTCCCGTCCAGTTCCCTCACCATTTCACCTTTACCTATCCATCCACCCAGTCCGGGCAGACATTCAGCTTGCTCAGAACTAGCTGCGCCCATTGTCAAAATACTCAAATACTTCCCTACTGATTGGTAAATAAACGCTGCCACAAGCCCCCTGTACCCTGCCTGTCCACACAGGACCTTCTGAAACACCCCTATGGCCCAGCAGATGAGGGGAATACCTGGTCCAGCAGAACCCTCCTTCCAAACCATGGCAGGGACCTGACTGTTGCTCATGTTCTACTACTTGTTACAAATGTTAAGCATTGCTGCTGCTTCCACTTATTTACCAATTGGCGAGGGTGGCTCGGCACCTGCTCTATTCCTGCTGCACCCCAACACACAGCAATGTGCAAAATGGCTCAAGTCCACCAGTACAAACATCATCAAACCACACACAAAGGACCGTACAAAGCCAGGCCCCTACTGGCCAGGCTCCCTTTGGCCTCTGCCCCTCCACGCTAGCCCCCTTCCTCACTGGCCACCAGTCTGACCTGCCCCACTTCCCCTCAGACAGGAAGGTGGTCCAGCTCTGTCCCAGTGGCTGCCACCCCTTCCTGCTTCATCACTGTCTTCATCATTGCCTCGATTTTAGACTTTTGGTTTCCAGAATTGTGAGAGAATAAATTTCTGTTATTTTAACCTACCATGTTTGTGGCATTTGTTAGAGCAGTCACAGAAAATGAACACAGCACCTGTATTTATAAGATATATGCATGCAATCCATAGTGGATATGTAATATATACACACAAGCCACCATGTACAGTTGCGCAGGTTGCTCACTGCACAAAGGAATCCAGTCATGGGGACAAGTATGGCCTTAAATCCAGCCAAGGCTCTGCTCACAGAGAAGAGCAACATAAGACCCAGAGAAGGGCAACATCCATGTGCAGAGAGAACTTTCTTCTCCTGATTCACATAAAGGAGACCCTGGGACTGTGCTCTCAAAGACCTCTTTCAATTCCATGGAAAGGCCCAGCAACAGCTAGCCCATCCCTGGATATGTAGCCACTGGCATGCTGTATCTATTTCAAAGCCAGAAGAAGAAAACAGGGAAACATGTTGATTCCTCGCCCACTCCCATTTCTTTGGGGAAGACAGAGAAAGAGCAATTTGAAGAGCAATTAAAATCTACACCAGCTTTATTTTCGGTGACCTTTAGAATTCTAAAATCACTGAATTCGTTTTATGACATAAAAGCATGCCCTATAAAACTCGGATTGCTCATAAAGTGAGTGGTGTCTAGCTCCTAAAAGCCTAGTTTATGCAGGTTGTTACACACCAGAAATGTTTCATGCATTTTCCTCCCTTTTCTCCAGGCAATGCTGTTCTAAATGCAGCTAGAAAGCTGCAGCCTTGCCAAGAAAATCAGGTATCTCAAAAGGTTTGGGATTTTTTTTCTTAACACTGCCTTATAAACAAGGGAAACTCTGGGAAGGAGTGACAGGCAATGGGGTCGGGTGATGGGAACAGCAGCAGTGATTGCCCTGACCGGACACAGGGCCTCCCACGGCATCAGGTGAGGGAGAAAGCTTCGAGGTCAGGAAAAAGGGGAGCTAAGAGAAGCAAAGGGGAAACAGAACACTGACAGCATCCCCACATGCTTCAGACCGCTGCATCCTAAGCTTGAACATACCCCAAAATCACCTGAAGGGCTTTAAAATAAACATTGGATGTCAGAACCCGAAGGTCTGGAGTGGGGCCTGAGAACATGCATTTTTACCAACTTCCCAGGTGATACTGCTAGTCCAGAGATGACATTCTGAGAACCACTACTCTAGAAGCTTCTGTCTCTCTAGTTTTCCTTCTGGGGCTCTTACTCTCATAGAGAACATAGGTCACCAATTCCTAGCAAGTGTCCAGGTCCCCGACAAGGTGGCCACACAGCACCCTCCCTGAGGCTCAAGTGGGCTAGAGAAGTTAACCAGGGTCTGTCACTCCCAGCCTAGCTTCCTGTCAACTGAACTTGGACTTGGTTTCATTCAACTAGGTACTCACTCAAGAGTATGAATCATGATGCGCATAGGTCCACGCCCCTTTGTCAGAAACTTCCTTTCTCAGGTTCTGTTGCAGCTAAGTGTGGACATGGGAAATATTTTTATATTTGGGTAAGAGCCTTACATCAGGGAGATTATTTGCCCCTGCTCCTTCTTCCTGCTTGAAAAACTGATGACAATGGCTGGTGCTGCAGCAGCTACTTTGTACTCCTGAGGGGCAAAAAGCTGGAGAATCAGAGACACAGATCCAGTAGCCTGGGAATACTGAGCTGCCAAACACCCCTGAGATGGCCTTCTACAAGACATCTTGTTCCAGAAGAGAATTAAAAGCCTGGATTAACCAGAGTTAAACATGCATCTTCTCTATGACCCAGCAAGTCCACTCTAAGGTATTTACTTAACAGAAGTGAAGTGTGTCTACAAAAACATCTGTACAAAAATTTTCATAGCAGCCTTATTCATAAAAACCCCTAACTGGAAAGAGTACAGATGTACACCGACTGGTAAATGGATGAAACAAATTATGTTACATCCACGTGATGAACTACAGCTCAACAATAAAAGGGAATAAACTACTGACACATGCAGCAGCGTGAATGAATCTCAAATGCTTCATGGTGAGCAAAGGAAGCCAGACACAAAAGACTTCCCACTCTGTGATCCCCTTTATGTAAAGTTCTAGAACAGATGAAACGGACAGAAAAAAATGAGAGGTGTAGTTGCCTCAAGGGAGTGGGAGGACGGGCAGAAGGCGGGAGATCATCCCGACTACGGAGGGTCGCGAGGGAATCTTCCGGGATGATGGAAACATTCTGCACGTAGATCCGGATAAGGGTCACACAGGTAATATTTGTCAAATTCATCAAGCTGTGCACTTACGACCGTGCATTTCACTGTACATACATTACGTCGCAGTAAGGCACGGCTCGTGTGTAAGGAAAAAAAACTGTACAACTGATTGGTATTCATGGTAGTTATGCTCTATAAAGTTACCAGTAACACGGAATTAGGGAACACTGAACCACCGCTCCTGGGGGAAATACAGCACTAGCTCTCTGGGGGGGGGGGGGGGGCTGGTCACAATATTTTCATCAACCAATCAATACATAACCTTGTTTTCTGTGGGTTTCTATTCAAAGGCAACTTATTGATACATATTGCTGATTCAGTCCCATTGAACTCATGACAAACAGCCCTATACCACACCCCTGAAGGAAGCTATTTAAGACACATATTTTCTCTGTAAGGCACATCCCAGTCTTCTGGTGCTTAGGAACAGTGAGTGGACAGCACTCACTTATAGGTACAAGCAGACAGCACAGTGGACTATGCTTGGGCGGGGGATGTGGGTGGGTGGGGGGCATTTTAAACAGCAAAATCACAAACAAAAAGCACAAAAATGTGAAAAACATGGGCGCTCAACAGACACGAAAAGAGCACCCATTCACTGCACACGAGCTCAAACAGGAATGCTGAGGATTTGCTTTTTTGATCTCAGCTAGAAACGGGCACATGGGGAGACTCAAATTGTTTGCTGCTCTGCCTGCAAATGACGGAGACAGTGCTGGGAGTACTGATTTGGGGGTTACTATGAAACTTCAGCAGGTGGAGGAATTCAGTTCACGAATATGACAGCAGCCAACAATGAGGACCACCCACCTGCATGGGGCAATATCTATCAAGATTATAACCCATTTATTTACCCCTTACCCAGCGATTTCACTCATGGGAATGTATCTTACAAACACAAGCAAATGATACGGACCAAATGATATATTTAGGAGGTTTTATGGCAAGCTTATAAGAGCCAGAAACTTGAAACACCATCAGGAGAAAACAGGTGAAATAAACTGGTCTGTCTAAACGGGAAGATTATGTAGCTGTAAAAATGGATGACATGTACAAATGGCCCATAGGTCCATGAAGAGATGCTCAAGTGTCATTAGCCACCAGGGAAGTGCGAATCACCACTATAAGGTACTACCTCACACCCACTAGGATGGCTATAATAAACAGAGAGACAATAACAAGTGTTGACAAGGATGTGGAGAAATCAGAACCCTCACACACTGTGGGTTGGAATGGAAAATGGCGCGGACACCATGGAAAAACAGTGGCCGTTCCTCAAACAGTTAAAACAGAATTCCCACAGGACCCAGCAATTTCACTCCTACATATCTACCCAAGAGAAATGAACGCGTATGTTCCCACAAAAACTTGTACACGAATGTCCACACCAGCATTATTCACAACACCCAAATGTCCATCAGTGGATGACTGGATAAATGAAATGTGGTACCTCAATACAGTGGGATATGAGTCAGCCGTAAAAAGGAAGTACCAACGTACCCTGCCACCCCACAGAAGAACCCTGAAAACATCGTGCGGAGTGGAAGAAGCCAGACGCAAAAGGCCATGTAGTGCATGATTCTATTTGTATGAAGGGTCTAGAACAGATAAATTCAGGAGACAGAAAGTAGATTAGTAGTTGCCAGGGGCTGGCGGGGAGGAAGGACTCCGAAGTAGCTATTTATGGGTACAGAGTTTCTTTTTGGTGCGATGAAAATGTTCTGGGACTAGGCAGTGGTGATGGCCGCACAGCTCTGTGAATACACTGAAAATACCAAACTGTACACTTTACATGGATGAGTTTTATGGTACGTGAATTGCATGTAAAAAAAGTTAAAAAAAAAAAAAAAAAGAACGAAGATGTTCTCTAAATACTGACAGGAAAAGATCTCCAGGATTATCACCCTGTGGAAAAGGAAAATGCAGAACAGTGTCTATAAAACGTCACCATCTGCTTAAAAAGAAGGTGAAGAAAATATAAGAATATATATCCTAAATGCCTTTTAGGTCTAAAGAACTTCAAGAAGTACCTATATGGCACTGAACACATTGATTAACTATGAGGGGGGACGTGGCAGGACCAAAGAATAATCACTGTGTATTTTTTGAAAGAATTTTCTTTTTTTTTTTTGGCTGTGTGAATGTATTAACTAACCAAAAAGTAAATTTAAAAAACATTGGTTACCAAAGGGAAAGGGACTGGGGAGATGGGTGGGAAGGGAGGGATAAGAGGGTACAAGGGGCATTACGATTGGCAGACATAGGGTGGGGGGGCACGGGGGGTACTGTACAGCTCAGAGAAGACAAGTAGTGATTCTCATCTCACTACACTGATGGACAGTGACTGTGGTGGGGTTGGTGGGGGGGACCTGGTGAAGGGGGGAGTTCAATCATCACGGTATTGCTCATGTAATTGTAGGTTAATGATACTAAAATAAAATAAATTATTAAAAAAAAAAACATTGGTTAAAAAAGAGTTGTTGAAAACAACGAGTATTATTTAACTCATCACTAGTCAGGTTAACTGTTCATTTGCAGCCAAATACACCCAAACTAAAAAGCTGCTCCGTGGTAAAAATAAGTACTGGGATTTGAATCTGCATCTCATGGGCACAAAACCCTGGACCACTTTCCAAGACAACCCACTGCCTCATTTCTAATGTCCATGAAAACTCTGGAAAACCAAGCACCTGCTGGCATTGAGACAACCTTCCTTCCCTTCATCCTTCTGCAGCAGAAACACTTTTCTTCCTGGATTCAGCACAAGCCTTTCTAATTACTGCCCGCTTTCTTGTCAGAGTGTGGCTGTCTTCTGGAACTAGCTAAGTGATAACTCTTGCTTCAGACTCTGTCCTGACCCCAAATTCTAAACAGGGCTTCCAAGTTTGTATCCGACTCTGAGCCCTTCAACTATTTTGGAATATATGGTGTGACGTAGGGATCTGAGTTCATCTCTTTACATATGGATGACTATGTATTTTTTTGGCACCAGCTTCATTAATTAGGGGTATCTTTCCCCACTGACTAACCAGCAGCCATTTCTTGGCTCTTGTCCTGGGTTCTCTGTTCTATTCCATTGGTACCATATTTCGACTTATTCCCTAATCTCAGAGATAAAACAAACTCAGCTGAATAGGTAGTCAATATATGGATTAACACTGGGCAGAAGGTGATGGACAGCCAGGGAATCCCGATGTCTCAGAGAAGGGCAGAAGATTTCACAAGGCAGGGACTGTTGTGTCCCTTTGACATACCTTCCCGAGGAACTTGACTTGCATATTTTACTGTCAACTTGTAACTCAGTGAATCCTCAGAAAAGACAGAGCATAAAAAGTGCTCACAAGGAAGCCAAAAGATTAAAGATAATAATACACAGATGCAAAAGGTCACATATTGTAAGATTCCATTTATATGAAATGTCCAGGAAAGGTAAATCTATAGAGACAGAAAGGAAATTTGTAGTTGTGAGGGGTCAGGGGGGAGGAAAATGAAGAGTAACTGCTTGATGGGTGGAGTGTTTCTTTTTGGACGATGAAAATGGTCTAGATAGACAGGTAGGTAGAAAACTAGACAGATGTGATGGGGATAAAATTGTTAACATACTAAAAGCCACTGAACTGTACACTTTAAAATGGCTAATTTTATGTTAGTGAATTTTACCTCAAAAAAAAAGAAAATAAAGTTAATGTAAGCAGAAAATTATAAATATAAAGATGATGGTTCTTTTCCTACACAAGCTCTTTCTAAACCACATGTCAAAGTAAAGTCAGGGATGTTTTCAACAGAACTGGCAAAAAGTTGGCTGCAGGTTTTTTTGATTATCGAAAACATTGCTCAACACAGACTTTAGTTTTTATCATGAGGGATGATCATTGATGACGAGAATGTTATTTAAAATGGTTGGTTACCTCCCTCACTTGTTTTAAATTTCCATTATAGGAAAGTTTTATAATGTACCGAGTGTAGTCATTGTACATATGTACCTTATACTAAATGGATAATGGTTAAGGGTTCCAGTCCCACCTCTGTCACTTAGTTGATGCGTGACTGTAGGTGAGTCACTACAACCTCCTCATGCCTCAGTTTCCTCCTCTGTAAAAAGAGACTAACAGTAGTGCCCACCTCATAGGCTCAGTGGGTTGCTGCATATGAATACACGTCCATTAGGCACATGCTTAGCGTTCTTACTGCTGTCACTGTGGAATCAAAAGCAGTGGGTCCTCGGCAGGTGGTCAAGGTCAACCGTCAACAGTAGGAACTTAAAAGGAAATCAAACTGATAATATGTGCCTTTGATATGTGATGGGAAGAGCACTTTATCTCCACGGTCTTTCTGCCAAAACCCCCCAGCCTTTGTCGAATCATGAGAAAAACATGAGACACGCCCTGAGTGAGGCACATTCTCCAACATGCCCAACCAGCACTCCTCAAATCCCAAGAAGGCCACCAAAAGCAGGTAAAGTCTGAGAAACTGGCCCAACCAAGAGGGGCCCAAGGAGACATGATGATTACGTGTAACGTGGGATCCTGATGGGATCTTGGAACAGAAAATGGACATGGGGAAGAACTAAGGGAATCTGAATACATTTTGGAGTTGGTCGATAGTAAGGTACCATGTTAGTTTCTTGGCTGTGACAAACACACATGGTAACAGTAAGATGTTATATTAGGGAAAACTGGGTGCAGGGTCTAAGAAAACTCGGTACTTTCTTTGCAACGTTTCTATAAACCTAAAATTACTCCAAAATAAAAACTTGATTACAAAAACAACCCTCAACAGTCTTCAATGAACCTTAAAAAAAAAGTGTTGGAGAGACCTGTGCAGGCCGTCCAAGGGTCTGCCTGATGGAGTAGTCACATCTCAGGGATCTGCCTGTCCCACGTGGCTCCAAAGCAAGCCTGTGCAGCCCCTGGCCTTCCTGTGTGGCCCTACTATGTTCTGTTCCCTCTGCCCCCGATTCTGCCCATTTTCCTATAATCTGATCCCCACCCGGCAGACAAAGGGATTGTGTCAGTACCCAAGTCAGCTCACGTCCCTCCTCTGCTCAGGCCCTCCTGTGGCTCCCGCCTCACTTACAGAAGCCCAAGTCCACCCCGCAGCCCAGCAGGCCCTGCCCCCCCGCCCCCCTGCCCCCCCTGCCCCAGCCCTCTCCGCTGTCATCTCCTAGCCTCTCTCTGTCCCTCCCAGCCACGCTGGCCTCCTCAATTTTCTCTGGACATCCCAGGCACGCACCTGCCTCAGGACCTTTGCATACGCCGCTCCCGGTCTGGTATGTTTTTGCTCTTAGCCTCTTTTCTCTACTGTTACCAGGCCAGTGAGGTCTAACCCATTTCTGTCCATACCTGCAATCACTACCCTGGCCCCCAGTACCTCCATAGCCTTCTCTTTGCTTTCCTTCAAAGCACTAATTACTATACCATCTGATCTGCCTTAAATGTAAATGTGATTTATCTTATCTACTGCCTGCCTTGCTAGTAGGGGGTGAGTGCCAGGGCTGTTGTCTTCACTTTGTGTAAACAATGACTGAAGGAGGCCATTCTCAATGGTCAGAGCTCATGCTGAATACTGTGGACACCTGACCCAAGACTGAGCAGGGCGGTGGGAGGGCACGTGGGGACACAGGCTCAGGCTGACCAGAGAGCCACAGGGCCGAGCTGAGAATAGGGGACTGGCTGCTCGAATGGGACAGCCTGCCAGTGGAGGGGAGAGGAGGTGAAAGGTCATGGACTGCTGGTCACAGCTGGCGTGGCCACTGTGGGCTCAGATAAGCCCCATCTATGGGGCAGGAGGCGACACTGCACCTCGGCACCGAAAGCTGCTCCGAGACCGGGCAACTGAGCACAAGAACTGCCGGGCAGAGACACCACGCAGGAAAGAGCAGCTCAGAGAGACAAGAGGGGGAGGGAGACAGTCTTGAGAGAAGGGGGCTCGACTCCACAGCACCGTGCGGGACTCGCCACAGGACTCGTCCGCCCTCTCCAACGCGGCACACCGACCGGGGGGCAAATTAATCCAGTCTACACCCAAGTTCCCGCCCGCTTAATGCCAGGAGCCACCCCGACTGCACAGACAACCAAAACTACAGGCAAATGTGCAAAAAGGGGGCGACACCGGCCCTGCGAGCCCTGCAGAGCCCAACAGAACACCCTCTCAGAGGGGCCAGCACCCCAGGTGGCCCCCACGTCTGCACTGACCACACGGACACCTCGTTCACAGCCTCAGAAGGGAACGTTCCGAAGTCCCTGGAACAGGAGTTAAAGAGCCAAAACCGGCAGCCGGGACTGATGATGGCTGCCGGCCGTCACCCAGGAAGGACCCTAGAAGGACACGAGGAGGGACACGAGTATGTCAAGAAGGAAGGGAGCCGACAGAGAATTCCTGCCTGGCATCACGCAGCCTGGGGCTACTCGCTGTACTGGGCAGACGTGGGTGAAAGGACACCCTCTAGACTGTTCACGGCACCTTGAATGGGAACAGCCCAGAGGCCCATCAACGGGAGTGGCCACAGAAATGCAGCGGTCCAGCCACGACGTGGAATACGACTCCACCACGGAAAAGGACCAGGTACTGATAGACACAACTTGGACGACTCCAAAACCTCATGTTGAGTGAAAGCGAACATGACTGCAGGATTTCACATGGAAAGTCCAAACCCGGGCAACACCCATCCACGGAGTTAGAATCAGGCCGGTGGTTCCCTGCAAGGTAGGAGGTGTGGGGCCAGGAAAGGGCGTCTGGGAGCCGGTCACATGGATGTGTCCAATCTGTGAAAATGCATCCAGCTGGACACTTAGGAGCCGTGGGCTTTTCTGTATGATCCAACAGAAAGCTCCCCCAAAGGGGAAGGAAACAATAAAAAAGAGTAACTGGGCCCCTCATCTGCTGCTGGTAGAATGCAAAGGGTATGACCATGTGGACTGAAGCTTGGCAGTTCCTTGAAAGGCTAACCACAGAGCCACCCGTGACCCGGCAATTCCACTCCCGGGAGGCACTCAGGAGAAGCAGAAACACACGTCCATGTAAACGTTTGTACACAAATGCTCACAGCAGCTCAAAAGGTCGTCTACCCGCACGGTGGAACATCATTCAGCCAAAAAGAGGAATGAAGCCCGGGCACAGGCTGCAATGTGGGTGAACCTCACAAACATTATGCTGACCTGGGATGCAACGTACCGTGTGGTAACTATAGTTAATAAATACGGTATTGTATATTTGAAAGTTGCTTAAAGTAGGTCTTAAAGGTTCCCACCACAAGAAAAAAAAGAACTATGTCTGGTGATGGATATTAACTAGATGTATTATGGTGATCAGTTCTCAATATGTACAAATACCATTATGTTTTACACCTGAAACTAATATGTCAAATACACCTCGATTTAAAACAAATACAGAGTAACTATGTATGAGGGTGTTAGTTTCTAATTGCTAGATGGAAGATTCATGTTTTAAGCTTTTCTGTATGAATCCGTTATTTCACAATTAAAAAAAAAAGGGAGAGTGGCGAATATGTACTGACCGCACTAAGGCACTTGATTATCCGCGTTTGACAGTGTGAAGCTGAGGTGACAGCTCCCCTGAGCATGCCCCGGGCCCCAGGGCAGGTCTCCCGGAAGCTGGACCCCCAGCTGTCCTGTCGCTGGGTCCTCCCCCGACCTGGCTTCGTTCTGAGAGGCAGAAGCAGGTGGGCCCGGCCTGGGGGATGGCTGAGACACACCGTCCTGCCCTCTCCCTTGCACCTCTGCTTTGGCAAACGAGTCCTTCGCCTTCGCTGAACTCATTTGTTCATTCAGTCTAAATTAATCAATATTTCCTGAAACCACATTCTACCTGAATTTCTTCATCAGCCTCCTCACTGGTCTCTCCACCCTCACCCTACTTAGAACCTGAGTCAGTTCATGTCCCTCCTCTGCTCAGAACCCTCTCCAGGTTCCTGTCTCACTCAGACTCAAAGCTAAGTCCTCACGATGGCCCACAAGGCCCACAAGGTCTGCCCCTGTGCCCTCTGCCCCCATCCTCTGCCCTCTCCCCTTCGCTGGCTCAGCTCTGGCTACAAGGGCCTCGTCAATAGTCTTCCACCACGCCAGGTCTGGTCCTGCCTCAGGGTCTTTGCACTGGCTGTTCCCTCTGCTGGAACACTCTTCCCCACATACCCACATGGCCTATCCCCTCATTGTCCTCAGGTCTCTACTCAAAGGTCATCTCCTCAGTGACCTCGCCTTCCCTGACCACTCTATGTAAAAGTACAGTCCCAACCCCCTGTACCTCGAGGCCCCGTATCCTGCTTTATCTTTGTGAGGAACACTTACCAACATCGGACATAGTAAATGTTTTGCTGAGTGATCTTATTTATTGTCTGTCTCTGAAGTAGACACTTGAGAAATATTTGCTGAACACCGGGCAACGGTGCACTGCTGTGCAGGCTGTACCCTGCACAAGCCGGTCGGGGCGGGGAGGGCATGCCCATCGTAGCGCACTGCAGATCTGTGTGCATGCCCACAGCTCTCTGGCAGATGGCAGGAAAGGGTCATGAGAAAGAGACATCTGTTTTTAGTTACACAAAAGCGCCACATGGGCTTGTGGCGGCCACAGTTAAATAAACAGGCAAACTGCTTCTTCAGATGCAGCCACAGAGTCCACCACACACACCCAGACTGCCTGGGTTCCAAGCCCACTCCCATCCTAAGAACCTGGCTGCCCTTGGGCAAGTTACTTCTCTCGCCACCTCAGTTTCCACCCCTGATAGGAACCAAACCCCTCCCTGGTGTTGCTCTGAGGATTAAATGAATCAATATGTGTAAAGCACATGACCTGGGGCTCAGGAGATGTGCTAGAGCAGCTTGCACTCTGATCAGTCACAGCCATTGTTCTCAATTCCCCAGACTCAGACTTCCAAAAATAAAGGGGAAGACTGTTCTCAGACACAATGGTCCTCAGCCGGTAAGTGCTGGGCTGAGCTGCGTCCCTCCCCACCCCCAGGGGCTTTGGGTTCCGAGCACCTGGCGAGTGGCTCAGGAGATCTAGGGCTCGTTCTAGCAGGGACCCAGCCCCACTCACTGAGAGGAGCGGCCTCTGGGTCCTGCCCAGGGATGAGCCCTCAGCGGGCTCCCCAGCGGGGATCTGCCCTCCTGGCCAGGTCCCAAAACACCCCCGGACTGAGCCTGACCCGAAGTTTCCTCTGGTCTTAGCTCTCAAAATGCGTCACTCACGTCAACGGCACAAGAATGAGTGCCCCAAGGTCAAGGGGAGAGCAAAGGATGGGGAGGGAATTTGCCAAGCCAGTACACAGAGCTGCCCCGGGTGACAGAATTCCCACTTGTTTCTGGGTCCCAATGTTTCTGGAACTTGGTATATTCCATCATGCCCCAATTTTCCCCCATTTGTTCCTTCTAACTATCTTACTGACTTTTTTCATGTTAAGAGACTGTTTTTCTTTAACTTTTTATTGATGGGGCATGCCCCCCAAATGCACATATAAGATTGTTAAAAACCGGACCCGCCAGCCCGCCACAGCGCTCCTTTAAAAGGAGGACTCGCCACATAATCAAGAGCACAGGTCCTGAAACTTCCAGCCGGAGGAGGCGTCACCTGAATCTCACTAAGCAGCACCTTCAGTTCAAGCCAAGAGGGACACCCCACAGAATAACCGGGTTGCACCCTTCGCCAAGGCCAACGTCTCCAAACACAATGAAAGGCTAAGGCGACACTCCAGAGTGAGGGAACGAGAGACAAGACAATTATATGCAAAGCGTGACCCCAAACCGGGGCCTGTACTGGGCAGAGAGGACCCGGTCTTACTAGGACAATTGGCCAAACCAGAACACAAAGGGCGACTAGATTAGTGCTGGGTCAACGTTCAACCAGGTGTGTTTGAGAACCATCCTGGCATTACGTAAGAGAGAATCTTTGTTCTCTGGAAATACATCCCAAAGGGTCAAGGGCCAGAACAGCACTGGTACGGTTCCTGTTCTCACGTGGTTTAGGAAGAATCATGTGTGGGTGAAGGTCAGGTGTAACCAGCCCACTGTCCAGTTGAGGAAACTGAGACTTGCAGACAGAAACCTTTTGCTCCACTGGCTCACAGACAGGAAAAAAGAATGAAAAAAGGAAACGGGGTAAAATATTAAAAGTTGGTGAACCTTCATAAAGGTTTCTCTCTATATTATTTTTGCCCCTTTTCTAGGAATTTGAAAATTTTCCAAGATAGAAAGCTCAGCTGGCTCTGGGACCACACTGCCTGGATTCACCCCTAGCTCTGTCCCTCTTGGCTGTGCAACCTGGAATGAATTACTTCCCGTCTCTGTGCCTCAGTTTCTGTGTCTATAAAACAGACATGAGGCTAAGAACCACCACCTCACAGGCCCGTGGTGTTCCGCCTGAACATGCACACAGGTGTTTTGCAGCCCATGTGGGTTCTGATGGGGCTGAAATATTCTCGACATCGCCCCTGCCACGGGGCTGTTTCAGGATTTAATGAGTCCACGTACCTAATTCATCAAATGCTTCATCAATGTTAACTGTTACTACTGCCGTGAGGAAACCAAAACCATGAAAATGTATGCCTCACTTTCCCAGCTAATGCAGAGGTTGCATGAAGCCACAGAACGTGGCTGCTCCACGTCCTGTCTGCCCACCAAGCAGGGAGCTGGTTCCCAGCTTAGCACAGCCTATGTGGTGCCGGGGACCCTGGCGTGCACGGCCCCAGGGACACTCCGACAGGGCCCTATGTCTCAGGAAGCAGGGAGCCCTCCAGGGCCTGGATTGAGCCACGTTCTAACCTGTCACTCTGACAGAGAGACAGCAACCCACAAGACAGGTATGTTCGAGTTGGTCTGCACAGAGTGACTTTGGTGGGCCAAATTTTAGATACCCAGAGAAATTTTTTTTTAAAGATTCTGGGGTCCCAGGTTTTTCTTGAAAAAACTGGCATGTCCATCCTATAACAAGAACTGAGCAGCAACTGACCCCTTTTGACACAGGACGTGAATCCAGGATATATAAAGAAATTCTACAACTCATTAACAACATAAACAACCCAATTGAAAAACCAGCAAAAGAAGGCCTAGAAATGGCCCACAAGCCAACGAGATGTTCAACACCTTCAGTCATTCAGGGAAATTAAAATTAAGACCATAATGAGACAGCACTACATACCCATTAGAATGTTGGAACTTCAAAAGAATGACAATATCAAGTGGTGGTGAGGATGTGGAGCAACTGGAACTCTTACGCATCGCTGGAGGTAATGTAAAACATTACAGCTACTCTGAAAAAAGGTTTGGTAGTTTCTAATAAAGTTAAACATATCCTTACCTGACCTGGCCATTCCACTCCTAGGTATTTACCCAAGAGAAATGATAGCATATGTCTAGACGAAGATTAGGACACAGAGGTTCACATCAGCTTTGTTTGTAATGGCCAAACAGTGGAAACAACCCAAATGTCCACCAACAGGTAAATGGATAAAGAAATTGTGATATATCTGCATGAGGGAATCCTGCTCAGCAACAAACAGAAATAAACCACTAATACATGCAATGTAGATGACCCTCACAATCATTATCCTGAGGGACAGAAGACAGACACAAAACTACATGCTGTGTGATTCTATTTATATCAAACTCTAGAAAAGACAAATCCAATTTATAGTTAAAGAAGGCAGATTTTATTGCCTGAGGCCAGGAGGTAGAGAGGACTGACTGAAAAAGGCATGAGGAAATACAAGGCATCCAGATTGGTAAAGAAGAAGTCAAATTGTCAGTATTTGCAGATGACATGATATTGCACATAAAAAACCCTAAAGACTCCACTCCAAAACTACTAGAACTAATATCTGAATTCAGCAAAGTTGCAGGATACAAAATCAATACACAGAAATCTGTTGCTTTCCTATACACTAACGATGAGCTAACAAAGAGAAATCAGGAAAACAATTCCATTCACAATTGCATCCCAAAGAATAAAATACCTAGGAATAAACCTAAGAAAGGAAGTGAAAGACCTGTACTCTGAAAACTACAAGACACTCCTAAGAGAAATTAAAGAAGACACCAACAAATGGAAATTCATCTCATGCTCTTGGCTAGGAAGAATAAATATCGCCAAAATGGCTATACTACCTAAAGCAATCTACAGATTCAACACAATCCCTATCAAAATACCAATAGCATTCGTCAATGAACTGGAACAAATAGTTCTAAAATTCATATGGAACCACAAAAGACCCCAAATAGCCACAGCAATCCTGAGAAGGAGGAATAAAACAGGGGGAATTATGCTCCCTGACTTCAAGCTCTACTACAAAGCCACAGTGATTAAGACAATTTGGTATTGGCACAAGAACAGACCCACAGACCAGTGGAACAGAATAGAAAATCCAAACATTAACCCAAACACCTACAGTCAATCAATATATGATAAAGGAGCCTTGGATATACAGTGGGGAGATGACAGCCTCTTCAACAGCTGGTGTTGGCAAACCTGGACAGCTACATGTAAGAGAATGAAATTGGACTACTGTCTAACCCCATACACAAAAGTAAACTCAAAATGGATCAAAGACCTGAGTGTAAGTTATGAAACCATAAAACTCTTAGAAAAAAACATAGGCAAAAATATCTTGGACATAAATATGAGCGACTTCTTCATGAACATATCTCCTGGGCAAGGGAAACAAAAGCAAAAATGAACAAGTGGAACTATATCAAGCTGAAAAGCTTCTGCACAGCAAAGGACACCATCAGTAGAACAAAAAAACATCCTACAGTTTGGGAGAATATATTCATAAATGACATGTCAAATAAGGGGTTGACATCTAAAATATATAAAGAACTCAGGCACCTCAACAAACAAAAAGCAAATAATCCAATTAAGAAATGGGCAGAGGACATGAATAGACACTTCTCTAAAGAAGAAATTCAGATGGCCAACAGGCACATGAAAAGATGCTCCACATTGCTAATCATCAGAGAAATGCAGATTAAAACCACAATGAGATATCACCTGACACCAGTAAGGATGGCCACCATCCAAAACACAAACAACAATGAATGTTGGCAAGGATGTGGAGAAAGGGGAACCCTCTTACCCTGCTGGTGGGAATGCAAATTAGTTCAACCATTGTGGAAAGCAGTAGGGAGGTTCCTCAAAAAACTCAAAATAGAAATACCATTTGACCCAGGAATTCCACTCCTAGGAATTCACCCCAAGAATGCAGTAGCCCAGTTTCAAAAAGACAGATGCACCCCTATGCTTACAATAGCCAAGAAATGGAAGCAACCTAAGTGTCCAACAGATGAATGGATAAAGAAGATATGGTACATATACACAATGGAACATTATTTAGCCTAAGAAGAAAACAAATCCTACCATTTGCAACAACATGGATGGAGCTAGAGGGTATTATGCTCAGTGAAATAAGCCAAGTGGAAAAAGACAAGTATCAAATGATTTCACTCATATGTGGAGCATAAGAGCAAAGAAAAAGAAAAAACTGAAAGAACAAAACAGCAGCAGACTCACAGAACCTAAGAACAGACTAATAGTTACCAAAGGGAAAGGGACTGGGGAGAATGGGTGGGAAGGGAGGGACAAAGGGGAAAAAGGGACATTACGATTAGCAGACACAATGTTGGGGGGGGCCCACGGGGAGGGCTGTACAACTCAGAGAAGACAAGTAGTGACTCTACAGCATGTCACTACGCTGATGGACTGTGACTGTAATGGGGTTGGTGGGGGGTACCTGATCAAGTGGGGAGTTTAATAACCATAATGTTGCACATGCAATTGTAGATTAATGATACCAAAATAATTTAAAAATATATAATAAAACAAATAAATAAAGGCATGAGGGACTGTTTTGGGCATGGAAATGTTCTGTGTCTTGATTGTGGTGGTAGTTACATTATGGTACTGTTCACCCAAATACATCCAATAGTACTCTTAAAATAGATATATTGCATTGTACATAAATTATATGTCAATAAAGTTCATTAAAAAAAAATCCCACTGGACTCTGAATCTAGTTTGCCTGGTTCAAATAATGTTTCTGCCGCTTACTGGCTGTGACTTGGGGCAGGTGTCTTTACTTTCCTGTCTCAGGGCCTTTGCACTTGCTGTTCTCTCTGCCAGGAACACTCTTCCTGCAGATGGAAACAGGGCTTGCCCCATCACGTTCCTCACATCTTTGCTCAAACGTCACACTCCAGCAAGGGCTGGTTAAAATTAACACCCTACCACCAATCCCCTCCACCCACGTCTCCTCTCTCCTTTCTCCCCAGCACACAGCACCTTCTGATGAGTCCTATCATGGGTGTCCCCAGCCGGCAGCCAGCTCCCCAGGGCAGAGATCACTGTCCTGTTCCTGGCATATATCCCCTCCTGTGACACAAAGCCTGACACACACCAGGTGCCTAGTCAATAACTGCTGAATAAACGAACAGAGGGATACACGTTACTCCCATTTTGGGATGTGAGTTACAGAGACGCTCAGTATGGGTCTGATAAAGGAAGGAAGGAGAAAGCCCAAGGGAAGACAGCAAGAAACAGACTTCGAGACTACCCCGTCAAGGAACTGAGGCTCAGAGAGGTGAAGCCTCTGGCCTCGGGTCACACGGCAAGTAAGGAGCAGAGCTGGGGTTCCCATCAGGTGGGACACCGTCAGGGTCTGCACCGTCTGCTGCCCCAGGGGACAGCGGGAACCAAGGGCCACCAGGAGACTGAGATTCACCTCCCCCATCCCCAGTGGCCAGAGGGGCTGGAGGTCTCTGTATAGGAAGACTAAGAACCATGACGCCGAGAAACCAGGGCCAGAGAAAACAGTCAGGGAGGGAGAGTGTCTGGGGGACAAACAAGACCATCAGAACCAGTGATGCTATCCTTCATTTGCAAACATAATCAGGGTTTAAAATGCCCAACACCACCTGAAAAGAGGCTCAACATCATTAGACGTCAGGGAAATGCAAGTCTAAACCAATGACACGCTACTTCACACCCACTAGGATGGTTATAATAAAAAGGACGGAGAAATTGGAGTCCTCTCGCATTGCTGACGGGAATGGAAGATGGCGCAGCCGCCGAAGAACAGTCTGGAGGTTCCTCAGTAAGTTCCCACATGCCCCAGCAATCCCACTCCGGGCATACACACGAGGGAAATTAAAATACACACCCACACAAGCACTTATCCATGAATGTGCGTGGCAGCATTGTTCATAACAGCCCCAAAGTGGAAATGACACACATGCTCATTAACTGATGAACGGAGAAACAAAAGGTGGGAGAGCCAGACAATGGAATATTATTCAGCTATACAAAGGCATGAATGCACTGACAGGCTGCAGCGTGGATGAACCTTGAAAACACTGTGCAAAGCAAATGATGCTAGACACACACCACATGGTATAGGATTCCGTTTATAAGAAATGTCCAGAACAGAGGCAAATCTACAGAAATAAAAAGGTGATCAGTGGCTGCCAAGGGCTTATCATGGAGAAGAAGGACCTGGGAAAATGAGGAGGCTGCTAATGGGAATGGGATTTCTTTCTGGGATGATGAAAATACCCTGGAACCGGATCGTGGTGATGGTTACGCAACCCGTGAATATACTAAAACCCACTGAACTGTATACTTTAAAAGGATGAATTTGATGTTATACAAATTATATCCCCAAGAAAAAGTGCAATTAAAAAAAGCACACCCCTTGATGATAGCAAATGACTTAATTTTCTTAGGTTTGATAATTTCATTTTGGTTATGGAAGAGGCTTATTTTTGTTCTTTAAATACATACTTCAGTATGCAGAGTTAAAATGATAGGAGATCTGGGATTTGCTATAAAATATTTAAACAACAACAACAAAGAGACCAAGAAAGCAACTGTGGCAAATTGTGATATGCATGGGACCTGCAGATAAGTAACAGGAGTCCCCAGTGCCACCACACTCTCTACTCCTGTGTATGTTTGGAAATTTCCGCAATGTTTTTTTTCAATGCACACACCAGTTAAAATCTGGGATTTTAACTTACAGCTCTACTCACATTTATGCAGATCAACAATTACATACAGTTACCTGCAGCCTTGTCTGTAAGAGCCTGGAGCTAAGCTAGGTGTCCAGCAAAGGGGTACTGGCTCACGACGTTAAGATTCTCTAATGCAATACTAGGCAGCTGAGAAAAACACTGAAACTTGCTAAGTTAGAAACTCCAGGAGATATTATTAAAAGGAAAAGGCAAAGGGAAGAATGGGGTTAGAATATGCTGTCATTAGTGCCTTAAAAAAGCGTGTGTGTGTGTGTGTGTGTGTGTGTGTGTGTGTGTGTGTGTGTGTGTGT